>JAUCMS010000034.1:18902052-18915148 GCA_032357445.1 Enteromius radiatus
CGGCTAGTCGATGAATTGCAGTTTTAATCACTTCCGTGTTGGTTTCACTGGAGGGAGCGGGAGGTTGCCGCTTGGTATAAAGGCACATATATTTTGATAATATTTACATGTATATATAAATAAACATAACATATTTTTCTTAAATATATACATACATGTGTTTGTATTTATATATACATAATAAATATACACAGTGCACACACATATATTATGTGCACAAAAACCTTTAGTTTGGATGTGATTCATCGAAATGAATCGTTGCCCAGCACTAATTCATATTAAATCCCAGTGAATCAATTTGAACTGAAGTGAATCAAATCAAATTTACTTCAACCATATAGAATAGAACTGAATTTAATAAAGTGGTCATGGAATGGGCAAAAAACATCTAATTTCTTTTTTTCTCCTGTTTTTTTCCCCGTACATAATCTAATTCTTTGCTCATATCCAGGGGTGTTTGGCATAATATGGTATATTTTCTGGCTCTTGCTGGCTTATGACAGTCCAGCGATCCATCCCACCATCAGTGAGGAAGAAAGGACATACATCGAGACTTCTATTGGGGAAGGAGCCAGTTTAATGAGTGCTACTGAGGTAGTCCAAAGACTTCTTTCATGCATTTGGTATATTTAACTGTAAATCCCTATATGTACACAATATATTCAACTGAATATTAAGATTGCAATGTAATAACCTAAACTACTTTGTGAAAATTTTTTGTAGAAATTTAAAACTCCTTGGCGTGAATTCTTCACATCTATGCCTGTCTACGCCATCATTGTGGCAAACTTCTGCCGTAGCTGGACCTTCTACCTCCTGCTCATTAGTCAACCAGCTTACTTTGAAGAGGTCTTTGGGTTCCCCATCAGCAAGGTGGACTTTTATGTTGTTTAAAGTTACAGAATCCTCTGTTAATTTAACAATCACAGTTCACTCTAGAAATAGGCTAACTACATGATGTCGGGTTGTTTCAGGTGGGCATTCTGTCAGCGGTGCCACACATGGTGATGACCATCATTGTGCCGATAGGAGGCCAGCTGGCTGACTTCCTGAGGAGTCGGAAAATCCTCTCTACTACAACCGTGCGCAAAATTATGAACTGTGGGGGTAGGCAAAATCCCAAGCTCACACCATTGGTTGAGTTCTTGCTTTTAAAGGGTTACTCCACCCCAAAAATGAAGATTTTGTCATTAATCACCTTTGACATTAATACCCCCATGTCGTTCCAAACAGGTAAAAGCTTAGTTTGTCTTCAGAACACAATTTAAGATATATTGGATGAAAATCGGGAGGCTTGTCACTGTCAAGCTACATAAAAGTATGAAAGACATCGTCTGAATCCATCTGCCATCAGTGGTTCAACTGTAATATTATAAAACTACGAGAATCTTTTTGTACAGAAAGAGAACAAGCATAATTACTTTATTTAACAATTTGGCACTTTAAAGTCACCGTAGCACCATTTTGGACAGCATCCTGTGGACGCACATAGTGTATGCAGTTCTGTGTTAGACGCAATGAAAAGATACGCTGTTTGAACAAATCAAAGCGTAAACACACATACAAGACATATCCTTCCATTATGTCTAACACAGAACTCACAGGACGTACGCTATGTGCATTCACGGGATGCTTTCCTGTCCAAAATGGCGATATGGTGATGTTACCGTGCTGAATTGTTAAATAAAATCATTATTGTTGTTTTCTTTTTGTACAAAAAGTATTCTCGTAGCTTAATAATGTTACAATTGAACCACTGATGGCATATGGGGCATACTTTTCATATTTTTTAATTGTTTGTCAGTCAATGGGACTCACAAGCCTCTCGGTTTTCATCCAAAAAAAACTAACTAAGCTTTTATGGGTTTGGAACGACATGTGGGTAAGTGATTAATTACAAAATTTTCATTTTGAGATGGAGTAACCCTTTAAAGGCCTCTTTACGTTAATAAAGATAACTAGAAAGACATAGGCCATTCATACATTTTTGTAAAAAGCAGTCCAATGGAAAAAGGAATTTTTAAAGTTGAACTTGTCTTGGAACGCTGTGTCTCGTGCAAGACTAAATTCTGCCATCATCCACAGGTTTTGGCATGGAGGCCACGTTGCTGCTAGTGGTTGGGTTCTCACACACACGTGCAGTGGCCATCTCATTCCTCATCCTGGCAGTGGGCTTTAGTGGATTTGCGATATCAGGTGATGCATGAGACAGGTGTCAGTCATCAGAATGTCCGTCAGCATAATCCTCTGTCATTTAGCCTTGCTTGATTCTAACCTTTTAAGTTTCTTTGTGCCAACTCTCCGGTTTCAGTAATGCTCAGTGGTAATAAAAGAACAAAGTGCATGGTGATAGAAGTTGGAGTATTAGTTTCTAAAATGACACAGGAGAGGATCTAAGTGAGATGTATTTTTTATTCTTTGACACAGGATTCAATGTAAACCATCTAGACATAGCCCCTCGCTATGCCAGTATTCTTATGGGCATCTCTAATGGAGTGGGTACCCTGTCTGGAATGGTGTGCCCCCTCATTGTTGGAGCACTCACCAAACACAAGGTATTTAACTTCATCAGCTTCTGCTTGTGCATAAAAAAAAACATAATACTTTACAAGCACAAGGATATTCTTTTAAGAGATGCAGTCACACGGAAACTGCTTCATTCTTTCACAATGAAGTTATGTTCCTTATTAAATAAGGGGAATATTTGAGTGTGTAAATATCCCTGGATATTCAAATATATGGCATGAATATATAGAGCAATGGTGCACAACTAGGGGGCCTCAGCACACTTCTAAGGGGGCCTCAAGATGACTGAATAGTATTAAAATTATATATATATATATATATATATATGTGTGTGTATTAAAATGCTAAAATATGTATTTTTTTTTCAGTTTTTCAGTTGAAGATCTTGAAAATTCTACAATTACATAAAGTTAATGACTCATGGTTATTTGACTTATTATTACTTCTATTTTCTACTTTTAATAAAGTTTGAAAACAAGCAGTTTTGTCATTATAGAAAAAGAAAAACAAAACAAAACAATATATATATATATATATATATATATATATATATATTTTAATTTTATTCTTTGAATTAAATATTAAATATTCTTTAATTGGTAAGATTGGGTAAAAACATCTCTTTAAGGTGAACGCTGCCTATGTTTCATTATGTACAGTTATCTGGCGATTAAAAAATAGTAAAGTAACCAGTGGGTTGTAGGTTTATATGAATCATGGACTATAAAACTAACAAGTTCACCTTTTCGCTTTGGAACAAGACACTTATATTAACCCTATTAAAAAATAAGCAAACTGAATGTGCATGTTTTACACAAGTATATTGCATGTCTTCATTACATTTCTACGTTCTCACCAGACCCGCCTGGAGTGGCAGCACGTCTTTGTAATTGCTTCCATGGTGCATTACACTGGCGTGATCTTCTATGCCATCTTTGCCTCTGGCGAGAAGCAGGACTGGGCCGATCCTGAGACCACCAGTGATGAGAAATGCGGCATCATTGGGGAAGATGAGCTGGCTGATGAGACGGAGCACAACAGCGACAGCGCCCTGGCCACCAAACAGAAGACCTACGGAACCACAGAAACCTCTGCAGGACGCAAGCAAGGCTGGAAGAAGAAGAGAGGGGTGACCATGCAAGCAGATGAAGATCACGAATCAAATCATTACGAAAATGGGGAATATCAGAATCAGTATCAATGACATTTTGGTCACCAAACGCTCAAGACTGAGACCTGAGGTGTAGGAGTGTATTTAAGTAACCCACCCTGGGAATACAACATTCCACCTGACATTTGACACAACAGTATATTTGAGTTGTGAAGAAATATTTTGGACGGCTTCCTTTATGATTTCACCCTGCAGTAGAAGGTGAAGGAACAGTCACATGAGAATGATCTGTGAGTAGTTAATTCGACAGCTATAGGCAGACGTACAGTAGTTTCAACTGAGGTCTACTACCTGTTTAAAAGTACAATATTTTTAAAGAAATTATTATTTTTTATTTATGCATTAAATTGGTAAAAAATGACAGTAATAACATTTTAATGCTACAAAATATTTCTGTTTTAATAAATGCTGTTCTTTTGAAATTACTATTTATTAAATTATGTTTTTTTTTTAACATATTAGAATGATTTGAGAAGGACACTGAAGAATGGAGCAATGGCTGATGAAAATTCTGCTTTGCATCACAGAAGTAAATGACATTTTCAAATGTATACAAAAACAGACATTTTAAATGTTTTCACTGTATTTTTGATCAAATAAATGCAGCCTTAATGAGCATAAGAGACTCATAATGTGGTCCCAATTTAAAATGTCTGAATATCATTGCATTAAAAAATATCAAACCATGTGGCAAATGTTTCTAGAGCTTTTCTCCAAACCTTTTCTTGCATAATTATATTTACTTGTGAATTGGCTTGTTTAAAAATGTTTTTTTGTGCTATATTCCTAAATACTAATTGATTTGATATTTTGTGAGTATGCAATGACATTTATACAATTTTAAGATGGGCACAAGTGAACAATTCAGTCTAACAACTTAACAAAAAACGAACAAATAGATTTACAGTAAAAATTTTTAATTGTAATTGTATTCCAAAGTCTTTTTATATATACTATACTACAAGGCTGACAGCAGAATATGCATCCGTTCTTTTTTTATTTTATGATTTTATGTTTTAATTGTTGTCAGCTATGCAAAGAAAGCAGGTGTATAGTGCATAAACAGGTTAAAGAAACATTTTTCTCCATGGCTTTCCTTGCATGCAGTTGTATAGCCTCCAAAAACCTCTTTGCTGAATTGAATCTCAGAAAATATTGTTTTATCATAAAAGTTAATAATGGTCTGTAGTGGAATTCCTTTTAAAAATGCAGTATGTCCACCGTTAATATCTCCTAGTTCAGTTTATCGTTTACACATGCGTAGGTGGAAGAGCTTTGATGGAGTTTGGTTGAATATGTAGAAATTAACCATTTTAGTACTTGTAAAATTGAATATGGCTTTTAAAAAAGAATCAATCCACAATGTGCCTGATTTTTTTCTCTTTTTTTGCACAATACCTGTTAAAAAAAGACATTTCATTGCTTATGGATGTCAAGATGATTGTTTGACATGTGCACTTTACCATTGCATCACTGTAACTGATGTCTATTTAAATGTTTATTTGGAGGAGAATAAAAAAAATAAATCTTTCAATTTATCTTTTACTTACACATTCATATGTGATACTAATATCACTACTGACATAGTAGCGTTTAAATATAGTTCAGATAGCATGCATAAATAGTTATTTTTGGCACATACGTTAAATTACAGCAGCGGCTGCTCTTCTGTTTAAATAGCATCTTACACTATTAATGAGTTTAGTGTGGAACAAATGAAATCGAAGTAGATGTAACCGAGACTTCGGACTTACGACATCTTCTTTCTCAGGGAGAATAGATGAATGTTTATGCTGGGATGCTTAAATTGGCTCACTTTGTCTTTGTTGGGAGCTGACAGAACTCTCCTGGTTTGTGTCATGTGGGAGTAAACATCCCTCACATTATCACTATTCTTATGTTCACAGCAGCATTTTACAGTGTTCAACAAATTAGTCTGACCACCCAAAGCTTTAAACAACTTCACCACAAATTTTTTTTTTTTTATTATCTTTTGACTGGGCAAGACATTCAAATTTTACACACACACACACACACACACACACACACATTTTATTTTACATTAATAAAAAAAAATAAAATAATACAATAAAATAACAAAAATCAATAATTATTAGTGCTGTCAAAAAATAATCATGATGAATCACATCCAAAATTTTTAGTTTACATAATATATGTAATATATGTAACAAAAGTTTTAGTTTACATAATATATGTTTGTGTACTGCGTATATTTATTATTTAATATATATAAATACACACACATACAGTGTGTGAAAATAATTACGTTTATAAATTTAGATATTCATATATTTTATATTATATATAATATATAAACATAACATATTGTTCTAAAATATATACATGCATGTATGTGTATTTAAAAATACATAATAAATATACACAGTAAACACATTATGTAAACAAAACCTTTTACTACGTTTGCGTTTATTCGCAATGAATCATTTTAAAAACACTAATAATTATATTATTAGTATAATAATATATACTATATATATATATATATATATATATATATATACCAACACTGCACATATATCTGCACATTATTAGACACTTCCTGTTTCTCATTTTTCACCATAATTAATCGCTGCACAACGGGCAAACTGTTCGAGATATCAATAATCCCTTCACAATTTAGCCACACCCATGTCATAATCTCTGCAGCGTCCTGATGACCGCAGATTCCAATGTGTGTGCCGATTTTCTGAAGTTTTTGAGCATGTTAAAGTCCCCAAAAAGCCCTGGATAGTTGAGAAAAAATAAAAAATAATAATAATAATTCGCACTGCGGTGCCCCTAAAAATAATAAACGTTAGAAAAACAAGAGGGCCTTCACAGTATTGCATAAAGGAGTGTGTGATCTCAATTGATGGGCTGCAGCTATTTTAATATTACACTAGTTTTTATTTATACATTGAATTAGCATATTCTTCGATTTGTGTTTTAATTGTGGTTAAACTTTTAGTAATTTAGTTTGCTTTTGACATTTTTATTGTATCTTTACTCAAAGCCTTTACGTATAGTGCACTATAAAAGGAGTTTTAATGCATTAATTAAGCCTTATAATCTCATGATGAATAATTATAAGCACAGTAAATACATTGCAAGACTTAATTGCGTTGTTACACGATGCATTTTAAATTCGGTTATAATTATTTACAACAAGATATGTTGTAATACAATGCACATTATGAATAATTAAAATGCATTATACCCTTTAATAACACTTTATAATGCATTATACACGAGGGTTAAAGTGTTACCAGTATTTCTATTTATGTTTAATTTTCGCTCATAATCATTTGATTTTTATTCCAAATGAGTAACTTTCAGTTTGTTGCCATGCAAAGCAACAATTCTCATTTTTGTTTAGTGTACAATTTTCATTTAACTATAAATATTTTTTTATTTACTTCATTTTAAGTAATAAAATAGCTTTTTACTACACTAAACAACTTTTATGGGTGGCCAAATATTACCTTAAATCCCCTTAAAGTGGATGCTACTTAATAGAATAGAATAGAACATTGCAGACAACATTTAATGTTACTGCCACCATAAAATGTGCAGCTTCAGTGCCATTATTATATAGCATAACCCTTGTGTTGCAGCTCTTCTGTTATTCATCCCTCACATTCCCAGTTTCAGTAATGTACTGTATGCACGTTTGAATTCAGCGCAACATCTTTTGATTTGTTGGTCGGGTGTTACGTGTTAACAGGCCTTTTTTTTAGGTAAATCTTGGGAAAGTTCAAGGTTGTGGACCTTGTTATGGTGTGTAATGGCATTTTTTGTGCCACAGTCCTTGACAGCTCATGTTTAACATGCTGATATGAAGCCTCTCGCCGGTTTGTACTACTGTTTGATGGCCTTATCTCTAGCTTTTATGATTTGATGTGTGGTTCTAAAACGGTACGCACTTTTTATTTGAGATTAACTACCAGATATTAAACAAAAAGGAGGTTTTACAGTACTCTCCATGCTTGACTGAAACACAATTTTTCATGTAATTAATTTTAGAGTTGTAGTTGTAGAATTGTAGTTTGCTTTGGTTTGGGTTTATCAAACCACAAAGAGAAAGATAAAACGCTGGACACCTCACTGTGATATCGAACATATTGCAAATGTAATAAATAAGCCATGGATGTGCTGTTAAAAACGCACATACTGTATGCTGTGACTCACAAAATAGCTGAAGTGTTTGATAATAGTGTTTTAATGGAGCCATGAACGTGTCCTTCTCACAAGGCCATCCATACCTCCCCCACCCTCCACTGCTCCACAAACAGCCGCCAGCCTATGGCAAAGGTTTTGTTTATTTCAGAGTGCTGTCTGTTGACTCAGAAGGGCCCTCTGTGGATGGAGCAACAGCCGGTAAATGATTAAGAGCTTGTTTTTAGATACATTTGCAATTATAGCGAGACGCTGGTCTTCATCACGTTTTGGTCAAATTACATCTCACAAGTGGGGTGTGACTCATGTGAATGTAATGGCATAGAGAACATATTATATCATCTACGTATTCATACACTGAAAAAAAAAAATAGGATTCACTTTTTATTTAGAAATTTCTAGTAATTTTCACAAATAATTACAAAGAAAATTTGCAAATAGAATGAATGAATATTAATTGCAAAACATATCCCAATATTTAAGCTTTTTTACAGTATATCAATTGACTTTACGTAGGACAACTAAATAAATATTTTTTACTTACTTTTTCTAGAGAAAGATAGGGCAGGGCTTCTGTAAACAGCATCTAAATAAAACATGTGGAGGTTATATTTTCACATATGCAAATAGGGAATAGGCTCTTTATTTAGGAGGACCCAACTCAAAAGATATTGAGCAAAAAAAAAATTAATAAATTAAAAAACAAAAGTAGTAAATTAAGGCGTGTTCTCATTGATGGATTATTTATATAGTATCATTATAAATTTACTTTGGAATTTACATTTATTTATCTTTTTGTTTTATACCTAACCCATTTTTAAAAATTTAATATTACTATTTAGTTTTTTATACTTTAGTTTAGGTTTTAGTTATTTTATTTTACTATATTTATTTTGATTTGATTTTATATATTTATTTATTTCCTTTATTTCCAAATAGTAATGCAATTTTTTTCTAATTTACATTTAGTTTTTCATCTAAATATTTACATTTACGTTTGTTTAAGCTGAATAAAAATCCTTTGTCATAAATGTCTTATTTCTTTAGTTTAGAGGATTCAGCATAGAACAAAAGAGATTTTAGGAATTTATTTTTTTTTCCCAAAAATGTAGAATGAACAGCCAAAAAGGTAGCATGTTTTCTTACAAATTTAGATAAATTTATTTACTTACATAAAATATATGAAGTATTACTAAAAAAAATACTTGATTGAATGAAGAAAGTAACTGACATATTACAATTTCAAAGTTAGGAAAATGATGCAAACATATCATGTAAATGTGCATGCAGAGTATATTTTAAGAGCATCTTAAAGAAGTGGTCTATGCAATAGATCCTTTCCAACTTAATCCTAAAAACTGCTACTAATGTCAGCCTGCCATGTGTTGCAAAATGTGTCATCATCCTTATTTACAACATGAGCCAAGTTGCAGTAATTGGTTATTGGGCAATTCATCAGACCCTGAAGTACAGTATCCCACAATATGCAATATAACCAAAAGGCATTGTATACTTCTTGAACCAAACTATCAATTAAGCTCATAATTCGAAGCCAGGTATCAGATATCAAAGTTTTCGATGATAAGCATGATAAGCTAAAACAAAGCAGGTGTACTTCTATCCAAACGCTTTAAATTACACGAGAGACTAGCACGGAGTAATAATTGTGTTTACATGAGAGTTAGGGTATGTGTGTGCATCTGTGGGGAATGCGTTGGGAAGAAGAAGGGTGTGCTGTGCTGGTTATCTCTGGCTATTAAGGAGGTAATGCTGCGATTGTAGGCCTGTCAGCCAAAGTTTGGAGCTGATGGGAGAGGGAGGAACTGCTAGTACTCATGAAGAGAAACAGATAGATAGTTTAATTAATAACCACTGTCCCGTTTCCCCATGACCCCAGCTGCTCAGTCCAGTTGCTACACAGAATCAACTTGATGCTTATGATGGCTTCAAATATCGAGACCTGGCTCAGGAGCACACAGCGTCTGTTAGAGTAATAGGTAAGTAAAGTATATTTCTGATATCTGTTAATAAAAATAAATCACCTATTATAGCTTACAATTACTTGACGTTTGGGGCGAGCGTGGAGATTTATTAATTGGAAATGGCCGAATGTTACAGAGGTCCTCCGTGTGTACTAGCATGTAAGCTCATGGGAAATTATGGGCTGGATTTATTATAGTTTTATGAGGGAAACTGGTTGTTGTGACTGATGTATCAATCAATATCGCTAACGTTTGAGGCCTGATTTCGTGGTAGATTGAGACGCCATGGCCTCGTTCACATATCCTAAATCACAACGCTGTGACTTTTCCTCTTGTATTATTTATGCTGGGTATGCAGTAAAACAGCACCGTTGATAGAAAAACAGCATTGCTGCTGTTGCTAGAATTGCATTGAACATAAGCACATGTGCTAATACCAAGAAATTTAAATATACGCATATAAACTGAAAATGAATAATTATATTTTGGCATGAATAATGTGAAAATGAGCCATATATAGCAATATTTGTTCACACTATCACTTATGTAGGAAGTATGAAGGTGTTCACTTATAAAAAATAAAAAAAACGCAGATGCTGAGGACTAATATGTGAACTTTTAAGAACAAATCTTCTGTGAATATTTAATAACTTGACAGTTAATAAATAATGCTTTTATCATGAATTATGTGAAAATGATTCATATATATATGTATAAAACAACCTGAAGCTAATTTATTTTTAGCAGAAGCAAAAAAGTGAAACTGGGAAACATATTTAATATTATTACAATGCATCAGCATGTTTTGTCCTATAGTCAGATGACATTTCTAAAAATAGACTAATCATATATAGAGTATAACGAGACTTTTTTTTTTTAAGAACCAGTGTTTCCTCTTGTATTATTTACACATGAGGTGGGAACATGGTAAAACTGCACTGATGAAAGAAAAAAAGCCTTGCTTCTGTTTGCTGATATTTTACCTTCAACAGAACGCTGCTTGAATAAGGTTTCAAGTAAACATAAGTATCAATATTTTAAGAATAAAACTTCCTTAAGTGCATAATGTGAAAATGTATTCATCATACCATTGGAAATGATTCATTTATGCACACCATAAATGAGGCTTTGCTAAATTTAGATAAATCATTCATGAGGGGAAACAAGTTCACATGCATCATGCTTTACTTCTTGGATGAGTTTGTAGTGTTCAGTTTATGGTTTCTTAAAGTAATAGTGCTGTGAAGTAAAATGCAATTAACTTTTAGCACAACGAAACAAGATTTTAAAGTAATTAAAACCTCATTAAAAGTTAGAGTGTAGTTAAACTGTTGAAAAGTAATCTAACATTAGATTTAATTTTAGCTACATATTATAGTCAAACACAAAATGATAGACGTGCTCCCTCCATAGCTGCCAGGACAATAAAACATTTTTATAAACTGAAACTAAGGAGTGTCAAAAACCTAAAGACCTGTCCTTAAAGAAAATCACATCTGAGGTTAAATATTGTGGAATAATGCCATAATATTTTGAATAATCCAAAAGACGACTGTAGGTAGTTTAGCGTTAATAAACATGGACAAAGCAGATATTATAAAATCCGGTGCCAGACTGTACAGTCCAGAGTTAAAACTGGAGCAAAGGTCATTGAAATCAACTGTAGCATTTCCAGTTGAAAAACAATCATTTGTTAGAGTACTATGTTCTAGATTTCTGATATGTCTTCAGGACCTTGTCCTCCTAATCTCAAGGAAATCTAAATGAAATCTGAATTATGTAGCATAAAACTTCACACGTTAACTTCAATCAGGGATTTTTTTTTTCTTGTGAAGCAGCATCTAAATCAATTTAAGTGACGTGTTTTACCATATTGCATCAATACCGTAAAAACTGCCTCCATTTGTAAGTAAAGCAACCACTTCCTCCATTTGTTATTGTCTTTAAGAAACAGGATCAACCCCATCATTCACTTCAATCCTGGACTGAGGCATCTTTGGACGCCTAGACTTAACACACAGGCTTCTGAATGAATGAGTGGGTGGGCCATGACGTCAATGTGGTGGGACCTTTACAGATCCCACCCAGTGATGTGTTCCCCCTATCAGAGAGCTTACACTTTTTTGGTGAGTATACTGGAAATTCACATCCATCTCTTTCCTATGTTGTGCTAATGCTATCTTTGCCATGGTGGGTGATGAAATAAAACTACGAGTCAGAAATGATGAAACAAACTGAAGCTAATTTTTTTCAGTGGAAGAAGTGAAGCTGTCACCTTTCATTTTACAACCACGCATCAGCATGTTTTGTCCTGGGCGACGTATATAAATCTGTATTGATCCTACCTGTAATGAGACAGGGAATTGTGACTGTCAGGTTAATGAGCAACTATAGCAACCTTTGTTCACACTAGCGCTTATGTATGAAGTATGAAGGTGTTCAGGAACAGTAATTCTTTGTGAAAAGAGACGTATATACACATGCTGAGGAGCTGAAGGAACAGTTGGATGGTTAGGAATCAGAACGGCTAATGATCTTCTGTACCCTTACTGGGTCACACTGAAATGGCTATGGTTCAGGACAAGGCTTCAGGTTAGTACCATCTCATGATACTGAAGAAGTCAACGTATTAGTATGTGTTGTTGGCGAAAACGTAGTGTAGATATAGTACAAAAGTTTTAAATTATTTGAAAGTTTACTTAATGAATTCAATTAGTTTTTCATAGGTCCAAAAAGTTGTCAGCAACATAATTTTCATTAATAATGAACACAAACATAGACAAAGAGCTGATTATTTGATAGAATTTGACTTTAAATATGCAAATGTTTACTGCTTTTAGGTATTCTAACTTTATTTCCAGCATTGTTTTCTGAAATAGGTCAGACCTGTAGTTTATAACGCAATACGTAATAACACGTAAAGTTCTCAGAGTTGCCACAAGGGGTGCTGTAGCAGTTATTAGAGTAAATGATCGGTTTTCTCTTTTAGGTACAACTATTTTATGGTCGATCAGCAATCTTGCTGTAAGATGTAACAGAAATAGCGACAGATTGCGATAGCAATGCATCGTTTTCTTAATTTTATGCATCCGAGCAGACACGGATTATCAAAGAAGAAGAAAATAAATGTAGTTTGGGACTTTGTGTCACGTTTCATGTTGGTCTGGTCCTGTTTTCCCCCCTGTCTTTTGTATTTTGGTTTAGTCCTGTCTTGTCCTTA
>JAUCMS010000034.1:18915248-18928691 GCA_032357445.1 Enteromius radiatus
TCTTGTGTATTTAAGCTGTTCAGTTTGTCTTGTCTCTGTCGGTTATCAAGGTTATATGGATGTGTGTAGTTCTTTGTCTTTTGTCTATTGAAATCTAGTAAAGTTCAAGTTATATTTAATTGCTACGTCTGCGCCTCTTGCCTGCTACAACACCCGTGACACTTTGTTTGTTGATTAAATGGAAGCAGATCGGAATTTTAAGAAAGGGGAGGGGCTTACGCAAAGACAAGCTCTTAATTAAACTTCGCCCCAGGAGGAAAGGAAAGGAAAGGAAAGGATGTGACATGTGGCCAGGTATGGTTTCCCGTACTTGGAATTTGTGCTCTGCATTTAACCCATCCAAGTGCACACACAGAGCAGTGAGAAGTGAACAACCACACATACACCATGAACACACCCGGAGCAGTGGGCAGCCATTGCTGCGGCGCCTGGGGAGCAGTTGGGGGAACGGTGCCTTTCTCAAGGGTCTCACCTCAGTCGTGGTTTTGAAGGTGGAGAGAGCGCTGGTTATTCACTCCCCCACCCACAATCGACTCGAACCCACGACCTTTGGGTTATAAGTCCAACTCCCTATCCATTAAGCCACGATTGCCCCCTTAAGTTGGGCATTTTATTGAACGATCGAGCTCAAAATAATAAAAAAAGAAACAAGAATTGATTAATCATTCACAGTAAGATCTATAAGACGCATTTGGAAAATAAATCCTTTTAATTACTTTTTTTTTGTTGCTAACTTTAATGCCATAGAGATCTGAAATGAACTCTAACGCTCCCTGTAGTACAGATAAATAGGAATAGCCAAAAACACTATGTAAGTGAATACGTTTTAAGGTTTCCCTGTTACAGTATAATTATACATCTAAATACTGAGTAATATTAATTAACTACATGTGCTTACTATATTGTTAGGGATTGGATTAAGTTTTGGCTTAGGGTTACTTGCATGTAATGTAATTGTTATTATAATATTAAACACATGTAACATGTAAAAAGGACACCATCAAAAAAGTGTTTCTGTAAATGCCCATAAACCCACTTCTGACAAACTATACAGTAAGTGCACTCAACTGGCAAACGGAAAATATATATATATATATATATATAATTAAAAATTATCATTAAAAAAAATCTACTGAAACAGTAGATTGTTACTGATACTGAGATAGTAATATTGTGTAAAACCAGATAGCTTTGGTTAATGATTGTTTGTTTTATTTCTGGGTGTGTTCGACTTCTGTATTATATACACTTTACGCAATACTGCTACTTGTTGGATAGAGGCTGATTATGTTTCTAGATGGTTTTTAATACGCACTTATGAGGTAGTGGAGATCTTAATGACTCTGGTGGGTTGTCTGCAAGGTAACAGTACCTTAGCGTGTTGTAGTTTCACTAATCGTCGTGTTGGCGTAAGACCTATTAACAGTAACAGTAAGGTGAACTTGAGCTTTGCATCTCCATGACACATGTAAACTGACAAGCTCCGCTCACTCCTGCCATCTTCTCCTCAGATATTCTGGCAGAGCAGAACAGTCCTTTGCTACAGGACCAGGAGGTCATGCCCTTCACCAGCTATCCCAGCATGCAGTACACCTCGGTTGAGGCCTCCATGTCATCACCATCGTACTACTCCAGTCAGCACTGCTACCCACAGTACAGTGGGGAGGAGTGGTACTCTCCATCCGCCGTGTTTGAGATGAGGAAAGGACCATTGGAGGAGGGCTTTGATAATGAGCTGGATGAGTCTTGCCCTGTTGTCCCAACACTGTGTAAAAGATCCAGACACGCAGCCCACTCCGGAAGGAGCAAAGGCGAGGAACTGTGTGTTGTCTGTGGAGATAAAGCATCAGGGTATCACTACAATGCACTCACATGTGAAGGATGTAAAGGTGAATGCCATTATATACAGTATTTTTGCTGCTGTTTTCAGTCACAAAACATGTAAACCTGAACAAGGTTTTCATAAGAACCGGTTCTTATTTTAATGGAATCATTTTCAATTAAAAGATTTGGGACATTTTGGAACCACATAAAATGCTCTTGTCAGTGATTACATCACTACTTACTGAATCAACAATGTGAATTCCTGAATGACTGAACCTTATAATTTGATTCTTCTAGTGAATCAAAACCATACAGTCTGCTTGCAGAATGGATGAATCTTACATACCAGTTATTTTTAGTGAAGCAAAACTTACTTTAAAACTTACTCTAATTTATGAACAAATTAATCATATTAGTTCT
Organism: Enteromius radiatus; assembly: GCA_032357445.1. NCBI lineage: Eukaryota > Metazoa > Chordata > Actinopteri > Cypriniformes > Cyprinidae > Enteromius > Enteromius radiatus. Next base: position 18,917,493 of record JAUCMS010000034.1, read on the forward strand.
TTTACCAAGTGAATCAAAACCATGCAGTGCAAACAGTGTAGTCCAATTCCTGAACAAAAAAATATTCGTAGAAAATCAATTTGTAGCACAACCGCCAAATGATTGACTGTAATGAGTCAGCTCTATTAATAAATCAGAAATATACAGCATGATCAGTATAGTCTGCTTCTTTTTAAACAAACACTTATAGCTTACAACCAGATATGTGAGATCAGTATAACTGACAGGTTGTTCATGCAAGTTTTTTGTCAGTAATATTTCTCTTGAAACTATGTTATTATGATGCTATAATAAGGCATTAAGAGTCATTTAAATCTTTTGAAACAATTGTATACTTATTTATTATTAATTATTCTCAAAAAGTTGTTCTAGAGGCCTAGAAATTGCACATTTAAACTTAAAGGCCAATATAGCTTTGCATTTTATATATTTTATTGATATACTGCAATAATGTACAGTTGCACCTTGTGACCTCTTTGTTCACCCTTGAACTGAGTAGATATTGTATATTGTATCCATGGCTACATGGCTTATGAAGGACGTAATAATTGACATGGAACCCCATGTGCCAAATTTAGCTCTTTGGAAAATCATTGGCTGAATGACTGCAAGTGTAATTCCACCTGTGCATGGACAATGCCCAAAGGGCAGATGCTGGGCTATGTGTCCCAAGTCCCACAGGCTTGGCTGGCTTTGATGCTCCTTCACGTTCAGTTTGGATTGGGTTCCCTCTCAGCTTTCTGCTGAATAATGATGTAGGCAACCAGAGCCACATGCCGCCATGCAAAGTTAATGCGTGTCATTGTGCTCATGGGCTCATGCTGGAATAATTACCTGTTCCAAAAACAACTGCACATGTTTGTCTGATGCCTAGAACTGAAAATCGAGCATCCAAGAGTATCTTTATTACAGTACTGAACGTAATGTCTTAAACATTACACCACACCTTACACAGACTGCAATGAACCTATTCCTTCATCTGTGTTTACAAAGTGACCTTCTTGTTTCTCCTAATAGTTTAGACTTTTATGGTTTCTTCAAAATGTTTTATTACAGTTTTCAGAATTAGAGAATTTGATTCCTATGTGTAATCACTGTAGTACTTTGGCAATACATACAAAAGTATGTCATGCAAATAAGACAATTTGCATTTTAAGCAATGAAATCTGCTTCTGAAGACTTTTGTGTGTCTGTTCTTCTTATCTGTCATCCACTGTGTCAAAGTGTAAAAACAACTGATAATATGATAGGGGGGAAATTACTTATTCACCAAAACATTGGATCTCAGGAAATTAATTTGTGACACAAAATTTGAATTTGGGTCTGTTGATAGAGGTGCAATGTTAAATAATAAAAAATGCTAAATAGCAATAATTAAATGCAATTTCTGTCCTCCTAAAACCATTAAAAATGCAAAAAGACAAATGTTGTAACTACTGAGATTCATGAGACATTTAGACACCAACATTTTTTTTTTAATGTAGCCTATTTTAGAATTGCATATTGTTTGGGCTTTACTGTTCATGGTAATATTCATAAATTTCGATGTTTTGTAACATTTACCTTATTTTTTTCTGTATCGAGTCACTGCATGATGGCCAATGAAAAACCTGGATCCTGATTCCCAATATTATAGGTTACTATATGTGAAATGTGTGGCATGCTTAACATGCTGTGCTACTTCTTCCAGGTTTCTTCAGAAGGAGTATTACAAAGAATGCTGTCTATAAATGTAAAAGTGGAGGAAACTGTGAGATGGACATGTACATGCGCAGGAAATGCCAAGAGTGTCGACTCAGAAAGTGCAAAGAGATGGGCATGTTGGCAGAGTGTGAGTAGAGCACTGTAAACATAAAACGTGTTCCTGCTCAACGAATATATCAGGCAGAGTCACGCACATTGTGAAACTTTTTAATAAAAGTTATTAACTGGCATAGTCAAAAGCAACTTCATTTATTTTCCAAAGAGAACATACAGTGGTACAATGTTCTATTTTGGGTTCAAATAATATTGATTTACTTGAGACAAAATATTAGTTTGTAGAACTGATATTTTTTAAGCTTATAGCTCATGCAAAGTGTATTGTTTTTTACATAACTGTTGAGGAATTAAACCAATGTATGTATATACTGTAGTTTATGTATCTATTATGTTTTTGCATCCTCAGGCTTATTAACTGAAATCCAGTGCAAATCCAAAAGGCTGAGGAAAAACACAAAGGCCTCATCTGACGAAAGTATAGGGGATGATGTTGGTGATAGCAGAGATGCTAAACAAATTGTATCAACCACTAAACCCTCCAAGGTAAGAAGACGTGCTGTGAGACTGGGTTATTATCATAATCTGTGGTGAAAACTTCCACAAAGCAAAGTCAAATACTGTCACTTTTTGTTTTGTGCAACTTTAAGTATTTGAGATACAGTTTACTTGGTGCCATGCTTGTTACATTATAACTTTTCTGTATAAATGCAAACGATGGCAACTTTTATTGAAGTACTATAAAAGGTTAGATGGATAGATCCTCTTCACCATCTTTCCTCTCACTTTTGCTCACATATATGGTTACATCTAAAAGTTTATATTACGATCAAGTGTTGTAAAATGGCAGTGCAAGATCAAACGTTGGCTAATTATTAAAAAAAACAACGCCACCAATCATTATTTACTGTTTCATATAGCTGGATTCTCAATTATCCAAAATTCTAAACAGGCACATTTTCTCATTTCAGGAGAATATAGAACTGAGCCAAGACCAACAGGCTTTAATAAGTTATATAGTTGATGCTCACAACAAACATCGCATCCCTCAGGATATGGCAAAAAAACTGGTATGTCTTCTCAAAAATCAAGAAGCAACCCTAACATTTTATCTCATTTTTGATCAGTCTTTAAATCGTTTTATGATTCTTTAATGCACAAAGCAGCCAAATGCTACTGTTAAAATAAGTCAACAGCATTGCCTGTTCTTATCACTGTTAAATCATTACGTAACTACGGTTATCACCACCCCGGCTTATTTTCATGCTTTTTTCCTCCTTTCAACCTGTCCACAGCTACAAGAGCAATTCAATGCGGAAGAAAACTTCCTTCTACTGACCGAAATGGCAACTAGTCACGTTCAGGTGCTGGTTGAGTTCACCAAAAATATACCAGGTACTGTTTTTCAAATTCTAGAACAGCTATTTCACTACTTGTTTGAAAATAAACTAAATTCACACGACACAAGAAAACACTTCTACCTGGTCTCATAGCATAAACGTACTTTGGTGCACTTTTTATTGAGACATGAAATACGTACCAACAAGTACATATCACTGCAGATTGTTGTGTTCTTGTTTTCTGAGCAGGCTTTCAATCTCTGGATCATGAAGATCAAATCGCTTTATTAAAAGGTTCCGCTGTAGAAGCAATGTTCCTGCGCTCAGCCCAGGTTTTCTCCAAGAAACTGCCCAACGGACATACAGAGGTGCTAGAGGACAGGATCAGAAGCAGTGGTGAGCTCATTATTTGGATAATTTACAGCACGATTCATGACCTTTAACTGCTTTTATGTAGCGTTCAAAGGACTCATTGGATCGGGTTTGGTTTGGGTATGCCACATAGTTGTTGAACCCCAGAACAAAGTCCATAAAGTTCACTAGGCACGTAACTTTAATAATGTATCTGTCCGCCCTAAATAACAACAGGAAATTAGCCATCCTGATAATCCCGTGGTGTACATTACATTTGTAAAAGGACACTAAAGTCCGACTGGTTTCGGGTTCACAGAAGTCTAAGCACTGGATGACTGCCAGGTGCAGAACAGAGAGGAAAGCCCTCATATAGCTAGTCAATATCATACGCTTTATAACATGTAATCAGATTTTGTAGAAGAGCTGTGGTTAAAGAAGGATGCATGATCAATGCAGTCTCTTAAAAGCATCTTAAGCCCTTCAGCATTGCACACTGAATCACCTTTATGAATCAGCTTCACAGTATTTGAAAAGCCATGACGGACGTCCAGTTGGAAATATTTTTAAACAGGCAGATGAATGCAGACCGGCATCGACTGTTTGAGTCCATCACTCTTTTTCCCTGAGCACAGGCTCAGGAATATGCACGCAAAAGGCCAGCAGTAGAGAAATAGACGCACTGTCTAAAGAGACTATTGTTCTCTATCTAAACATCGAGAGTCCTATTGTCCCACTCTCTGGCTCTCAGCGCCTCTGACATTTCTCTGGCGTAAAGCCTTCGTGATGCATCAGGTTTTTTTTTTTGCTCCCTCCTTTTTTTTTTGGAAAGTTATGACAAAGGTTATCCTTTCATCTGAAGGGAAATGAATGAAACTGTGAAAGGAGTCTGCATGCTGCGATCATTTCATCCCTTGAGGATGGCGGCTGTTTGTATATACTGAGTTTCCGAAGAGTTTGTTAGACTCCAGAATTGTGAACATTTTGGTAAGCTGAATTAAGTCTTTTTTTTTTTTAAATGTCCCAGCTGTCCTTAGCGTGGCAGCTCCCACCGAGGCTTTCGCTGATTGGTCAGTTCTGTAAACCAAACCCTTATGGCTCTTCACACTGGATGCTTTACATCAGAAAAGAGCGCCAGGCTCACATAGCCGGTAAAGTATGATAATTATAGCAATGATAATGATAAAGACAAAGACCCCACACAAAACAGGAAAGCCCTTCAAAGACAGGCTTCAAATGAACTGCTGTTACTGAGAATCCCACTGAATGTGGAAACGCACAGCTGTGGGGATCCGAGGCCAGATTCAGATGAGCTCTGACCTAACAGACAATAGAAAGTAGTAAGGTCACGACCACTAGTGAGACGCCATTATATGCTGAGGGAGTTTCAAAAAGTCTCTTCGAAAGCAGACAGTGAATGCACTGCAAAAATCATTTTCTTAAAATATATTTTGTTTCATTTCACATTTTCCGTAAGATCAATTTACTTGCAAAAGATATGAATAGTTCTTTTTAAAAGTGTATTTTACCTCACTGGCAAATTCAATATATAATCTTTGTGGAAAAGTCTTATCTTACACAATTTTGCTACGTTTATCTAGTTTTAAACATTTTTTTCTGGGGCAAGACAAAAGTAGATTACAAAGAGCATAAGATTAAGTGTAATAGGCCTACATTTTATATTATGTATAATAATGTAGGATAATAATGGATTCTTTCTAAGTGGAAATTATGTGATTTACTGTAGTAAAATTTACAGGACACTCTCTGTTCATTTAAATATAGATAACACTGCCACCTTGAGGCCTCGGTGTAAAACAGGCCATTTATTAAACCTCATACACGTCCACATTCAGCAAAGATGTATTCTCTCTACTGAATACTGAAAATCCTAGGCGGTGTAAGATCACAGAGCCACAGCTGAGTGTAGTCTATTAATGTGATCTTTAGTCCAGTAAAGAAGGCATGGCCTTTAATTAACTTTAAATTATAGTCTGTGTGTCTTAGTTGACTAGCTTCAAAGAAATATGTTTTTGAGTGGTTACAAGTGGCTGAGGTGGTAAATGACTGCCATTTTACATTGACAGTACTAGATATTCAATACTAGTGATTTAGTGAGGACAAAGCTTGGTGTATATCTTCATAAATATCTTTATTTCATCCATAGGCATATCTGAAGAATTTATCACACCTATGTTTAACTTCTATAAAAGCATTGGCGAGCTGCAGATGATGCAAGAGGAACATGCTCTGCTTACTGCTATCACAATCCTCTCACCAGGTCGGCTGATATCACATCTAAATCATATGTTTCATGATGCAATGTTAGTTCAATTGATTTCGTCTGGTTTAGTTTTTTTGTTATTTTACAATAAAAATCGATTTGTTTTATCATGTGATTAACCTATTTTAATCAGTTTGTACTGTTCCAACAAGTTTAGTGGTTAATGATTAATAGGGTCACAGTTGAAAAGCACTTTTTTGTCACTGTATATTGCTTCAGCAGGCTTCAACGAAATAAATTTGTTCCATATGACTGAAATCGTTCATTCTAACCACAGACAGACCGTATGTGAAGGACCAGCAGGCGGTGGAGCGTCTGCAGGAGCCCATGTTGGAGGTGCTGAGGAAGATCTGTAAGCTACAGCACCCCCACGAGCCCCAGCACTTTGCACGGCTTCTCGGCCGTCTGACTGAGCTTCGCACCCTCAACCATCACCACTCAGAAATGCTGGAGTCGTGGCGCATGAGCGATCACAAGTTCACCCCCCTCCTCTGTGAGATCTGGGACGTGCAGTGACTGAGTTGAATGAAAAATGCTAAGACTTTTTCTAAGCTGCCAAAGACAGGAGTTTACACATTTTTCAGAGAAGCAGACTGTTAACCTATGTAATGTAAATGTAATATATTGTCAAGCTTCAAGTAAAACAGGAAATAAGAAGATTTAAGACATTATCAGCTCTTTAAGAAGGGATTGATGTACGCCTTTTGATATTTTAATGCCTTTGTAAATGTTTACCTGGCCTTTGCAACTTTGGCACATTGGTTTGTTTAAAATCTGCTTTCTTTTATCTGAGGGTGCTGTGGCTTTTTACATTTTATGTCTTTTTGTGTTTTGTGTAATTCATCTAAATATTATAAGGTTCTCAAAATCTGTACTGCCTGACCTGTGGTCACTCTTTATGTAAAATATGTTTTGAAGAAATGTAGTGTTTCATCACTTGTTCACCCCAGCAGTGATTGACTTCAAACAGCTAATAATCTTGTCAAGAAGAAGTTTGTAAGAAACAAGTATACATAATTTGGATGTAAAACTTTAAACCAATGCTTCCATCTAAAGTTAAAATACCTTGATTTATTGGTTTCTTACAAACACGCAACTTTTCACTTCATGAGATGGACTGTTGTTTGGATTACTTGCAGATTATTGTGTTGTTTTTATCAGCTGTTTGGACTCTCATTCTGACGGCACCCATTCACTGCAGAGGATCCATTGGTGAACATGTGGTGTAATGCCAAATTTCTCTATTCCAATAAAGACACAAGCTCATCTACATTCCAGATGGCCTGAGATTAAGTACATTTTTCAGCAAATGTTCTTTTTTTTCATCCTAAATTTGTGAACGAATGAAAAACTAAGGAGTAAGGGTTGATTAAGATATTACCTACTACATGCGGATAACCAACCTGATCTCACAGCAATTCGTACATACTGTATTTTACGAGGTGACTAATTTGCACAAATTCATACAACCTCACTCGTATGAATTCTTACGATTTTTGCTAAATCGTAGAGTTGCCAATTCGTATTAATTTGTACGAATGACCTTCACCTAACTCCGCTCCTAAACCTACCTGTCAATGAAGTTTAGACAAATCGTATGAGTGAGGTCGTACAGATTTTTCACCTCGCATGAATACGTACGAATTGGTTGTGAGACTGTGTTGGGATAACTGAATGCACCACATACTTACATTGTTTGTTCAGCAGATGCTTTTATAGACGAAGTACGTTTGTACTTGTCCATCAACACTTTCAAAACCTGTTTAATAGTGTGTTAATCTTTCCAGATAAAAGAACATGAAGGGATCAGCTTACCAGGATATTGTGCATCTGAAAGGGCCTTTCTCAAACTGTCACTTCTCTAGAATGTCATTATATAGCATTAGAATACTAGAATTTGTCACTGGATATCACTGGAATTAAAGTGATAGTTCACCCACAACTGACAATTATGCAATCATTTACTAACATTCATGATATTTCAAACACACAGGATAACACTGTGATGAATGGACCGAAGTAGTTAAACAGGTAAGCTGATCAGTCCAAATCTGAACAAATCTAATTGTAACTCAGTTAACTGATTCATTTATTTATTCATTCACGGATGTTTAAAAATAATGACCTCTTATGCTTTACGGAAGAAAAAGAGTCATACAGGTTTGATTTGCCCTGCTCAATGTTTACTGTATTATCATGAGAAGGTTTAGAAGTTATTTTAGTGTTAAACACATATACATTAAAGAATATATAACATATATTTCTGACTTTATCAATATAATTAACCTTATATATAATAATTTTCAAAAAAATTCCATCCACATGAGATATTAAACTATGATGCATATGGATAAAGGCAAAAGTATTACAAGAAACTTTTTAGACAAGCCTCAAATTCTTGAACAAAAGACTCACACAGGTTGAAGAATTTACAGAACTATTATCAATGATTTCCCCAGGCAGCAAACAAACACAGTCCAGATAAACGGTCCAAAATCAGAAAAAACAGGAAAACAAAACACGGGAATACAAGACAAGACAAGGTCACCTTTTGTCTTGATCTTTAAAATATCGATTTCCTTGTTTTCAAGTGAATGTTTTACTTACAGCATATTAATGGAAACCAAAAATCATGAAGGGGTTTCTCCTTAAAAAATGCATTTCCTTCTTCCTTGTATCTCTTACATATTTATATTCTTTGCATGTACTCAGTTGGTTTCAGGACTTTGAGTAGGTCAGCTTTTTTTCTCACCATACAGCATTTTATTTATGCATGGGACAAAATGCTTTTTAAAGATGAAAGAACAGAATTTTCTAGAATGTCACTATATAGGAATATAGCACTAGGATTTGTCTTCCCTGGAATTATGTCCATTATTAGTGTAATCCTTTAGTTAGAAGAGATTGCTCACATTTGTTTAACCACGGAGTGTAGTGAGTCACTTATATTTGAGGAAACCCTTTTCATTATCAAAGGAAATGGAAAATTAAGCTGAACTTCGACAGAAATTGGATTGCTGATGAAGATAAAGAGGAACTAAATGATGCTGGTTAGCATAGAAACCATTTTAATAATAGCTCCCTCCCATCTGGTTATAACCCCCTCATCTGCTTTACAGATGACTAATCAATAGTTTTTGCTGTTCTGCAAGCATTACTATGGAAGAGCAACAGAGACATGATCTGGGGTACTTGGACACTTTTTTCCTATAATAACCTAATTTAAAGATTGATTGTTTAATATCCTTAGTTGGCTTTCAATAAGAATATACTTAACATTTCTGCGTTTATGTTATCTTCACACATCCTACTTAATTGTATGTTTTTAATATAATAATTTACTTTCTGCTATAAATCATATATGTGTATATATTTGTGTGTGCATATAATATTTTATGCTATAATAATATGCTATTCCCTTATTTTCTTCCAAAACTGGCAACACAGGCCGTCTTGGGATGTGTGCAGAGAAGTGCCGTACATTCAAAATGAGCAGATGCCAAAGAAACGAGTGCAGTGTTTAAAATGGTTCTCGTGCGCCATTGTTGGCATGCTTGTCTTCGTCCTCGCACTTCTCAGTAAAGTGAGCTGCTTTACTAATCATTAGCAAATCTTTTAATGAATGACGGATGGCATTATCCATGATAACTTATCTATTGAATATTACACAAAATATTAGACTGAAGATATTTTTTGTGTGTTTACAGACATCATTTCTTCTTTTGATAACATTTGGGAACAGTCAAGCTGAGATTATATGTTTGGAACAAAAACCGACTGCCCTGCTTGGGATTGGCTTTGTTCTGGTTGGGCCAAGTGTCCTTCTTCTGCTAAAGAGCACATGGAAGTTCATTTTCAAGAGTGCAACCATGCCCTCGAAAAAAACTATTTTTTGGGTAAGCAAACATCAACTTTTAAGTAAAAAAAAAAAGGATTTTTAGATTATGCTGTCCTGCTTTTTAATTCATTGTGTTACTTTCCATTTCTTTAAAAGTGTTTGTGGTTTCTACTAGCAATTTCTCAGTGAAAATTGTTGTCACACCCAGTTTTCAGTCTAGTAGAGAGCATAGAACTTGTTTATGATTGTGAACCTTTCTGACTTTGATTTGACCTTTCTTCCAGGTTCTGTTTGTTGAGTTCTTGGTAGCACTGGGAGCAGCAGTTCTAACAATAGTAGCAATGCCACACTTTGACATTGTCACCAACGTAATGATCCTGAACAGCGTGAGCATCTTGTCCGCAGTGTTTCAGGTGGTCGCCGAGTGCCTTGCCAAAGAAAGAAAGCATCTTATAATGCTCCCCGTATGCTCCATTTTCTTGATTGTCACAGGTTACGTGCTTTTTGCAATCAATTATTCGCTATTTGAAAGTTCCTTAGAGATAAATATATCAATTGGCCTGGCCATCGTTGGGACCATCTTTGTTTCTGTGAACTGGTGGGAAAACTACAGCACGCTCTTTGCTGTATCGTTTCTAGAGGACATTTCCAGAGACATCGCTCAGTCTCGTAACGTGGTCTGCATCATCTCCAGTTTGATGAGAATCCTGGTCACATCAGCTGTGGTTGGAGCTTATGTTCCTCTGTCAGGTCGAGAATGGAAATCAGTCAAACTCGTCTTTGAAACAGTTGTAATTTCATTGGTGGCGATCCAGATTGCGTCCTCTGCCTTGTGCCGCTGGTTTGTGGTTGTGGCTTGTAAGATGCATGCCCTGCGCCGCAGCTTCGTCCTTCCCATGTACCTGGCCTCAATCACAGTTTTGGCAGTGTTTTTGGTTCCAATTGCAGTCAGGCTCCCGGAGTCAAATCAAACTTCTACCTGTTTCGAGAACTTTCAGCCAGAATCCAGTGAAGAATGGTTGCATTTGCTGTTGACTGATGCAATAAAAACTCTAAACACCAGGGACAAGAATACAGGACGACTGGCCTGTTTGGGCTGCTCTGCTCTGAGCTGGTGGCTGGGACTCCTGCTGAGTACAGTTTACATCTGGTACCTGAAGATACATCGAATAGAAAGAACCCAGGATCTGTTTGTGCGGCGCATGTACGAAGGAGCATTTCTGGAACAGTCCATGTTGTTAAACACCCGTTTTGAAATCAGAAAGAAAATCAAGGAGAAAAAGTGGTAAGAAGTGTTTTTACTCTTTCAGCATGGTTGCATATATAATTTTATATAAAAAAAACCCTAAATGTAAAATTACTATTTTTTTTTACCATCAATTAAGTCTACCTTTAAGCACTATTTTAAAGTGCCCCTATTATGCCATTTTAAAGGTGGCTAATATTGTTTTATGAGTGTCTTTAAACAGGTTTATGTGTATGCAAGGACAAAAACACTTTAGTTTTCTCCAAAAATATATTTAATTTGAAATGATTCGTAAACGACTCGTGTGAAGCAGTTCAAAGACTCAGTCTGTCTAAACCCCTCCTTCCCGCGAGCCCTCACTGTGATTGGTCAGATGGCGCAG
>JAUCMS010000034.1:18942732-18959423 GCA_032357445.1 Enteromius radiatus
ATGGTTTACTGACCATGGTATTACTGTGCTCAATTGGCCTGCCAACTCTCCTGACCTGAACCCCATAGAGAATCTGTAGGATATTGTGAAGAGAAAGTTGAGAGACACAAGACCCAAGACTCTGGATGAGCTTAAGGCCGCTATTGAAGCATCCTGGGCCTCCATAACACCTCAGCAGTGCCACAGGCTGATTGCCTCCATCCCACGCCGCCTTGAATCTGTCATTTCTGCAAAAGGATTCCTGACCAAGTATTGAGAGAGAAATTTCTCTCCATCATTGTGGTCCAGCTACGACTTTCCTAATGTCAGTATGTATGTGTACTGTAAATATTTAAGTATATATAAACACACACACACACATAGTATTTTGAAAATTGTGAATGATTATACATTTAAATATTTATATTTTATATATTATATAAATATATTTAATATATAGCCTAAATATACATAAGCATATTTGACAGCACTATAATTAACCCTTTCCACAATGTTTTACAGATCCTGGACTCAAACCACCAACCTGAGATGTATGGGTGAGAGCCAGACACAACCTTATAGTTTCAGAACCCCTCTGGGGTTATAATTTAGTTTTTTGTATGTTTATAATGGATAATAGTGCAGAATATTTTGAAATTTATTTAGGGCGTTTTCACACTTAGTCCTTTTCAGAGGTTGACCCCTCAGAATTGAACCAAGCTCTCCATCTCTGGAGAGTCTAAGTACAGTTCGCTAAAAACATGCATTGTGAACACAAATCGACCCAGGCTCACTTGATTTTTCCATTCATTAATTCCAATGTAGTTTTGCCATTAGATGTCTCCATACAAATCAGCTGTTCATAATGGCTGCTTCTTCTAGATCTCTACAAATTATTTGCACACAATGTACACTCTTTGTTTTTTTAACCACTTACGAAATGTGTAAGAGAGTCGTGGCCGTGCACCTGGCCAGTTTAAACTTTTTCAACCTTTAAAACCGAATGCTATAGTGTAAAACATCAAGCCTGACATTTAATGCAGTTTATTTATTAAATTAATTACATGAAATGCAAAGTAATGATAAATTTAATCACAATAAATCACACAGTACTGAACATTAGTATTGATTATTATAGACACCTTAAATGCCATTTAAAGTCAATCTTTTAATAGGCTGAATATTATTTGTGTAGTTTATTACCATTCCATATCATATACAATTATATTTCTTTATTGTTAGTGGTAAATTTACAGTCATTTAAATATATTTATTTGTATACATTTACTGTAGAATGTATATAGCCTTTATGAAATATAAATAATTTTTTTTGCTCTATTTAAATGGTCTTTTATTGTGACTCTGGAAGTTTTCATAATACTTGTGTACTTGCTTCTCTTTCTTTCTTTCTGTGTGTGTGTGTGTGTTTTTTTTTTTTTTTTTGCACTGCTACAAATAATAATTATTGTTTTATGTGATGTAAAATAAAAAATTAGCAAAAACATAAGCATGAATACCATGAAACAAAAACTCTTATAGGTGTCAGTTGTGTGCTAAATAAAATATAAAAACAAACCATAAGAAAGATCTGGGACAGTTTTAATATTTGTTAAAGTATTATAGTAATTACAGTGGAACAATAAAATCCGGTTAAATTTTTTCTGTGTACATTTTTCTTTTAACCATACAAGACAGTAACTTTAGAAATAGTAACTTTATAGTAACATTCAATAATAAGTTCACAAAAGTGATATAGGCTAGTGCCTAAGAGATCAGTATGTAAATTTAAATCTGAATATATGAATTAAAGTTCAAATTTAATGTACATTAATGATGTGCTAAGCATAAGGGCTTTTCACGTTGTTCTAAACCCCATTCTAAACTAGCTTAGCAACAGACACTTAAAGCCCCATTCACACTACAAGTGACACTCATCAATAAAGCAACATGACTCCATTTATTTCAATGGAGAGCTAGCGATTTCTGGCAAAACGAGTAACAGGGAGCAATAGCGATTAATTGATAACACAGGATTGTATGACCCAAGGTTAACTATTTCAAGTGTGAAAATGAAACTAACAAAAACAAATCTACAGTATTTATTTACATTAGGATTGGGATGTGTAGTAGCACATAACAATGGTACTATGTTAAGAGGTACAAAAACAAACTCATTTAGTACAAAAACTAATGGTTGAAGGCATAGCTAAGAGAATTCATGAGTATTGTAGCTGGCTTTAGTTCTCAAGGGAAAGTTCTCTCTATGTTCATGGATTCACCATCAGGGTAGACCAGGAAACCAGAGAAGGTCGTAAATCTTCCCTGGTTGCTGTAAACGGCATATCCATCATCTTGCTGACTGTACAGCCAGACGCTGTCTCCTCTTTTCAGTGACAACAGCAAACTCTGACTCTGCATCTCTCTCCGCCGTGACATGTCCTCGTCGAACACCATGGCTCGAACCTCCCCTTTACCCGTCATCAGCTTCACTGAAACCGCACGACGAGGGTGCTTTCCCACAGTAAATGCAAAAAAGTATGCACCAGGGAAGTGGCAGGTAAAATGTCCGGATGTTTTGTTAAAATGGCCACCAATGTTCACATACTCTACGTCAAACGTGAGAGCCTCTCTTTCACGACGCCCTCTGCTTTCTCCCAGCGCTGATCTAGTTCTTGCCACCGAAAATGCAGAACGCGGTTCCTCAATGGTTGATCTTCTTCTCCAATCATAATAGGCATCAACAGGGGGAGGACAACCTGGAAGATGGAGGCCTGGAGGAGATAGGTGGTTACTGAGATATCCAACAGAAGATGTGGAGTCTGGGTAAATGAGATAACCGCTAAATGTGATGTACGGTCCGACGTTGCTGTAAATGGCGTAGTGGGGATTCTCCTGAAGCAGCAGGTAGACTATATCCATAGGTTTAAGACTGATCATCACGCTCTGGCTTTGAACCTTGCGGCCCAGGTTCTGGTACCCATCATATGCCATGGCTTGCACCTCCATCCCGTTCTTCACCAGCATGACCGACAGCATCTTTTTTGGGAACTTTCCCACTGTGAATGAGAAGTAGTATGCGCCAGGCAGGCGGCAACGGAATGTGCCCGTCTCTGGATTGAAGTCTTCTCCGATGTTGACTAGAAGGTGGTCAAAGGTCACAGCTCGCTGAGAGCCACCTAATATGCTGCTGCTTCGTGTGGCAGAAAAGGCAGATCGCAGGCCTGTTGTCAATGGTCTGATGTTGAAGGATGCAGCACAGCCCAGATAGATTATCAGTCCAAGTAGACAGGAAACACATCTGTTTGGTCTCCATAATGCCACACAAGCTGTAGTAAAAATACATGATCGTCATAAAAAGTGTTTCATGTCTGGCACTTGCTATATGAGTACAAATACTAAAATGTGGACATGATTAGAAAAGACTAAATAGTCACATCAGTGATCTTTGTTGTCAGAAATGTCCACCACAGGAAATGAGAAATATACAGAGCAAATATCTGGGGTACAATCTACAAATCGGCTAACAAAGTCATCTTTGATAATGTATGAATATAAATCTAAATGGATAAAATGTAATAAAAGTAAGTACTTTTGTACTGGATTTAAAATTTTTACTTTGCTCTAAGAAAGAAATATATATATTTTTTTATTATTTTACACAATGAAATAAAATTAAATAAAATGTAAAATAAATAAATAAAATTAAATGGTGCACAATTTAGAGGTGAATATTGTCTAATTTTGCATCTGAATTATTCATTGTGTGTGTGTATATATATATATATATATATACTCTTTTTTTTTTCTTTCCCACATTTAATCACTCAAAAAACAACTTCAAAGTCCTGCCCTTCTGGCATATGGAAATGTGTAATGAACTGGCTAAAATGCTATATAACGTGCTAGGAAGTTAGGTTTAGTCCTGTCAGAATGGATCCTGCCATTCATATCAAGTGCTCAGTGAAAGCCGTAGTCCCTCTAATTCTGCTGGTATTGTCTGTTCACAATGTGCACTGGGAAAAGGCAATAGATTAGACACTGGTTCATCTGCTGCTATGTGCTGGAACAAAGGCGTATTTGGGAGGGAGGATTGAAACATGTCACGGGTGCAGATCCATGGGAGACTTCATGGTAAAGTGAAGACCCAGTCAGTTATTAACAGATGAAGAGCACATTGAAGACCATAGTAGGACACATTAAGGGTCAATTTGTGAGCAAGAGGTCACTGGTAGTATTTCCTTTCGTTTTGACTTACTAAAATAATTCAGGTTGACAGTTAGGAAAAGTTTAACCAAGGATTCTAACAGCTACCTTATTATCATCATGTGATGTTTCTCTCTATCTACTGTTTACTATGCCTACTACTTTTACTATTTAGTACTTGCTTGTACTTTACTATTCATAATCATGAAATGGTTTAATATGTTCCTTACATGTTTTAGATTGTACTCCAAACATAATTAACGTCACTGTCTGTGTGTGTGTGTGTGTGTGTGTAAAACAGTAGTATTAGTTTAATACATCATAATATTAAAAGTCTTAATTTAAGATCTATTCATCCATCACTACTTTTGAACATGCCCTACTGTGATGTGTAAATGCTTGTATAAATATAATATGGACATAAATGCTTAATATAGTATACATTTAGACCATATCATAAAAATATAAATCTTGGCTAATGTCATATTATATTATATTTTATCATACTGATTAAAAACAAAAAGAAATGTTTTCTTTAGGCAGAAAAGTTTTCATACCTGGTCTTAGTATATGAAGAGACATCATTTCCGTGATGACCTGCTCCTCTGTGTCTGTAAGCCTATGAAAGACCCAGTTTGTACACCGCTGTAAAGAGGTCCAAATGTTATTTCTGTGTGGCATCTACTCCAAAAACTTCAGTCCCCATGTTCAAATAAAAGAAGCATTAGGGGGAAAGAGAGGGAGGGAGGGAGGAAGGGAGGGAGGGTGCTTCACAAATAACTCACACTTTATCAACCTACAGTCTTACAACTTACATATCAATGATTACGTTTTTTAGTTTTATTAAGTATCATGTCAGAATATACTATTTCCATACTACCAATAATAGCAGCTGGACAGAGAGCGCCATTACAATAGTTGCAAATGTAGAAATGCAGTGCTAATTCAGCTTTTCTGGAGTCGTTTATATGCATGTTTATAAAAATAACTGATTTATAAATGTTCACGCGAATACAGGAGTACATCATTAGTAAAAAAATAGCTAACTGGGAAAAAGCATAAAAAGTACTGCACATAATAAATTACATAAAACACTTTAATAATGTATTTTCTCGGGACGCGTGAAATCAAGAGCTTTCACTAAATACAAACTACAACTTCCATGTCATCATCAAATTCGTACGTTTCCGCGTGCGTCTGGACGCAACGCGCCGGAAGGCGTGTGTGCACTGCGTCTCCGCCGTCAATGCAAACGAAGTAAGAGGCACCGAGAGTCAAAGCTAAAATCCGCATTCAAGACAAGATGGCAGGGTTGCCCCGCAGGATCATTAAGGTAACCGTGAAGTGAGACACACTGCGCATTTTTAGTCATTATTTTTTAATCATAATACCACGAAATCATCAAATATCATTGAAACTATCAACCAAAGAGAAGCGACAGTTGGCTTAGCGTTTGGCACTCTGTTTGTTAGCCACTTCCGTTTCGGTACATTCACGCGTCTCCCGAATATGGGTGGGTTAAAAATACATCCACCGCTATGAAAGACGGCGAGGGCCTGTGTCTTATTCATTATAATTTGCAACACAGAATCAAAAACCCAACTAATCCCGCACTAACTGAAGTGTAAATGGTGAGAGAGGCACGCTCGCGGTCATTCATTGCTTACGTTCGAGCTGTTGTGTATGAGCTCGCGAGCTAACCGCTCCAGGGACGCTAGCTAGGCGTAAAACTTGTTAAAATCATCGAATTTAAGCAGTCACTCAATTATTTCCACAACGATTTCACTTCTAGACAGTCGTATATCATGCGTGCAGGATGATTATCTGGTCATTAAGGATACGATTATAAGCAAAACAATTGGGCTCGCCCGCTTCCTGTAGGCTAGGGAAGCTGCTAAGTTAAATGAGCTAATGACTGCAGGCCCCAAACAGCTGAAATGTCAAATAAAATACAAGAGGAGATAATTAAATAAGACATTAATCGAAGAACAGAACATCCTCAGTGATAACTGTTGTTTATTCCACCAGAAAAATTAAATGTTTAACGCTGAATTAAAGGGACAGTTCAACAAAAATTCTGATTTAAATCGTCATCGTCACACTTCTGCAGTTTCAAACCAATAACAAACGTTGTGTGTCAGTTTGAAGCACAGAAGGAAATATTAGACAAAATGAAAGTATCAGCCTCCATCCACTTTCATTTTAGAAAAAAATGCAGTGAATGTAAATGGGGGGCTTGAGCTGTCAGTATTTGATATTGTTCATTGTCTGATAATTTTTTAATAAACATAAGCAATATATATGTATAAATTTTATGTTTTAAATAAGTTTACAGTGAACAGATTTCAGGCTAGTGAAATGACAACAAGCTGCTTCCTCCTGATAATATCTCAGATCTGCGTGCATGTTTCTGTATATTTAAGATAGAAATTAGATACATTAGAGTTTGCCCTAGCACATCCTCTTTGTCTCTGTATTTTTTGGGGTATATGTGGGTACTTCTGTTAACATCTAGTGAGTCACACCTATACATATTTTGGTCTCAGGGAGGATACTGTTAATTGATTGCATCTATAAAACGTATACTTCAGGTTGGCAGGTAAATTAACTATCTAATGTGATTTGGAGGGCTGGGAATGCATCCTTAATGTCCCCCAAGCATGATACCATGACAGGCAGCCCCTCTCTTGTCTGTGTTTGAAAATGTAAAAATAATTGGGCTACTCAAGCCTTTGAACGGTAGTGTATATTAAATGTATAGTGCATCTCAATGGTTGTTGCTGTTGTTTTTGGTGAATCAGGATTATAAAAATATCTTGTGGTAGTTTTGTCCAGTTAAAAAACTGGAAGTTCTTGTAGAAGATTTTTGTTTTACAGGTTCATTGTTATATAGCCCTTTGAACTTGGTTACAGGACAGGTGTGGTAGCTTTTGGAAATAGGCTTGTGACACTGAGATTGTTATATCCACTTTTTGGTACAAGTTCTCAGATGCCGAGTAGACAATCTTTCAGGTGTAGAGTACAGCATAGCACAGCAGTTCTCAGATGAACGATGTCTCCAGACTCAAGCATTCCACAGGTGATATCAGATTCTCATTAGTCATATGGGTGTGAGTTTCCAAAGGGCTTTAAGGTTCAGCCCTGTGTCCCTCTCACAGGATGCAAAGTGTCTTGATTCAGTTTTAATGACTGTCAGTTTAACCCTTGAAGACTTGGTTTTAGATGAAACATTGCTCTAATGCCGGGTATTTAAACTAAATACATTATTTTAGGTCTGATTTTCACATTCAGACAGTTTTCTAGAGGTCGCCACAAAACCCCAAAATATGTAAAAATATGAATAATGAATAATTTTTCAGCTTTGCCATCACTGTGCTAAATGTCATTAAACAGTGCAAGCTACAGTACAGCATAAAGTCTGATCATGTAATAAGAACTCACTGTGATTTGGTATTGAAATTGCAAGGCAATGTCTTTTCTATTGCCATGCAAAGAGAGTGTTTACTGAAAACATTGTGAGTGCCTAACCAGCAGTGTTTGTGGTAAGATCTTCCCTTGCCTTACTGAAGGTTGAGAGTACTGTATTATGTGTAAATATTGTAGTTCTGATGGTAGTAACTATATTTAACCAAAAAGTTTGTGACTTGGTTGATATTTACATTAAAACACTTTTCTTATTAAGACACATACTCTTTCAGGAAACCTTTCATGGTTCAATTAGTTGTAGCATTCAAAATTCTGGGGTCAGTACATTTATTTTAAAATGTTTTTGAAAAAAGTCTCTTATGCTTACCATGGCTGAATTTATTTGATTGAAAATGAATTAAAATTTCCTGTATTTTAAAATTTTATTTTATTTTTGTGAATGTAAAACTGAATGTTTAGTGGCCTTTACTCCAATCCTAATATGCTGATTTGCAAAATGTTAAAAACAGGTGATGCTTAATCTTTTTGAGTTTTTGAATAAAAGAAAGTTCTTTTGATAATTTTATTGCACCTTTGCTGAATAAAAGTATTAATTTCTAGCAAAAATAAATATATGGTTGACCCCAACTTTTGAATAATAATTAAAAATCTTGTTTTAATAAAAATTAATAGATAATGTGCAGCAGAATACCACAGGGATAGAGCAAGGGCTCACAAAGTGTATCCCCCAGTTTCACAGACAAGGCTTAAGCTAGTCCCAGAACAAAATGCATGTTTGACCTTTCTCAACTGAAAATATTTTCCTCTGACATATCTTAAAATATGTCAGTGTTACTGTTCTATGCCAAGATGCACCTGTAATGTTTTCTTCTAAGGCATGTTTGTTAAATGTTGTCTCCTTCAACTGATTTGTTTACTTGACTGTCTCGCTACCTGTGCTTTGGCTAATTGCTAATTAACTGAGTGTGTAGATTCTTGATGTTCCAGCCTAATTGATCCTGTTTCCATGTGTCTGTCTGTGTGTGTCTGTGTGTAGGAAACACAGCGTTTGTTGGCAGAGCCAGTGCCAGGTATAAAGGCAGAGCCAGATGAGGGGAACGCTCGCTACTTCCATGTGGTCATTGCCGGACCTCAAGACTCCCCCTTTGAGGGAGGAACTTTTAAACTTGAACTCTTTCTTCCTGAAGAATATCCCATGGCAGCTCCGAAAGTACGCTTCATGACCAAAATATATCACCCCAATGTAGACAAGCTGGGAAGAATATGTCTAGATATTTTGAAAGGTGAGAGACCATTTTATTTTTTCATTTTCTAAGACTTTGTAAATAACGGCTTAAGCTGATATTAGTCATCTTGACCTAAACAAATGTCACAAGTGCTTAATGCTTTAATTTTGCTATAATGGAAGACACACTTTCTTCATACATGGAACAAAACATGTCTTTAAAATGGCAACATTTCTCTTTTGAAGGTAATCAGATGATGAGTAGATGCTACATTATTTAGATATCACGTCCTAATGGACCTATTTCTATATTTCACCTGCTGTGACTTCAACCACATCATGCATTTTTAAAACATTACAGTCCAAAGGTTTGGGTTAGAATTATATTAATGACTAATTTAATTAAGCTAGGGTGTTTTAAATTGACATAGTAACAGTGAAGACATGTTATCATGTATAAAGTAATAAATTAATTCTGCTCTTATGAGCTATTTATTCTTCAAAGATTCCTGAAATAAAAAATATATAACGGCCTTTACAACATTAAGAAGCACAGCTGTTTTCAACATTAATAATAAGACATATTTCTTGATCAAAAAATTAGATTTTTTTTAATGATTTATTATTATTATTTTTTTTTTATTAAAAGATTACCTCAAACTGAAGACTGGAGAAGTAAAAATATGCCTTGCCACACCAGGAATAAATAAAACATTTTAAATTTATATTTGGAATTTAAATTGCATTTCAGAATTACTGATTTTGCTGTATTTGATCAAATAAAATGCAGCCTTGGTGACAATAAGAGACTTGTTGACCCGAAACTTTGTAAAAATGTACTAAATTAAATAATATAATAAGAGATGAAAATGAGCTTGGAACAACCTTTGTTCTTAGTTCATTCATTCATCAGCGTGAATGCTAGACTGTCAATATTTACAGTAATTATATTATTGAATTGTTTGTATCTGACAGTGTTTGCCCATATTGAGAGAAAACGGAAAATGGGAGCAAAATGCAAAAGTTTTCCAAAGCAAAAAGACATACTTAACATTTTTATTCAAAATAATTCCTTGCTACATAGAATTGTATTATTATTCATATTTTTTTTCATTTCTGAAGTCTGTCACAGTACTAACAAAAGAGTACATAGTAAAAATGAAAAATAATATCTAATCTTTTTCCTTCATTCTTGGTTGAAGTAGGCTATAAAATGGAGAAATTAGGATTTTGTCCCTTGAGTAGTCTGTGGGAGAAAAGGAATATGAGTTATGACTTATTTTATCTTTACCTCAGAGGAATGGCAGTTTGAATCTATTAAATTTTATAGCTCGCTTACCTAACCTGCACATAGTGTGAAATATTTGCCCCTTTAATTTCTTTTGGAAGATTGAGGATCTCCGATCATACTTATGACCCCACAGAGAATGATCTCTGCTCGATTGTCCAGGCCTGGACTTATGCTAGCACATATGGAAGCTAGCAGCTACTTTTCTGCTAATGCTCTTTCTCTTGTTTATCTCTCTCCATGGCATGATGTAACACAGATAAGTGGTCTCCAGCCTTGCAGATCCGCACAGTGCTGCTATCAATCCAGGCATTACTAAGCGCTCCCAACCCTGATGATCCTCTAGCAAATGACGTCGCAGAGCAGTGGAAGACTAATGAAGCTCAAGCCATAGAGACAGGTGGGTGCTGGTTAAATGCATTTAAAGTGATAGATGATTCTGAAAATAAATTCTTTCATTTTCCAATGAAAAGGTTATTTCTCAGTTTCTTTTATGATTCAGCCTTTATCACTTCTGGGAAAAATTGCATAATATAAACCTGAAATTCTGGGATAAACTTGTGTAATGAGAAACTCACAATTATGAACTCAGACTTGCAAAATGTATGCTTGGAATTACGAGATAGAAAATTATAATTGCAATATATACATTTGAATTAAATTACAATTATAAATCTTGGAAGTTCTTTTTTTTACTTTTCTCTAAATTTATGTCTTGCAATTTTTATTTTTGTCCACCACAGATTAAAAGATAAACAAAAGGTTATTGCAAATTTAAGTTTCATAATTTAGGTTTCACACTTTTTCTCACAATTGTGAGTTAACAGAAAACTATTCTGAGTTTACATTTCATAATTCATGAGTTCATATTGAAAAATAAGTTTTATAAATTGTTAGAAAAGTGAAAATTGTGAGCAAAAAGTGGCAGTTACCTTTTTATTTATTTATTTTTATTCCAATGCAAAACATTCTAAACCTTGACTGACTTCTGCACAAAATCTTTCAAATATTGTTTCCCATATTATAATGAATTGTTTCCAGTATTTGTGTACACAAACTTCAAAACATTTTTCTTTTGTGCTCAACACAAGAAAAACCATAAAGGTTTAAAATTGCGAGCACACCGTCTGTTGAAAGCTAGAATAAATAATAGATACTAATAATATTTATTTGTCTTTTTGTTCTAAATTCCCTTAAATCAGAGTTCACACAGAAATGAAAATTCTGTCGTTTACTCACTCTAGAGTAGTTCCAAATCTGGTTCAGGTTTGGATCTACTCGAGGGTAAGTAAATGATGTCAGAATTTTCAATTTTGGGTGAGCTATTCCTTTAAGAGGCCAGTGATTGTCCGTGTGTCCCAGAGGCCTTAATCCATAGTGATGCTCTTGAGAAATAGCTCTTATCTCATGTGGCTGCCTTAAAAGTACATTGTTTAGCTGCTACTAATTGCCTTTTACAGTTAGTCATAATGAATTGGAAGAATCTGCCCCCTTTTTTCCACACAACTGGAGTTGAAGTCAGCTTTCTGCTGAAGATACCAAGTAATTTATCTCTACATGGATTTAAGTGTTAAAAAACAAACAAACAAAAAAACACTTTCAGGTGCATTAACTCTGCATTTGTTTGCTTTTTTCAGCCCGAACATGGACCAGGCTTTATGCCGGAAACAATATCGAAGTCTAGAAATGTACGTGGGGAGGAAAAAAAGGAAGTCAAGAGTGAAAACAACTCCATGTTCTGCCAAGACCTATTCATTTTCATGTAAAGGACACAGTCTTAGGAAAAAAATTATGATAAACTGTAAAGAATATATTAACACAAAAGTAAAAATAAGAAAACGTCAGACAATTTGTGATTTAAATGCACATTAGTACAAAAAAAATGTCTTTGTCCTGATTCACTGCTGTTGAGATGCATGGGCAGATGATCTACTCATACGGCTTTCTTTTACAGTGATTGGGGAGCTAGCCGCAGACTTCTGCTATGAAGCGTGCATTAAAACTGACTGTCATTCGTCTGTCCCTTTGGTTTTTTTTTTGTGGGAGGAGGGGGGGTGTAACTTTTTATATTACTTTTAACCTATTCTCTTCTCATTGCTTTTTTTTTTTAAATGAGGAGCAGCTGACTAGCCCCCGTTTAGAGCACCCTTTCTGTCAAACTGAAGATCTACCCTGTTAGAAAGCCTAGCAAGAAAAGCGCAAGTTCACTAAAACGGAAAAGAGACTCCAGATTTAAACCACATGCAAACAGTCATTTCACCTGGATAGTCCTTCCATCATCACAGAAACTGTTAAAGATGTAAACCCTAATGTAGACTTGATTTATGTTTTGGACTACAGGCGAGGTAGAGCTAGAGCAAAGGGAGTTTGTGCATAATATTTCTTTTAGTATAACAATTCTGTTAATGTATCCGGTTTTAGTGTTTTGTTTTATCTATCTTGCCATCGCTGTACTAATTGCACTCTTGAAACTCCATCATTGCGTGCTTTTTATTTTCTTGTGTCCATCACAGTCCAGTGCATTGAAATTCATTTGTCTGTTTCTTCCCTTAAGCATTTATTTTGAAACATCATGATTGTGGGGGAGGGGGGGTGGAGATGTATGATGAGTTGTAAGATTTTAGCAAAGGGATGAGGGGTGGGAGTGTTTGCAGAAACATTGCAAAAGATCAATAAAGGCTTTGTCTCAATTTCCCACGATTGGTCTTTGGTTAAAACGTCAATTTCAACTGTGTTTGTAAGTTCCTGCTTTCTATAGAAAGAGGAAAAAGATCCTGCTTTTTAAAAATGTGACGACAACAGTCCACACACATATTTCTGTTCTTTCTGTAAATAAAAATCTGTTGATTAATAAGAAATATTTATGGTGGTGGTTTTATTACATTTCCGAGAATGACTAACACGTTAACTGCTGTTTTGTTTTTCCATGTCTGCTGTTTTCCTGCCTTTCAGAAGGCTTTCATAGAATGGAGAAAATATTAGTCACTTCATAATGTTCATCGTTAGGCCAAAATAACCTGTGGTCAGTAATGGATTTATAGTACCATTTTAAGTTATGATTATTGCTTTGGTGCCTATATAGGCGATGTTTGCATCAATTAACTGTTGATATTTAACTATTTGTAAAATATTTAAGTCCCATATGGTTTCTCTAATATTTAAGAAAAATGTAAATGTCGTTCTTTTGATTACTTTCTGTGAATCGATTCTTTGGTTAAGCTCGTAGACTTTTTTTCTTTAGCTCCACGTTGTTGCACGTTTTAGTAAAACGTTTTGTCGTTATTAAACAATAAAATTGTGATTGTTTCCAGTAGCCTACATTTTATTTGTATTTCCACTCTTTTGCTGTTAAAGTGAGACATTTTCACCCAGTTAAATCGTCGAATCAAGTCAAAGTAAAACCTGTCAGAAAAAAATTGGTTTGCTGTTCAAGTCGGTGAGGTGTTGATTCGAAAATAGAGTTTAAAGAATTATTCCTGAAATAATATGTTCTGTCTTTTCACTCTTAAAGGCTTCTATTGATTTAAGGAACCAGCAGATGGCGCCAGTACAACATTACCACACTCCGCTATAACGCTGCAGCGTGGCTTTTGTCTGTGGTGTTACTTTGAATCAATAACTGCTGACATTTGTATATAAATGATAGCGATGCGACATTGTTCAATCCTATCCTCTTCTAACGCTCGTGAATCAGTTTCCTCTTTTGTCTGGCGGCTGGGATGATGTCTCATTCATATTTTCGAATAGGGAAACGCCTATCTGTTGATGGCATCTTGGGTTTGTAACGCAGATCCTATTGCAGCTGATTTAAAGCGACTGCGCAGAGCTGGAGAGCCGCAGCAGAGGAGTGTTCACACAGCACCAACCAGCCACCATGCTCAAGACGAGAGCACCTCAACTCACAATCTCCGCTGTCAAGAGAGGAATTATGTCTTCAACGTGAGGCGCTTCTTATAAATGCAAACTGTATGATCAGCCTGGAAAATCTGGGACGACTTTCAGCTCTTGGCCTGAAAGGCAGCTGCGTTGCGCGTAGGATCCAAAAACTAGGCGACCGAGAACACTTGTATTCTTGTTTTGTTCGGAGAAAACCCCACATGATGAAATTTAAGCCCAATCAAACAAGGACATATGACGGAGAGGGCTTCAAAAAACGAGCAGCGTGTCTGTGTTTCAAGAACGATCGGGAGGACGAGGTAAAGCTGAAAAAAGTGCAGATGTGGTTGGTGGTTTACATGTATTACTACTACTGTAGCCTTCAGATACGTCAGAAATAGATATTACAAGCCATTTTTCAATTGTATTCCTTGTTACGAACTATATAATGAGTATTCCTTTAATTAAAGTAAGCCAACCAACAGTTAGCCTACTAGAGTCGCTGGATGCTTATTTTGTAATACTTTACAATAAGGTCCCATTCCTTAAACGTAGTTAAAATAATGACAACACGTCAATTAGCCTAGTTAGTAGTCACTAAGTAGTGACTTTTAACTATTCCACTGCAACAGTGCCATTGAATGTTATATGTATCTGTGGCAGGAATAAACTACAGTCTTCTGACGTAATCCAGTTTACTATTCAATAGGCACTGCTTTTTATTTCTTAGTTACTAATATATTTCAGTAGTATCCAGATTTACTTGTACTTATGCTAGTGGCTTGTATCTATTCCAGCTCTGTAACTTGTAATGTTTCCTATTTTGCCAGTTGAATTTTCAAGGATAATTCATTAAAAAATAGAATTAGAAAAATAAATACATGCTGGAAGTGCTTTAAAAGCTGAGTATACCAGTAACTAATAATAATTAAAATAAGGTTAATTTCAATTTCGAGACCTACTAATACAAAATTTGTACCTGCTAATATTTCATTTAATTGAGCATACATGAGCTATCGACAAATTCAACTAATGGGAACTTCTTGTAAAGTGTATAAGTATACCCTAATAAGTAATAGTAATAAACATAGATACTAGTTCATTTTAAGGGCAGAATGTTAAAATGGCTTGCCGTATTTAATCATTTTTAACTCCCTAAAGTAAATATGAACTGTACTACACCCAAGTAAAATCGCAACGAAAAGACTCTTATGGGTAGTTCTCACGACCACTAATTCATGATTCATGTCTAGAAATATATGACTCTGCATGAAGGACTGATGGCAGGTGTTATAAATGTAATCAATGAGATCAGCTCACTAAAAGCCAGCAGTGAGCTTTACTCCTGAGTAATGACAGCTGTCCACAACAGGTAGCAACTGACCTTCTGCTTAAGACATGATTTCTCATCCAGATCATATCTCACAGCTGTTTTCATGTTTTTTGTGGTTTAAGGTATTACTGTTACTGTATAGATATGACATACTGTTTTGTAGTCTATATGAGAGAGAGAATATGGGGACACAATGTTCTTAAGCAGCAGGATTGTTGCCTAATCTTTGTAAATGTGCCACTTCAGCCAGTGCAGGTATGAGATTTTGTTTTCATCTATTTTGATTGGTCTGCCACAAGTTTGGTAAGTATTTGTTAAAAACACAGACTCAGTTGAAATATAGGCTGATTGCCCAAAAATTAACCAGTTATATAATTTACTCACCCTCTTTTTTAAAATGGAACTAAAAATAAAATGTCTATTCAACCTAATGTAAAGTCTCTCGTTGACAATTCTTAAAGAGCAGTTACCTACGAAATCAATCACCTGTGAAATTTTGCGACTTCTTTGAAAGTAGGTTCTGCTTAGACTATAAATACTGTTTATTATGAAACATGTCAGTCACAGTCTAGGTGTTCTTGACTTCCGAGACGAGGGCTTGACCTGATGTGGGTAGTTCACTCTGAAATTACAGGAAAGTGCTGTTGTATACACAAACACACTCCCCCATAGAGGTCTTCTTTTCCTTAAATGAACTCAAACTTGTTCAAACTACCAAGTCAGTGTGTTTTTAATTAAGAATTACCGCTAGAGCTGTTGAAGTTTGATTACATAAGACATGTTGAGGCATGGGTGCTTCAGACCCTGGATATTCCGCATTGCAACAGGACCTGGTCTCCCAGGTCTCTCCTCCATGTGATTAGCACTAAGAGGGGGGAGGAGAGGAGGTAAGTTACACTATGTTCTGAGGCTCCAAGTGACCTATCAGCAGCAATTTATAGAACCAGAATGACAGCACTCACTGTGCCCTGATGGACTCTTTTTCCCTGCTTTTTATCAGTCTTTTTCTGTTTAATTGATTTTGTTGGTTGCAGTTTTGCAGTTTTTTCAACCTCCTGTTTGGGGAGAATTTTTTTTGCACTTCTATTGATTCCTGATCATGTTAATAGTTGAGCATCTACTGTTCTACTGTGGACGTCAGTGCATTCCTGTCATAGCGACAGTTAGCCGAGTTCAGGCGACAACATTGCACATCCTTGAGAAGTGCACTAAGTGCAGTGCGTCAGCTCGTCTGCTGTTTGTGCTCCTGTCCTACAGCAAGACCTCACAAGACCCATAATAATAATAATAGCTGAATCTTAGCATTTTTCTAAGAAAGTGAAAAAGGTACTTTGCTTGTATAAGCGCACCGCTATTATTGT
>JAUCMS010000034.1:18969175-18982495 GCA_032357445.1 Enteromius radiatus
GTAACCAATTATTAACATCTTTTTTTAATTATTAACCTTTAGGAATTAGGAAATCCCTTTAGGGGATCCAATCGTACACCAACCCCCCCCCCCCCACCTCAAATCACTGACTTCCAGAAATGGCTGTATGCATGTTCGCGAGAGAGTGGAGTAATCCAAATTTTCATTTTTGGGTGAACTATTTCTGTAAGTTAATGTTATAAGCCAATGAGCAACCTTTAGTATACTATTGTTAATGCACATGTTTTGTAATGGTTTTCACTGTTACAGAATGCTATTAAAAATGCTTCTTGCAGGTCGCAAGCGGAAATGGTTCAAGATTGATGAGGCGATCCGGGTGCTACAATGCCACAAACCTGTCCATGCGGAGTATCTCCGCAAACTCACTCCTCACTGCGGCCCCACGAACGGCAACACTCAGGAGCCGGCGAACACGGATGACAACGCCCCCCTCCGCCAGACAGCCTCACATGACTGTGGACTGCCCCATTTGCACAGATAGAACTGCCTCCAGAGGGCATTGATGCAAGGGAAGCTATCCCTAGACTGGAAAAGACAGTTTTGCATGTATAATTTCAATGTTTACTATTTGAACCTCTTTTTTAAGTGTAGAAACCAAAGGCTTGTTGTGAAATGCCTGCAAGTTTCTGGGTCAAAATGAACAAGGAGAGTTATTTTCATAACTTTTCATTCGTAAACATGCATTTCAAGCTGAACAAAGTTAAGTTGTTTGAAGATTGTGATGTTAAGTATTAAGCACGGATTAACGGAAATATTATTTTATAGATGGCTTTAGGTAGAGGAACACAGTGAGGAATGTGCCAAGGTCTGATTGTTTTTTTTAGAAAGGATAACTAGGATGGTCTTATGAAATGCTGTCTATTTATATCTAATAGATAACTAGGTATATTTGTTAGGCATTGGATATGTAAATTCTTGATGAAGAACCAAATAATAATAAAAAAGGCAAAAACATGTCAAATCATAAATTATAGAATATGTAAATAGTCTAAAAGAAGATTTGGGCTGCTTTTGATTATATTAGATGCCTTCCTCACAGATATCTACCTGTAATATAGGTTTAACATGCTGTAAAGTTGAAGGTATTTTCGAGTTTGGTCTTAAATGTGAATTTGCCATATTAAATGGTGCAATCTGATTGGCCTTCTTTCTTTCTGCACATAAAGGTTCAATTTTCCATGTCCTGTAAGGCAGAAGAACTACTTTTGAGCCACTGTCTCTTTGAAACAAGATGGCATTTGGTAAAATGTGAACAAAGAAAAAATTTGCTCCTGATGTAATTGGTCCATGAAAGACTATGAAATGTTATGCGGTATATTTTGCCTGAAGTGATATTCTGAATATTTCAGAAAAAGAGGAGGCAAAAAGCCCAATGTTAACCCTAATCTATCTTGTCAAACCATTGTTTTCTAAAGGCCACAGAAATGCAATATACATGTGTTGTCATTATATTAACAATTTTAACATCAATAACTCAAATAGCCAAGAAATTTTATTTAATTTTGCATACTGTTTTGTTCAACTGGGGCCTTTGCAATCTTCCATAATGAATTTTATGTGGAATTTACTGAATGGGATGGAATATGTTGCATACTTATCTTTCCTCAGAGGGAAGATTGCATGTTAGGTTGTAAATATGTTTTAATATTAAAAAATGTCAGCTTCTGCCTAAATAGTTTATTTAGTCCCAGAGTTTTAGACAGGATTAAAGACTTGCACTGCTAAACACAGGCACCTCAGCTTACTTGTTTTTCAGTGAGGCTTATTGAACACTGTTTAATATGTAAAAGATTACGCTGTTAAAATGTCCCCAATGTGATTTTACAGAAATGACAAAAATGTGTTTTGCCTGTCTTCAGAAAATCAGAAACACCCTGACAACTTTTTAACTAAATAAACTCATCTCTGTTAAAGTTGGAATGACGGTGCTGATTGTGGTTGTATGGAATGATGCGAACACCTACCAGATGGGTTATTATATGTGATTTATGATAATTTTTTTGTAATGTAATAATGAATGGTAAACATGGTTGAAAGAGGGATTTTGGCAGCATAGCATAGATAACCTATAATCAAAAAAAAAAAAAAAAAACTTAAAAACGTTCCACAGAAAAGGTAGGAACTTTCTTGGAAAGTCATGTGGCAAGTCCTCTCCTGGAGGCACATAGTTTACAAGTATGAGTTTATTACTGGCTGCAAAAACGGGCAAGTATGTTTGTCTTCCATTCAAAAGCCACAGGCTATTTTTCAATTTTATGTTTTCCAACTTAAGGGGTCAGACGACCCATATAAACAAAACAAACAAACTACATGCCAGTGCATTTGTCTATTTCTGCACTTAAATGCTTTTAAAAATCGTATTATATTACATATTTCGAAATGCTTCATGTGATGCGTTGTTCATGACATAAGTTAAAATAGAGTAACGTCAACCTTACTCCAGTTTTCAAATATTTGCTACACGATAATATTTGTAATGTTGTGATAAATCTCTGAGATGGGTGGCTTTATCTATGACATTGAACATTTTATTGTGGATTTTTTTTATTATCTTGAGTGAAAAAAATGAATGGGAAAATACTTCCGGTATCAAGGCCGCTGAAAAAGTGGGCGGTCACTTTTGGGCTCCATTCCGACAAGTCCCGCCTTTGACCTAATCTCTCTTTTCAAGGATTGGCGGACGCTCCTTAAGGACAGCCTACGATTGGGCATCTTAGAAGCCCTTCATGCAAGCTGTCCAATTATGGCAAATAATGGTTCGGTGAAGGGCGGGACTTATCGGAAAACGGGTGGGCTTGCACTGAGGCAGCAGTGTGTGTCTGCAGGTGTCAACAACAAAATAATAAAACATACCCTCATTAGCACAAAACTTTTAAGATTTGATTTTTCATAATTCTAGCAAGAGAAAGGACCAGAATGTTAAGACGAATATTACAGATGGTGAGTGAAATCCTCACAGACACTCATTCAGTCGCATGTGATTTGTAGCTCGTCGGGCCTGACACTGAATGATGGCCTTGTGCAAGATTGATTAATAATGACTTTTCGCATGTGTTGTCTTGAGGACAGTCTCAAATCGCGAGTGAATAAGACATGTTTTGTTCTTGAGGAACAGTAAATATCATGATAATGTCATTCTGCGTAAATGTTTACATGAAGACTGAGCTGTTAGCTTGTTAGCGGGCTAACGTTACATAGCTTTGTACAAATACTTATAATAAAGTCGTTTTATGATTAACAACAAGCCAAGACAGGGTGTCATCTTTGTTCATTTTGTACAAAAGACGGTCTTTTGAAATAGGTAGTGTGAATGTATTTTGCAGTGATCTGTGACTCACTCTAGATGATATCTCCATTAATTGAAATGTCTGATGTGTCGGATCCTCTTGTTATAGTCATACAACCCTTTTAAGCAGCAGCTGACAGCCTAGGAATCCGTAATTTCTTAATTTGCTTAATGATTGTCAGTTGACATCCAGGGGAGATGATGTACAGTTATGTCAATTTATCACTGAGTAATTCTTGAATCTTTATCTTATTATTCTAACATAAAAAGAGAAACGTGTTCAGTTATGTCATGTAACATTAGCTAAAACAAGTGCAATAGGTTTTTGGTCCAACATCAGGCAACTTTACATTTTTGCAATCCACCGTGGTAATAGAACTGTTATTTATTGATTTATTTATTTGTTAAGTATTAGAATTTTAAATAACTGTGTTCTGTTTTAACATTTTAAAATGTCATTCATTCTTGTGATGTCAGAGCTGAATTTTGGTGCTCAAGAAAAAGAAAGTTATATTATTATTATTATTATTATTATTATTATTATCATTATTATTATTATCATCATCTATGTCAGGGGTGTCAAATGCAATTCCTGGAGGGCCGGAGCCCTGCACAGTTTAGATGCAACCGTAATTAAACACCTGATCCAACTAATCAGGTCCTTCAGGCTTAATTGACAACTGCATAGTATGTGTTTTAGAGCAGGGTTGGAACAAAACTCTGCAGGGCTCCGGCCCTCCAGGAATTGCATTTGACACATGTGATCTATGTCATAAAAAGTTGTGCTCCTTAACATTCTTCTGGAAACAATGAATACTTTTTTTTGTATTCTTTGATGCAGTTATTAGAAATAGAAATATCACTTTTGATTAATTTAATGCAGTCTTGCAATCCTGAAAGTAGTAACATGGTATAGTGTATTTTATTTTTATTGTAGCAAATATGTTAAACACTGTATTTTATTATATAAGTATTTATACATCTAAGATCTTTTCTCATCTTAGTATCATTTGCTGCACTGCCATTATTTAGAAATGAATTAACTTACTAAAATTGTATTTCTTCTCTAATAAAAAAAAGAAGACTGTACTAGAAGACTGATTTTTTTGAATTAAGCCAGTGTTAAATTGTGAGGTGTCAAAGTTATTCCCTTTCACAAGTGACAGGGAAGCTGAGGATGAGATCTCATAGTGATTAAAGAGCAGTTTCCAACCACTGTGACATCTTGTGATCTGACAGTAGACACATATGAAATGTCAAGGGCATATCAATGTTAGAGAACAGTTTTGTTTGACATCATACCGCTCTCGTTGCCAAGACCGAGGGAAACGCTAAACGCCCCTCTTGCTGAGTATTTTGTTTCAGTGCGATGCACGTCCTTGTATGAATGACAGCAGTGCAGAGCGCATCCCAAGAAGCGAACAAAGCGGTCTTTGCTTTTACACCTTGTTGAATGACATGCAGTGAGCAGGCCAAGCCAGCACTCAGACCTGACCGGCTTCCCAGATACCTGATCAGCTGAGCCAGAATTGAATAGTGTGATGTAATGAGATGAATTTTATCACAGCTGACATCTGACTCAAATTTTTCCTTTCTCTGTCTGTATCTTTGTGGAAACAGACTCCTGGGAAAGGAGGCTCCCAGAGCTCGGAGTCTGAGCAGCCGTCTGCTGATATGAATAATGAGTCTTCAGAGGTAAGCCAAATTAAATGTATGACCATATTTACTGGCAAATGACTCATTGCCTAAAAGTCTCTCTGTTTCCGTTGCTAAAATGATATCAGTGTGCTGCATTCAAGCCTGTTTTAGAGATAGTTGACCCAGAAATTAAATTTCTTTTATAATGAGGTTAATCTTATGAAATTTAAATGAAACCCAAGAGGGGTTTCTGTCCCTCCAATGAAAGTCCAGCTAAACAAACTTTTGTGTTTACCAAATATGATTCACTGACTGTACATGTGTTTAAATACCTTAATTTGTGTTTTAAACACAAAGCCCAAGTTTTATGGACTTGGAACAACATTATGAGGTGTTCATTTTTGGGTAAACTAACTATTGAGATATTTTTGGTATTTTATTCCACATTTTTGGTCACCATTTACTTTTTTGGGGCCATTAGCAAATAAAGCATTTAAAAAAATAAATAAAAAATGCTAGGCCAACATATTTCCCAGTGTCTCGTACATGATTCAAATTTCTAAATATAAGGCACACAAGAAGTATTTCAACTTAAAAAAACAAAACAAAAACCGGTCTCTTCTGTTTCAAAATGCAAAAATGCATTCTTGAGAATGGCTCCTTAATATTTTTGAACTCCCTTTACCTCTCTTTTAGTGACTGATGTATGATGTTGTTTAGTTACAGTATGTGTTCTTTGCTGTTTTGTAACATCATCTGATTTCATTGTGGTGTTAATTTGTTTGTCCACAGGGCTTCATTTGTCCCCAGTGTATGAAGTCACATAACTCTGCTGAGGAGCTCTTCAAACATTATGAGGTGTTCCATGAGCCAGGAGACCAGCCGTCCCCCTTCAGCCCTGGCAGGTGGGCTTCTATTATATTAAACCCTTCTTGCTCCCTTTCCTGTCAGAGAAACTCAGTCAGTCAGCCAGATAATCTATAATGCCAGATAATATATTTAATCTTTAAGCAAGCTATGCCGACTTAAGCAATACAGAAAGAATGGAATAGTCATATTGTTAGTCATTAGTATGAAATATATATAATAAAGGCTTGTGTTTTTTCTTGCTAAGGGAGGATCTAACCCTTCTCCGACAGGAAGTCCAAGATTTACAGGCTTCACTGAAGGTATTCTGCCTTTGATTCCCACCCTTCTTTTATCTTATCAGCCTTAGTATGCATGAAATGTGCATTACTCATAGCACCATTACTCAGTAATGTCATTTCCACTGGATACGTGTATTGGGTTTAAAATCGCTGATGTGAAATTTTGGTTTGTGTTTTCAGGAGGAACGCTGGTTTTCTGAAGAATTGAAAAAAGAATTAGACAAAGTACAAGGACAGCTCACAACTAACAAAGTAAATCCTTTGAAATGCTTGGTTGGTTGTTCAAACAGAAGTCAGAGATGAATTAAGAAAAGTTTGCACTTTTCATGATGTCTATTGATTACTAAAGGAATGTTTGCTGTGTTCTCTGATTGAATTTCTGGATGTGTATTGATTTTAGGGCCCACAGAGTGATGGTACTAGTGAAGAATCAGGTTAGTTGAGTAGTGTTCATTTTATTCATTAAAGGAATGTCCTGGGTTCAATACAAGTTAAGCTCAATCAGTTGCTTAGTGGAATCACACTGATTGCAGAATTAACACAGGATATTGCCGTTTTTAAATGTATATATTAACATTGTTTGCAGTATTGGTAATTTTTATTGAATTCTGCACATACCTTTAAATTATTATTATTTTTTTAAGCATAATTGTTCATTTTGTGATGTTTCAGTCGGTATTTCTTTCTTCTCAGAGCTCGAGTTGAGGCTTAATGAATCTGAGACCGAGAAGTTCAACATCAAACAAATGAAAGACTTGTTTGAACAAAAAGCTGCTCAGCTCGCAACTGATATAGTTGGTAAGTTTTACAGGAAAGTTCCTGCATTTTATATTTGTATGATCTTTAGAATGTTAAAATGTTTGTTTCTATACCTAACATGCAAAATTGTACTGTCAAACTATTTTTCATTATTAATCAGATCCAAAATAAAAAAATGTGTTTACATAATAAATGAATGTTTACTTTGTATATTTATTTTTTATGTATAAACACAAACACATGGATAAATACATAGAACAATGTTATGTTTATAAATGAAATATTTTTATATATAATATAAAATATAATAATATAAATGTATATACATCTAAATATTTTCCATATACCTTTTTTATATATATTGTATGTCTGTGTATTTATATATACATAATAAATAAACACAGTATATATACATGCATTATGGAAACAAAAACATTTATTTTGGGTGTAATTAATCATGATTAAATATATTTAATATATAAACATAACATATTTTTCTTAAATATACATGTGCATGTGTTTGTATTTATATATAGATAATAAATATACACAGCAAACACACATGCTATGTAAACAAAAACTTATTTTGGATGTGATTAATCATGAATAAATATTAAAAATAATTTTTTTTTTTTTACGTGTATGTTTCAATATTAATATATACATTTCATGAAAATGTAAATGGAAAAATAGAATAAAATGAAAAACAAAACAAAATTGCTTTAAATGAACGTTTGTTTTATATCTCAGACATCAAATCTCGTTATGATGAGGAGAAAAGCATGAGAGAAGCGTTGGAGCAAAGGCTGGCCAATTTAAACCAAGATCTGCAGAAAGAGAAACAGGAGAAGGAGAAACTGGCGGCAGAGCTGGTAATGTCACATTTATTGTCTCATGATTATTAATGAGTTTGTATCCTCTCAGCTGCTGCTGCCCATACCTCATCAACCTCTTACCCCATCAGTCTCTCCCGGCTTAATCCTGTCTGTTACTGGCTCTCCTCCAGCTCCAGAGGCCTGGAGTGGAAGACGTGGAGGTGTTGAAGAAAGAGTTGGTGCAGGTGCAGACGCTCATGGACAACATGACCCGTGAGAGGGAGGAGGAGTCTGAGCGCCTCAAGAGCAAATACGAACAGCTGCAGGCCAACTTCACTACCTCAGAGGTGAGCTCAAACCTGCTGTGACCTTGATTGCACTGTATAACTAACATAAGGACAAAGTTACCATGATGCTTTGCTTTACAAACAGTCAATCTCTGCTGTTTACTCGGAAAATGCAAGTATTGATAGAAGTGGACAAATATGAAGACTCATGCCAGAATCAATAGCTTGTGAAGGCAGAGATAATAAAAGGTCATTTTGAGACAGCGACAAGCAGGTGACCTTTGAGTGGGTGCAACAGTGACGTCACTTCGCCCATTGAAGAAAACCGAGATTGTTTGGTTTGGTGATTTATCCAAAAACTGTGAAGCCATTAATACTCTTTTTAATAAGCTTTTTTGCACTGTAAGTTTCAATCGTAATATCATATCCGAACGTGTTTGCTAAACATCTAAGGGTCACACTAACTGTCCTTTCAAACAGATTCCTGAGGTTAACCATTTACTCACTGGCAGGCCTCCCACCTCTAAGTGTTTCCTGTAAACATGCCTGTAATCGCCTACAGTTGTGACCTAAAAATTGCTTTTCATTATATAAGGTCCCACAACGCAAATTCATTGATCATTACAAACGGATCACTCAAGTGTATTTTATTCAGATATTTTGGTTCAACTGTAGTTATTGTACCTAATACAAAGGCTGCCATCTAGTGACGGTAAAATGAAATGTTAAGGTTGCTGGCATCAATTTTTATTTCACATTATGTCTCCATAGATCCATTAGATTATAGTGTGTATGCTTTAGGCTCTAGAGAGCTGTCTAGTCAAGCAATGATATGCAGCCTAGTAACAGAGTTGTTCCTCACATGAATCACACACAAAGTGAACAAACTACTTTATTCTGAACTAGACATTTTCTTTCAGTTGTTTTTAGCATTTAGTAAAACAGTCACACTACTTTTCAAGTGTCCTGTGCTCACCAAGGATACATTCATTTGAAAAATACATTAACACATTTCTATTGGAAAATATTATAAACCAAAAAAAAGAAATATTGTTACAAAATTACACTTTGGCCTAAATAATACTGATGTGCTAATTACAATGTAACAATGCTCAAATCTTTACTATTATTTTTTAACAATTCAGTGTGTCCTTACTGAAGAAAAGTATTAATTTCTTAAAACTAAAATATTACTTACCCCAGACTTTTTCAACAATGTATCTTTACTATTTCTATCATTAGAAGCATGCCTAACAGTGCGTTCTAGATAGGCAGCTCAGAAGGGTTTGAAACACAGTGTTTTGCTCTAAAGTACTTGTCATAACCTGTAGACGCAGTGTGTTGGCACCTCTGTCTCTGTACTGTGTGTCCTGTCTCACCTCACTGGTCTGTGTTTGTGTGTCCTTCTCCTTTGTTCACCCTTCGCTTAACTCTCCACCTGCTTTGCTTGCTCTTGGAGATTCGTAAACTGGAGGTAATCATTTCTCCTCTCAATTGCCTCCGTGTCAGTTGTTTTTCATAATTCTGCCTGATCGCTCTTTTTATTTTTTAGAAATTTAAGTTACTAGATGTTGTGGAACATTGAAGTAGTCTTTCCTAATGTCTGTTTTATGTTCTTCATCTTTAGAATTTTTACCACCGTAATGTTATGTTCTTTTAATTTTTCAGTGTATGCAATGAAATTATTAATTATTTTTTTTAATCTCTTAATGATCTTTTTTTAACAATATTTTCTTTCTCTTTTTTTGCCATGTGCAGAAATATCATACTTTGGCCAGAGTAGATGGCATATTAAAATTAGCATGGACATAAATTACACTATGAAAGTATAGTCACAGTATAGTATAGTCTTTAAGTCCTAGTTAAAGTTTCTGTGCTCAAAAAAAGTAGAACATTTTCACAGAATTCAAACAATATGAACATTTCAGTAGCATTTTTGAATAAAGTTTACAGTAAAATGAACAATACTAGGCCTACATGACTGTACCTCTGTCCCTCACAGTTTCTGTTTTCTTCGAAGAAAGTACAGGCTATACTTTGACTGGACTTGTTGTCTTTGGCGATCTCACATTTGCATGCTTGTTTGTAGAAAACGATTGCTCAGTTGAAGGCAGAACTGGAAAAGGGTCCTCAGGAGGCAGCGGTCTACACCCAGCAAATCCACCAATTACAGAGCAGCCTCAACAACTACCAGCAGCAGACCCAGGTAACACTTACATATATAAACAGATGAAGATATGTTGTGTCTAGAGTTACTAGACCACCCTAAGCAAGAAGGCATGTGCTGTATGCTCACACCAAATCCAGCTGTATATTTTAATGGCCTACTTTACAGCTTCACAGAACACATCCCAGTGCCAGCTATGTTAAGACCTACTTCCAAATATAAGTTTACTGTACCGCCGTTTACAAGCATCACCAGCTGGCTTTCAGGAAATGGCCCAACACATTTTATAGGAAGCTTCTCGTGCTGCTGGCCCCATGTGCCCAGTCCAAAGTCGCCCCATTGACCTGTCAGCACACCGTGTGTTTTTGATTGGCCATTAAAGAGTGTTGACAGACACATCACAGATGCTGTGTATTAAAGCAGCAGGGAGCGATTCGTCTCGTGCCTGTTGCGGTGGTCAGTGCGATATACAGCCACAGGTAATGACCCACAACTCTCTAGTCCATTGTTCAAGTTGTCAGGATGGGATTAGGAGATCAGACTCCAAAGGCGGGCTGGCTTCTAAAAAAATTTGGACCATGGTACTGATAGGAAGTGAAATAGGAGCGATTAAGGGGTCGTTAATAGAACCATCCCTGTGAAGTGTCCTGCGGGATAAATATAAATGATAATTTCAAGTTCAAAAGGAAGATGCACGCAAGGACAGGAATAAGAACGAGGGCAAACTCAAATTTGACAGTGAACTTGTCTCAACTAGCTTATGCTATTAATTGGTCACTTATATTGTTTCATATAACTAAATAATATAATAACACAAATTTTAAAAATATATTCGTAGATATTAATATTAATACAGATGTTGTAAATGTACTGTTCATTATTAGTTCATGATATTTATATGTGACCTTGAACCACAAAAACTTAATTTGCAAGGGTATGTTTGCCAAAAATACATTGTACGGGTCAAAATAATAGATTTTTCTTTTATGCCAAAAATAATTAGGATAGTAAATAAAGGTCATGTTCCATGAAGATATTTTGTAATTCTATGACCGTAAATATATCAAATCTGTATTTGTTATAAAGTTTTTTCAATCTTTAGATTGTGTTTGCATCCTCCAATTTTGTTTTACGATTTTCAAATAGTTTTATCTCAGCAAAATATTGTCCTATCCAAAGAAACTGTGCATCATTTATTCCAGATCTCAGTTTAATGAAATTGACACTAAAGAAATTTTTTTTACACATTTTCACAGCTTTAAATATTTATTTTTATAATTATTATTCATATATTATGTATTCATTATGTTAATTACGTTTTTTTTTGTATTGTGTATATTTATAATATGAATTATATAATATTGTTTATTTTTAATAATTAAGACATTTTGAGGTCTTCTTGCAAGTTACCTCAAGTAAATATTGGTTGAGAACCGCTGCTCCAAAATACATGAGGCAGGGTGACTAGAAAAAATAGCCATACAACTTGATCAGCTTGAGTTAATGTAAAGTTGGCATTTTCAGCTTTGGGGGAACTATTCTATTAAGACTCTTTCATACACTTGAAGAACCAAACAGAAAATGGGCCAATGCAAGAAGACACTATTGTTAACAGCAGTCACATGACATGTGACTTTATCTACCTTGCACTTTTTAATAGCTGAGACAGGCAAAGGTCACAACACAATTGCCCTGTCCTCATAAAACTCTGCCCTCATAAGAGAGAACCGTAAGCCGTCCCAGAATTCCCAGATATTTGACAGCATGCCACAACACTGTTACTTGGCATCTTGTTGGATATTGCTGCTCTGTACAGTGTGCATAGGCTGGTGAGGAATGCATTATAATTAATTTTTATGAGACAGAAAGTTTTGTATCAGTGAATTGGTCTAATTATTCTGCCACGCCTCAGCTTTTGACAGATAAGTTATCTCGTAAGGAGAAGGAGAGTCAGGAACTCGAGGAGCGTCTGGGTCAGGAGCAGGCCTCTAAGAAGAGTCTTCAGGCTAGTCTGCACCAGAAAGACCTGGAGCTCCAGGAGAGCCAAGCCCGGGTGTCATCGGGAGAGGCAGCTCTGAGTCGAACCCAGGCTGAATTGACCGAACGTGGGGAGGAGGCTACACGACTAAGACGGGAACTCAGTGAGCTGGAGAAGAACCACCAGGAGGTGAAGGCAGAGAGGAAGCAACTTCAACAGCAGAGAGAAGATAAAGAAAACCTGGGCCTGCAGCAGCAAAGTGAGATCAGTCAGGTTAGTAAATAACTGGACAGTGTTATAACAACCATACATCCAGTTAGAATCAGAATCAACCCCATTCATTGTTTACTTCAGAATCAAATTCATCAGGTTAGAATCAGAATCAGATATGACCATCTTTTAATTCAGAATCAAATTCATCAAGTAAGTGTCAGCATCAAATCTATCTGTCCTTTAGTTCTAATTAATAAGGTTAAATCTGTTCAGAATCAATGTCTTCAAGTTAAAATCAGAATCAAATCTGACTATCCTCAAAATCATTTTAAACGAGTTAGAATCAAAATCAAATCCACTGCTCCTTATGTTCAGAATCAAATCCATCCACCACTTTGCTCAAAATCAAATGAATCCAATTAGAATCAGAATCAAATCCATACATTGATTTGTTCAGTATCAGAATTAATCTGTTTAGAGTCAGTCAAACCCATCTTTCCATTCATCTATGCAATTCTGTCTTTTTATTTATAACAGTAATCAAATTCATCCAAAATCAGTTCAGGATCAGATCCACCCATCCTGAATCAAATCCATTGATACTGTAATCAAGCTCTCATACTTCCATCCTCTCCAGCTGCACGCAAAGCTTCTGGAAACCGAGCGTCAGTTGGGGGAGCTGCAGGGCCGACTGAAAGAGCAGAGACAGCTGTCAGGAGAGAAACTCAAAGATCGGGAGCAGCAGGTGGCAGACCTGCAGCTTAAACTCTCCCGCTTGGAGGAGCAGGTAAAGACAAAATAATAGCTGATTAGTACAGATTTTTACAGCACTGCACATAGAAGTTGAAATACTTGAATCACGTGAATGCAGTAAAGCACATTAAGAATAATTACTGCAGTAGTCAGTGTGTTAACTGATAATGTGTGTTTACATCAGTGTTGTTTTTGACTACCATCTTAGATTTAGTCTTAGTCTTAGTCTTTTGGACTAAAATGCTTATTAGTTTT
>JAUCMS010000034.1:18982595-19006614 GCA_032357445.1 Enteromius radiatus
GTTATTGTC
Source organism: Enteromius radiatus (assembly GCA_032357445.1). Lineage (NCBI taxonomy): Eukaryota > Metazoa > Chordata > Actinopteri > Cypriniformes > Cyprinidae > Enteromius > Enteromius radiatus. Next base: position 18,982,605 of record JAUCMS010000034.1, read on the forward strand.
ATGAAAAAAAGTGGCGTCAACGAAATTATTTCGTCATCGTCATCGTTGACGAAAACAACACTGGTTTACATGCAAAACCTAGACCAAGTAATTATTACCAAGGTGGACTTGAGTGTCTTGTTTTCACTTTTAACCACTGCACTTGTCTCTTTCTCTCTGTGACTGCATAAATATGTAGTTAAAGGAGAGCTCTACCAAGTCTACTGACCTGCAGCATCAGCTGGACAAATCCAAACAGCAGCACCAAGAACTACAAACACTTCAACAGAGCACTAATGGCAAACTTAGAGAAGCACAGGTAAGCACTGTCACACCTCATTAAGAGTTTCATCAGTGGAAGTTTCAATATTTGTGCTGCTTAATATTTTTGTGGAAACTGTGACACATACATGTTCCTTTGACCTATACAGAACGACTTGGAGCAGGTGCTGCGTCAGATCGGGGACAAGGACCAAAAGATTCAAAACCTTGAAGCTCTGCTGCAAAAGAGCAAGGACAGCGTGAGCCAGCTGGAGGCAGAGAGAGAGGATCTGTGTGCTAAGATCCAGGCTGGTGAAGGAGAGGCAGCTGTGCTGAACCAACTTAAAGAGAAAAATCACTCACTACAGGAACAGGTACTCGACACTGCACGGTCCTGCTCTTTGAACAGGGCAGATGCTCATTCTAGTTTTCCACCCATGTGATCATGCAGATTACGCAGCTGACCGACAAGCTCAAGAACCAGTCAGAGAGCCACAGACAGGCTCAGGACAACCTTCACGAGCAGGTGCAGGAGCAGAAGACCCATCTGCGCTCAGCACAAGACCGCTGCCAGAGTCTAGAGACCACCATCTCTGAGCTTACCACACAGCTCACAGAGAGCAAGGAGAAGATTGCCCAGCTAGACACACAGGTACTTGTTCTGTGATTGATCATAATTATTTCAAATAATAATTCATGTAATAAAGTGTAATCAAATAATCTTAATAATCGAAAAACATAATATATAAAAACAGTACCCACACATATTATGTAAAAACAAACCTTTATTTATAGATGTGTTAAAATATTATTATAATAAAAGTTTATCAATATTTATTTATTGTCACCAAATGAAATATTAAAAAACACCAGTAAAGTTTATATATTACTTCTTTGTCTTTTAGCTGAAAGCCAAGACTGAGATGCTGTTGTCTGCTGAAGCAGCAAAAAATGCTCAGAGAGCCGACTTGGAGAACCACCTAGAGACTGCCCAGAATGCATTGCAAGATAAGCAACAAGTATGCACAATTGCTATGACACTACTTGAGCCTTGTATATTAATAGCAGTCCAATACGAAATTGTCATTTTGTTATAAGTTCACAGTTGTTGTTGCTGTTTTGTGTGTGTGTTTCTGCAGGAGTTGAGTAAAGTGCAGGCTCAGCTGGAGGAGCAGGGCCGCAGGCTGCAGGAGAAGCAGGAGCAGTGCTCTCAGCTGGAGACCAGTCTGAAGGATAGCAGAGACAAACTGCTGACTGCAGAGCAGAGGATAGAGACACTGGAGACCCAGACCAAGGTCAACGTCACTGCAGCACATTTCTGCTTCGTCATCGTCACTTCATTTTGAAAATGCTACAGGCTGTGATTGCTACAGATGTCAAACGACAGTGTTGATAAGAAAGTGGTCTTGAGTTATTTTAATATGCAGAAATAATACCAATGTTTATTTTATTGAGAAATACTTGACAGCTACATGCCATTGTATTAATTTAATCTTTCCATATGCATTGTTGTTGTTGTTTTCATTTCTTTAATCTGATTGGGGTTTTTTGTCTTATGTAGAAAGTAGAGGTGGAGTTAAATGAACTCCGCACTGGAAGAGAACAGGCTCAGAAGGAGCAGCTGATGCTGAAAAAGCAGATCAGTGAGCTGGAGATGAAGACTAAAGAGATGAACCATCTTTTAGACTCTGAGAAACAAGGGTAGGTGTCTTGTGTGGAAAAGTGTACAATTTTAAAGACAGAAATGCTGTAATAAGCTATTTTCCAGTCTTGGCTTATTTCCTTGATCTGATTTTTTTTTTTTTACGATCTTATTTAGTAAAATGCATATTTAAAAAAAAAAGTTTATTCATTTCTCTAAAGACAAAGATTGTGCATATTATATGTGTACATGCTTAAATACGAGTACAATAAAACAGTATGATGTATTTTTTTTATTTTTTATTAATGAATTTTTTTTTTCATACACCCCATACTTTAGACCTGAATACAGATCACAGGCATGATTTGTCAATCTTTTCTTTCCTTTCTGTCTCAGTGCTGCCACTCAGCAAGAGGAGTTGAAGAAGAAAACATCAGCCCTCTCCGAAACAAAACAACAGCTGGAGAAGGCAGAGCAGGAGCGTGTAACCCTGCAGGCCAGCCTGGATAAACTGTCTCAGGAGGGTCAGAAACGGCAAGCAGAGCTGGACAAGAAAGTTCAGGGTCTAAGTGCAGATCTTAAGAAAGCTCAGGAGGAGAAGGAATCTCTTACTAAAGAAATGGCAACAGTGAAAGAGGCTCTGAGCAAAGCATCTAAAGCTCTCAAAGAGAGCCAGACTCAATTGGAGGCAGAGAAGAAAAGCAGCAAGACCACTTTGGAGGAGAAGGTGAGACGTTTGACCCCCCAGAAATTTGGATGCATGTGTATGTACAAAAAAAAAAAAGATAAAATCATGTTATTGATTTAAAGGTAGTTCAGTATAAGCACACGTTTTCATGCAAACAGAAATTTAAATATCATGCGTTCTCTAATTTGTAGGAAAAGTTTTATCAGAAAACACAGCAAGAGATTCAGAAAAACACAGAGACCACTTCTAAAGAGCTCAGCCATGTCAAAGGTCAACTGGAGAAATCGATAGAGGTAAGATTGTGCATTATAAGTCTATTTATATTTCAAGAAAGCATTGATTTTGACCTTTAAGTAACCTCATGTTAGAGGAATTTTGATATTTTGCAATTATGTTAAATCTTTTAGGCAGAAAAGGGGCTTCAATCTCAGCTGACAGCACTGAACACTCAACTGAAACAGTCTCAAGATACGCTGAAAGAGAAAGAAAATGGTGTACAGCAACTAAAGGCAGAGCTGAAGAGCACACAGGGGTCTTTAGGCCAGGAGGTGAAGAAATTCAAAGCGCAAGTGCTCGAGCTGCAGACTTCACTCACTAAAAAGGCATGTTTCCTTACACACTATCACTTTTTATCATAAAATACACTTAAATTTAAATGTACTCATAGCATACCCAAATTGACTGATTTATTTTTTATTTTTTAAAAGGAATAGTTCACCCAAAAATGAACATTGTGCTACTATTTATTCTTTCTCATGTGGTTTTTAAACCTGTATGATTTTCTTTTTTTCTGTAAAACAACAAAAGATACTTTAAAGAATGTTGGTAACCAAATGGTTTTGACTTCCATTGCGTTCTATTATATTTTATACTGTGCAACATGAAAAATATATTTTGAAGAAGAATAACAAAACCATTTATATATAATAACATAATAACATTTCCATTTGTTTTTCGGTGAGAAGTCAATGAGAAGCAACATTCTTCAAAATATAGTCTTTTGTGTTCTACAGAAAATCTTGAGTCCTGCTGTGTTGTTGGATATTATGACTAAATGTTACATGTGAATCAATTGAAATTTGTTTCAGACTGAAGAGGAGGCAAAGCTGAAGGAGCAGGTGACGACGTTGTCTAAAGATCTCCACTCTGAGAAGAATCGTGGTGCAGAGCTGCAGAAGACCAGTGACAGCACCAAAGAAAGTCTTGCCACGCTTCAGTCTGATTACTACGGCAAAGAGTCTGAGCTCTCTGCTGTACGCCAGGACCTCAAGGTCTGTTTTATAAAGTACAAGCACATCTTAGTAAATGATTCCATGCAGTACCTGATTAGTATCTTATTATTATTATTATTTGTCATTTAGGTGTGTGAGGAGAAGCTGGTTCTAGCTCAGGAGGAGCTGGTGGCCAACAGAAACCAGCTTAGTGCTCATGACACCCAGATCCAGGAGCTACAGACGGCCCGCAAAGAGTTGGAGAAAGACCTCAGCAAGAGAGCCGAGAAAATCAAACAGCAGGTGGAGGCTCTACAGAAGCTCCAGAAACAACAGGTAACAAAATATGCTGCAGATATCACTGTTGTGCCCTCAAGCAAGACTTTGAACGATTTTACTGTGGTGAGAAGGTTATGGAAACAAATGCCACTGGGCTAGATTGTGTGGCTATAAATATATAGTCTTTTCCAGACGCAGTGAGACTACAGTACAACTCTCTGTTGTGACCAAGAATCGTTATAACTTTAATTTGCTTACCAACGCAGACATGGAGAATATTTATGGAAATTAGGGTTAGGTTGTTCAGCTGTCTATGTCTTTTGTTTCAGGAACAAACTGAGCAGCAGCTGAAGAAGGAAAAGGCTCAATGCGAGGAGCTCAAAGAGTGCCAGAGTGTTCTGGAAAAGGACAAAAACAAACTGTCTGCTGATCTCAAAGCTCTAGCTGAGAAGAACGAGAAGGTCATACTGATCAACTCTGACTGCAAATCACTTTTTTGAATCATAGCAGCCTTAAAATCTGCTACTCATAAAGGTGCATTATATGCTGTTTCACTGTAAATTTCTTGCTGGTTTTTCCACAAAATGTTAGTACTTTAAATGAAACCATATCAGTGTCTTAAAAACAGCTGTTTTATTTTAAGCAGAGTCAGTTTCCTCATTATAGGGACCCCCCATGATGAGACTTAAATTAATATTTATTAATGTCTAGCTGAAGTACTGACTTTATTTTACTAAATTATTTTTAGACATTTTAGTTTTATGACTTTTTGTAATGGTATCCTGAGACATTTTGCTTTCATATAAGACAACACTCCTTTTCAAAAGTTTGGGGTAAAGTAAAGATAAATCTGTAACACTGTGTAATAGTATTATAATTTACAGAATTTTACTTTTTTCAGGAGCCATTACTCCAGTCTTCAGTGTCAAATGATCCTTCAGAAATCATTCTGCAATGCTGATTTGCTTCTCAAGAAACGTTTATATCCTTATAAATGTTAAAAACGTGCTGCTTAATATTTTTGTGAAAACTGATAGCATGAACAAAAAAATTGGTGCACCTTTAAATGGCATGTCATTAAATGTTTTTCATTGTCCACTACCTGAAGTATTTTAATGATATTTGGGTTCCCGTGAATTGTGTAGCATAGTTGGATAATCTGGGCTTGTACCCAAAGTGTAACATTTTAACTATGTTTCTAACTGACAGATTTGTTTGTATATCTCTTGCAGGAGCTAAAGGAGCTCCAGGCAGCGAAGCAGCTGTTGATCCAGCAGAAGGTGGAGTTGCAGGGGAAGGTGGAGGCAGCTCAAGCATCTGTGGAGCAGGAACAAAGAGAGCATCAGAAGACCAGAGACTCCATCAAACAAAAACAGCATCAGCTCAAATCTGAGACAGACAAACTACAACAGCAACTGGTACTTATAATAGCAAATGTACAATTAGCAAGTAACCTCTATTGCTGACTTGTTTAACAAAAGCGCTTATGAAGTTTTCCACAGAAAAGTCCAAATTCTTTTCCTTTCTTAGGCATTAGAAGTGAAGGCTAAAGAGGAGGTGGAGAAGCAGAGGGAAGAGGCGGAGGTGAAGATGTCTATGCAGGTGTCGGCATTGAATGAGAATGTGGCGACATTGAAACGAGAGTGGCAGAGCAGCCAGAGGCGGGTGGGTGAGCTGGAGAAACAGACAGATGAACTGAGAGGGGAGATTGCGGTGCTGGAGGCCACCGTCCAGAACAACCAGGATGAGAGACGTGCGCTGCTGGAGAGGTTTGACTGCTTTAGATACTTCCTGGGCCTAAAAATAAACAAAGATATAAAGAAATGGTAACTATCAATTATATAATTTTCCAGGTGTGTTCAGGGTGAGGGTGAGATTGAAAAGCTTCAGGCGAAGATGTTGGAGATGCGCAGGAAGTTGGATGACACTACAGCCGCCATGCAGGAGCTTGGCCGGGAGAACCAGTCCTTACAGGTCAGACTGACGCCAACCCCAGACTAAAATGACTGGCCTTAGGAAACAGTTTTTAGTCAAATCCGCTTCTTTTTTCTTGTTCCAGATAAAACAGTCGCAGTCTCTCACGCGAAAGTGGGCAGAAGATCACGAGGTGCAGAACTGTATGTCCTGCGGGAAAGGCTTCTCTGTCACTGTCAGAAAGGTCTGCATCACATGCGCACACACACACATTCTTATTTGATGAAGCAGCCACTTAAATGGATCAAAGTATGAGATCAATACAGTGTTAATGATCTAACCTATTGATCCACACTCCTGAGTTCAAAGCAGTATGATCACATGACATGCTGCATCAAAGCACGTTCCACCAACAAAAGCCCTTGTTTGATGTTTTCTCAGGAAGTCACTGGCAATGAATCATTCTTAAGGAAGGATGGCACACTATAATTAATGCTTGGTGATGATAATAATAATAATGCAATAATTGATTAATAAATACAACAATAATATTGATACTGTAAATATGCAATAATAATAATAATTATTTTTTATTGTTGTTATATTAATAAGGCGCTATAAATAATGCTTCATGATAATAACATGGTTATTATTGTATTATATTCATTAATTTATTTAAATCAACGTCTAAGCTGCAATAATAATGATAATAATAATAAATATATTACTATTATTATTAAAAATAATAATATTTATTAATTATTAATATAATTACTAATGTTTTTTTTTTATATCTATATAATATATAAAAACTTTATATAATAACAAACATGTTGTTTTCGATATTTGTAGTGTGCTGGTTAGTGATTTATGTTGGACATGTTTAGCTGCATTTTAAAAATGTTCTCATTTTGGCATTTACAAATAAATACATGAATGGAAACCCTTAAGATGTATAAATAAAGTTTCCAAAATGTGCATCAAAAGTGTTTGAGCTAGAAATATATCTGAATAATCAGACTTTTACCAAATGAATCAAATGGAAGTGTGAATCAAATCTTTAGAGTAAAATCATTGGCAATGACCTAATTTACCCACCTAACCTGAATCATGACCCTGTGTCTCTTTTATTCTCCCAGCATCACTGTCGACACTGTGGCAACATCTTCTGTGCGGAGTGCTCCGCCCGCAACGCCCTGACACCCTCCTCCAAGAAGGCTGTCCGAGTGTGTGACAGTTGCTTTGAGGAGCTCCAGGGCTGATCTGCCTCCCTCCTAACCCCGTCCCCTGCAGCCCTCTGCGCCCCGCTCGCCCTGACCTCTCCCCAGGAAACATGAGCACCCAGGAGAGGCCAGCCGAGGCCGGACGCAGAAGCTGCAGGGACCACTGAGGAACAGCATGTCACAGTGGTCACTCGATGCTGCCAATCAGATAGAGGGAACACTAAATGAACCCGGCCAGAAGGGCTGTCCTCATCTGTCCAGTGCCTTTGCCACTTATGGGGCCACTTTCAGACCCAGAGGAATCAAAAGGGAGGAACCGCTTAAGCAGATGTATAATTTGTAATATAAAAATCAGTTTTGTGCTAAAGTATAGCAGCTTTGGCACTCAGGAGTTTTACATTAAAAGATTTAAGGGTAAGAGATGTGGGTCGGAGCAAATCTGAGTAGAACCAAAGCTGTTTGCAGGGTCCTTATTTGATATATCATATTTGTAAGTAAATGTACAGACAAAAGAGGCACATGTGAATAATTCAGATATAACTGTCACTCTATGGAGACTTTATCATTGTTCATTCAGTGTGGGCATGTTAACAAGGTGTGTGGGTGTAACGTACATGCTTGCTTTGCTGCTCTTATGTCTGTTGAAATGAAACACTTGATGTTTGTTTTGCATTCATAATCTCACCGGTAGAAGTTGGTGATTCTTTTAAAATTTACGCACGTCTTTTTTTTTTGGTTTTCTTTTATCAATTTGTACATGTTGGATGTACGTGCCCTGCTTTTAAGCAATAACCGTGCATTGGGTGTGATTGTTTGTATGATAGTGTATTGAAAATGAATGACAGACCGCTGATTGTGTTTAAAGTATCAGCTGCTACATTTCTCTTCAACTTGAGCGGTTTCTCTCATTCGTGGCATCTACGCAATTGAGCGAACGAAACACTGCGAGGCAAACACTTCAGACTGAATGGCATAGTTCACTGAAAAAAATCAAATTGTCATCATTTATTTCAAACCTGTATGACCGCCGAATATAAAAGTAGATCTAAACATTGACTTCCATTGTATTTTTGTCCTTACAATGAAGTAGTTTAGTTACCAACCTTTTTTAAAATATCATGTCACCATCTTCTTTTCTTTATTTCTAAAGGCGAACCCCAAATCAGATATTTTGAAGAAAGTAGATAACTAAACTATAATGTCCGTACAATGGAAGTCAATGGGAACCAGAATTATTTACCAACTTTTTAAAAGTATCTTGTTGTATTTCTTTGTTTGTGTTTAGTTACCCACATTCTGCTTGTGGAATACAAAAGAGATTTTGAAGAATGTTGAGAAGCAAGCAGTAACTTGGATGTTTGTCAATAAAATGAAAGTCAATAGGAACTGATTTTTTATTTTTATTTAACATTTTTTGCAGTACACAAAAGAAGATATTTTGAAAAATGTTCATAACGAATCAAAAGTCAATAGGAACCACAACTACCAACGTTCTTCAGAATAAATTGTATGTCTTGCTTGTTGTTTAGTTCTGTATCATTCTGTCCAAAAAGTGGAAGTCAAGTGGAACCCCAACTCTTAATATACAGACATTCTTCAAAAAATATTTGATATGCCTTATTTTCTTTGTGTTTTGTCCATTTACAAAAGAAGATATTATAACCCAAAAGAGATTGTTTTGGACCTCATTGACTTCCATTGTACAGACAAATGACATTTTTCAAAATGTTTTGAAATAACATGGGCTCAAGTAAATGACAGAATTGTACCTTTTTTGGTGAACTATTCCTTTATTAGGAACTAAAAGTGTTGTAAGCGCTTAGCGTAGAAGTAAATGTGTGTACGAGTACACTGCGGCTAACTGCTGTAAAGTATGCTTCACTGTATGTGGTTTATGCAGTCGGCACGTTCTGATGTTTTTGCTTTGCTTAATGGATTGTATGCAGCTTGCAGCGTCGATGCCGCTGTTTGCTGTCAGGTATTGATTACTTCCTGTTTGTATCGTTAGATGGATTCAGGAGCATAACGCATAGTGATTCATATGTATCCCAGGATGAATCAAACGTGTCTCAGGATGTTTTGCGCTCATCACCAGCTCAGTCATGTGACGTGGTTTCAGAAAATTGAATAGTATATGAATAACAGCCCTTTAACTTGATTTTCCAGTCAACGACAGTATGATAGGAGCCACTCGGTGCCATATAAAAAAAAAAAAACCTCCATCTGACATCACTTCCTGTTTTCTCTAATCATTAACAATGCTGTAATTATTAGCAAAGTGTTTGAAGAGAAAACAGGTTGTGCAGCTTGCAAATAAAGCAAATTTGTGACCGCATATGCAAAGTGCATCACTTGTAGGTTTTTTGGATCAGCACTACTCACTAACAGTATCTGTTATATGGTTGTCATGCATTATTATTATTATTATCATATACTGTATGTTGATGTGCTGAACAGCAGGGTGTTCACATGCATGTTGTGGTAATGTGTTTGTGTGCCTTATATCGAGGTTTGTTTTTGTCACATTTGTGCGTTCTTGAATGAAGACAGGCAAAGCAGCGTGAAGGTAGTATCGAAAAAAAAAAAGACAAAAGTATCAGAATGTACTAAATGAGTTAAAATAAAAATAAATAAAAAGCTGCAAAAGTGTAAAATATCACATACTGAAGGTCTTTTCAGATCAATCGGTTTGTTTTCCTGATGTTCCTGAAAAACATCTGAACTACTTCACCCAGGATTGTTTTGCTGAGGGGAAAAAATATTCAATGGTATTATGTTTTCTAATTTTTCATCATGTTTCAAAGTAAATAATAAACTAGCTGTTTCTATTTTTGTTCAGTGTCCTGCAATGTTATTTAATATTATTTATATACTAATGTATATTTATATAATGTAATATTTAAATTTTTGAAATATCATCAGGGCTCATTTTATTTTACGTTGTTGTGCTCTTTTGTCATTCTTATTTAATTTTTAACACATATTTGTATCTGTTATTTATTTTATTGCAGCTTCATTTCCAATGAACAAAAACTACTATCATTTGTACCGATATCCTGTTTACACTTTCAAATGAAATACTTTATTCATTATGTATAAAAACATAATATTTTATTTTCCAAGGTCAAACAAGTAAATTATTCACAAAACAATATAATGCATAACATTGTTTTAAAGAAAGTTTTAATTTACACAAATGAGAATTTTGCTAACTTGCGCACTGCATTACAACACAGTTGCTTCTTTACTGTATCTAAGCATTTAACTTTCCCAACAAATGATGTCACTCTCTGTGATGCACAAATTAATCATTATGTACTTGCGTTAGGATCGTGCAACATTCTGTTCCCCAAAAACGAAAAAAAAGGGAATTGAAAAGCGGTTCCTTTTGTGGAACTTCAAACTGCTCTTTGTCACTACTGATGCATTTACATTTTCAGCAGATAAAAAAAACAAACTTGTTTCAAACCCTTTTCTTTCTAGGTCATAAAAGGAGACCTTGTGCACAATTTGACATGTATAGAACACTTTTGTGGTGATTTCTGTCCTTTTTCAGTCCTACTTTACTGTACGGAGAAGAACAGACATTCTTTCATTCAAGCCAGTCATGTTTGGAATAACATGAAGGTTAGAGTAAATAATGACAGACTTTTCATTTTTGGGTGAACTTTGTGCACTGCTGTGGTTCATTGGCACTCTTGGGGAAGTTCTCTAGAAAGTCTTTGTATAAATTAGATCTGTGAAGACTCCAGAAAAGAGTTCTTGACCCGCGGCTGCTGACAGTCCTGCTTCAGCAGAGAATTGATGGCGTTCTCAATCTCGGTCACCCACGCTTTCTGAAACATACACAACATACAGCCTGATAATAAAGCAATAAGTACCAAGAAGCCGCGGTTTACAGTGAATTTATCACAGCAAATAAAATGTTATGATATTAATAAAAACAGTATTCGTCCACCAAACAGCGTAGAAGTGGTTGCTGAGCAACACAGAGAGTAAACAAAAGTGTAGATCACGGCTCAACCAATCAGAATCAAGGACTGGAACTATCCATTTTATAAAGCTATTTTTGTGATGTCAGATAAAAGCTATGTTTATAATACCACTATTAGATTAGTATATGTAACATTTATGATTTTTTCATTAAAGTACACTACCATTCAAACAGTCTCTAATGCTCAACAACTGCATATATTTGAGCAAAAAAGCTGAAATTTTATTACAGTTTAAAATTCTGTGATCAAAGCTAAATTTTCAGCATCATCACTCCAGTCTTCAGTGTCAAGTGTTCCTTCAGAAATTATTCTAATACGCTTAATTTGGTGCTTAAACATTTCTTGTGTTAAAATATTTTTGTGCAAATGATATTTTTTCCAGAGAAAACTTCTGCCATTAACATACAAAATAATAATAATCAGATAAAGTTTGACATGTCAGCACTGGTTAAATTTGTGAATTATGGGTGTTGGGTGTAAATCAAAGCTTTTGAGAACACATTAGCAGGATCAAATATTCACCTTCACAGATTCAGTCTGGGCTTGCAGAATGAAGACTCCGATGCACTGCTGGTAACGATTCTGGTGCATTATTATGAAGGAATTGGGCAGACCAGATGCTGAAACATTCAGAGACAAAACATCAGTCCATCAATGAGAACTTCAATCTTTGTATCTACATCATTATTAGTGTTGATCACACATGGACTGGTCCATCCTCAATGGAAATGTCTGGATTACTAAATTACATAACTGCAACATGATCTTAATCCAAAGAGTGCGTCATGGTGTGTGTGTGTGTGTGTGTGTGTGTGCTATCAGCACCTGTGGCGTTGAGCTGGTCTATGTTCTTTAACTGCAGGCGGTCCAGAGAGATGGGCTGGTCCAGGACAATGAAGCTACAGCTCTCCTGTAATAATAGATCAAGCTCTTGGCCTGCAGGCGAACGCAGGGGGTTCAGCTCCACCACTCCAGACCTCTGCAACATAAAAACACAAGCCTGTGATATTAGCTGCTTAAAAGCTGTAAAAAACTAACAAAAAACATTAAAGAGAAAAACATTAATTGTTAGAAAACAAACAATAAACATTAAAGAGCGCTAGAAGTCTATTCTACTTCTGTATTTTGCTGCATTTCCAAGCAAAAGATCGTTTTTTTTTTTTATTTAATACAATTTAGGATGAGATTGAACTTCTCATTTATACATTATTTAAATATACATTAAATGTTAAATAATATTAAATTAAAATCAAATAATATTTGTATGTTTGATAAAGCCAAAAGTTATATTACATCATGTATGGTTTATTTTTTTGGTTTATATTTTATTATATTTTTTATTTTACAAAAACATAAACATTGTTGTGGTTTTAAAGAAGCATTTTATATTGAAGAAGGGTGCATTTACTTAGGAACCACAAAACACAAAATCAATAAAAACACAAATATTGCAGAATATTATTACAATTTTAAATGTTTTCTATTTTAAAATATTTTATAATGTAAATTGTCTTGTGATGGGAAGCTGAATCAGCAGCCTTGACTATAAAAAATTACTGTCAAATGATTTATCGCGATTAATTGCATCCAAAATAATTTATTTATATAATGTGTGTACTGTGTATATTATTTGTATATAAATACGCACACAGTATATATTTAGAGAATATTTACATGTATATATATATATATATATATTTCATATAAAAACATAAAATATATACCAAATATATACATGCAAATGCTTGTTTTTATATATACACACACAATACGCACAACTATATTATGTAAACAAAAACTTATTTTGGATGCGATTAATCATTTGACAGCACTAATTCATATAAATACATGTAACTTTTAATCTCCATTTACAGTAGTCAGTACAGTACTATCATCTGACACAATCCACTGATCTCTATTCAACCTTAGCGCGTAAAAGGGAGTAATGACTCAAATCAATAATCACTCCCAGACAGAATCAACAAATCTATTTTCGCATCACCGTCACATGCTCTGACGCGCCGCCCATGCTTTGATTTGTGTCAACAAAGACAGGCTGCTAAGCCTTTCACAGTAATAACACCAAATAAGAGTCACTGTCCTTGAATCGTTATAAACATACTTAATACTGATCAATAAATGCACCTTTTTGCTTCGCTTGATCTTCGTAATTAGAAGAAATTCATCAAATAGAAACAGATAGACCTCATGCATCTTCGCATTTTCTGTGTGCAAAAGAAAATAGTGTAAGCAAACACAACACGGCCGTTCTAAAAGCATAAAAGGACTAATGAGAAAAACAGATTTATTTATCTGACCTATGAGACAGAGCCTCCCATCGTGGAGAAGACTTCGATGAGACACCAGGTTCTCAAGGGTTACAGCTTTCAGCAAGTGTTTCAAATTCTGTGAAGGATCAAACACAGCCTTGAAATCTCTATAAATGCACTAAAATTAATATATAGCATGTTTGAAGATACAGATTTTGACGTGAACCTCAGGAACATGCGCCCTCTTGTCTTGCTCCCAAACAGGAAGCCACACCAGAGCTTCCTTCAGCTGCTTCACCTTCTGATAGTTGTCCAACCACTTCACTTTTCCTTCAAGATCATCTGTACAGAGACACAGAGCGAAAGAGAGAGAGATTTGGGTGGGAACTCTATTGTCTAATCAGCCTACACAAAGGCGGTTGGCTAAGGTTAGTGTGTTCATCCACACCTCCCCAAACGAACATTACTGCTTTTGTAAAACCGCAGATCCTGTTTTTAGTTGTTCGGTTGGAGACAATCAACTGAATTTAATTCTTCCTACCGCCTACCAAGTACAGACTCTTTCGTCAACAATGACACAATCGTGTTATTTGAACCCCACACCCATCTGACGACTCTTCATATGCTTTTTTAAATTGCCTGAATGTCACCAATAAGATTTGTACACACACCCTCATATTGGTTATGGGAACGGTGTCATAAAGTGTGCTTAAATGAGCTGCTGCCTTCCTGGAATGTTTTGAATAAAAAAAAAAAAACTATTGTATAGAAGATTCACCTACAGTATTAATCATTTCAAGCCCGTCTAGCCATAAATCAGCCCCAGAGCAGGTCAACAAGTCAAGACAGGATAGCAAATATGATTATTACCATCACCTCAAGCACATATTATTGAATTCATAACAGCTAATTCTAATGAATTTTTTTAAAGGTTAAATGAATGCCTAGCTTGTTATACATAATACAAAATGTCATTACATCACAAAGAATCAGTTGTTGGGATGTTTGTTGTAGAATATAAAAAGATTTTGCCCTTTATGATTACTACAAATAGGACCATATTTTGTTGTTTGTGTCTTCAGCAAAATCTTGCATCACTACCACAACTTATTCAGTCATTACCATCACGGAGCATTTTCTCTATATAACTAATAGTTATGGATGAAACAACATAGTACATTAATCTCACTTCCTTATCAAAATAGGTTACTTGATAAACACATAATGGATTTATGACATGTTGTGTAATGCTTCATAAAAAGATAACCAGGCTTAGACATGTAAATTCAAATGTCACGTTTTCATAGCTTTCTAAAACATGCCGTACTTTCAGCTGTTTTGGCTCACATCTCTGAGGCAGAAATAGCTCTGTCTTTCAGAGTCACTGCATGTTGTTTCTCACAGTGACTGTCATCACACACCTCACGAACAGCTTCCCTGTGATGGCAGTCAGAGAACAGGAAAAGTCACCTGTCACCTGGTTTGACATGAGTGTTTTACCCAAACGAGATCAAAGTGTCCTCTGAGAAACATAGATTATCGGTCACAGCTGTAGAAAGTGAAAACCAATTTTCTCAACTCCTGTTAAAATACAGAGAGATGTTTTTTTGTTGTTGTTAAATTTCAATATGGAGCCAACTGGAGATACAGTATACTGGCCAACACAGGATGTTTATATATCTCATTTTTACAATTAGTCTACGTTTGCTATCATACACTTCTCACTAAAAGTTGGTCTTTAAAAGCATTAACCATTTCATAACACATTTTTGAAATCTAAATTCATGCAATAATTTATAATTAATTTTATTATGGAGCCAACTGGACAAATATTGACGAATTGGTTGGAGATATACCCTGTTTTTACAATTAGTCTACCTTCTATTAAATGTAAAAAAAAAGAACATTTTTGGGTAGCGTTCATTTAATGTTTTGATGTCTAAATTCATTTGTAGCATTTAAAAAATATATATTTTTATGGAGATATTTTTAAAATTTATTTTAAAACAGAAGCGTATTATTTTAATATTGCCCATTTATTAGGTATCTATGAAAACTGTTTCTGCCACAAAATAAAAAAAAAACCCTGTTAATTATATTATATTCCACCATGGAATAAAACGAAAATCACATTTTTCTTTTAGAAATGCAAGCAAGTTTATATTATGCAATATTGAGATTTTTCTCAGAATTATGAGGAGAAAAGTCTGAATTAAATTGTTTTTTATCATGTGGCGGAAACAACCTTCCAAAATCATTAGCTATAATAACAGAAAATGTATTCTAGATATTGACTAGAAGTGTCACCAGTGCACCTGTACTTTCATCTGTCACAATAATGTCACCAACTTACAGATGGCTCTGTCAACGAGATCCACGATGCTCTGTATAGTGTTCTCCTCGGCCTCCGAGCAACTCTTTTTCCCCATGTTCTTCAACAGCAGAGGGTACCGTGTAAACCTCTGCAGAGGAACCACCAGCAGATCCTTCACCTGCAGTCTGCGGCACTGCTCGTTTCGTTCACACCACTGGAAGAGAGACAGAGTGGAGGATGGGAGGAGATTCGAAATGTTAAGTGTCTAATGAGACTGTACTGTTTTTGTCTTGAATCAAAAGTCAGCTGGCAAAATCCCTTGTGCGCAACTGAGTGCAAAAGCTAGAAGTGGTGTGGAGACAGCTTAAGAATACAACAAGGAACAATACTCGGTGAGATCTGATGATGTAAGACAGGGAAAGTAGCTGTGTCAATACTTTTTCACCAGCGAGCTGGTCACCGTGTTCTTGTGTGAAGGACAACGGTCCTGACAACCACCCAACAGTGGCATGGTAATGCTTGCCCTGTTCCCTAGATCTTGTCATTATTGAGACCAAGCCCTGATTTACCGTGTCAAATCACGCTTGCCACGGTTACCTTCACGAAAGAGCCAAAGTCCTCCCTGAGCTTCAGGCTGTCCAGATAAAGAATGGCTGAACTGTAATTCAGGCAGTATTTCTGTAGACAATGGCAAATGCTGTCATCAAACGCCTGCAGAGCAAACATTCAATATAGGAGAGTAATCAGTAGAGAACAATAGAGATTAGAGAAAACATTGTTATCTTTCAGCAAATAAGGAACAAATGTTTAATGGTGTTCAGTTTTTTTTTTCTTTTTTGTTTTCTAGAACAATCATTTGCTAACTGCATAATATAATAGTCTACATTTGGGCAGTTATACATTGTTTAAAGGTCACTGACCATGACTTTCCATTTCTATGAGCATATGAGTTTCAAAATAATATTTATAAAAGCATAGGATTGGAATAATAGAATGATTTCTGAAGGATCGTGTGAAATTGAAGACTGGGTGTAATGTAATTGAAGTAATGGATGCAGAAAATTATTTTTACTGTATTTTTTGTTTAGCATAAGTGACCTCTGTCAAAAAGATTTCAACCTATACATACGCTATATATATATATATATATATATATATGTGTGTGTGCCAACTTATGGTGTTTTACCTTTTTTAGGAGTTCAAGAAGAGATTGAGTACTACAGCTGTCTGGATTTGTCCACATCTCCTTAATGACACGCAAGAGGCTAGTCAGGAAGCCAAAGCTAACCTGCCATAATTGAAACATTATAACATTTCATGTTATAAATTGGAACAAAGACGAAAAACTGTTACCAGTTACATATTTCCACCTAATTCATTGAAATCTTACCAGACAGAGCTCATTGAGATTTGCAAAGAGCCTCCAGGAGTCAATGTCCTGAAGACACTCTCTCATCTGAAGGTCTGTTAGCGTGGTCAAAAACACCTACATGCAAAACAATTGCAAACACATTTAAGTTCTATGCTTACAATGTGATTAAATGGTCTGTTAGCTCCAGAACATTTGTGCTAGCTAATCGTTCGCTAGTAAAGCTACTGTAACCATGTGACATACAGTAGCTAAAGCTCTATTTGTGACACTGGAAGAAAATGTCATTCAATAATTCTGAAGGCACTGTGTTCACACCTCTTTTAAAACCATGAGCTGATCAAGGAAGTAGACACATTCACTGGTGAAAAGCTCCCAAATGGCTTCCTGTTTCCGGTAGGCTTTTGGATTCTCCGCTGCTCCCAGTTCAGAGTGACCTCTCAAAAAGTCCTCCAAAGACATATCCTGAAAAACGATAGAAAATGGACTCCTTTAGGAAAGATGTATAGATTTCTCATAGATTTCAGACTAGCGGAAATGTAATATACTTATAAGCGTTAATTTGCATTTGTAGATTTCAATTATAATTCATACATATCACAATATACTTATTACGGAGTGAAAAAAATAACATGTCTTACAAACTGAACCTGGCTTTAGATTTCAATGTTTAGATAATCCTTTTTTGGATATTTAAACATAACATTTCAGAAAACATGTAATACAAAAAAAGTGTGCAATACTTAATTAGTAAACTGAGGAAGTGTGGTAATATCTATTTGTTATGTTTTTAACCAAGTAACCTGGGGTGTGGCCATGGCCAAGCATGAAATCTAATGTGCTCACCTCTTTTCAACTCCGTTATAAGGCAGCTGCTTTGAACACGTACCTTATATGTCTGGAAGTCTGTGTCTCGCCATTCCTGGATCTGAATAGCAGCCAGACACTTGTCAATGTCAGCTACGCTGCGAATCTTCCCTTTTGTCTGCTGAAAAACACCACTCACATTTATTCAACATCACAGCGCCCTGCCCTCAACAGGTCTCTTTGTGTTTGAGTGCAGATTGCATAGCAGGACATGTTTGAACTCTGTTAGACCTGCCCGTTTTTGTTGTTGTTTACTGTTAATGAAATTGATTGGGGGGAGGGGGTGCGTGCAATCAAATCTGATTTAGCTCAAAGTGGGTCAGTGAACACTATGTGCTAGATATCATCCCATGAGTAACTGCAGATGGCAACAAGCACAGAACTGGCACAAGATCAAAACGTCACGGAACAGATATCTGCATGATGGTATTGAAGCATTGAAATATGCAAATAGTTGCACTTACTGTGTTACGCCTCGAGAAAGGCCACTTTGATTTCTTAGTGTCTGTGAAAAAAATTCCAATAAAACCTGAAGTCATGCATTTTGTTAAGTACTGCAAATCGGAAAAAGCCCATACAACATGTTGATATACTTTTGTTCTGTTATTATTTAATTCTACAGGTACACAGTAGCATGTGTTAGCAAATCATATTAAACCCAGAGTCATGAAACTGAGGCATGACTAACCTGAATAGGCAGATTTATTTAGAATATCAGCAACGCCATTGGACACGAACAAATCTCCAGGGGAAACATCCAATCCAGGAAGACTCACAACCACGGAGCTCCGCCTCCTCTCCTTCAGCCTGAGAAAAATCAAACCAGAAGAGAGCAGGTTGAGAGAACATTCCGGGCCCTTAGGCAGCCAGCCTTTCAAAGTTATGCATGATGGATGCTCACTAAAACAATGCTGGTTAACCACAGAGCATCATGTTTAAAATTCATTTGCTTCGTATTTGTATAACTACACTTTCTACAAGTTTGCCACAAGCCGGACCAGTTTATAGGGTAGATCTGCATGTGAACTGTAATTCTGCTAAATTATTTCTACCTTTACTCCAGTCCACAATAGCTCTTTAGACCAAGGAAAACAATTTTTCCACTAAATTAATCAGAGAAGGTTTTGATAAACCCTGACCAATGCGCTCTTGTAATCTCTTTATGCAGAGCCAAGCCATACTAAACTTGAAAATTCAAGGCAGATTTGCTTTAGCAGGAAATCAAAGAATTCCATGTTCACATTTCTAACATGCCTTGTTAGTATTAGGTGGCTGGAACGGCATTTGCAAAGATGATAAACAAAACCATACCATGTATGAGCTGTACACGCACTCCATTGCGTAGTAGATCTACAGGCCTGTCAACTGATATCTGAACAGTTAGATATATTGAAAGACTGGAACTTTATTATATCCACTATATATATATATGTATTTTTTTCCCCTAGTGCTTTTGTGTATTAACCGGGGTTAAATACAGCTAAAACTATGACAATGTATAATGAACTCAATGATTTAAATGTAATGTACAGTAAATGTCAAGAACATAATCATGAACTCACTCATGGATGGGAAACAATATACAAAAACCTGCATTTTGGTCTTGTGCACTTGTGCAGTTCCCATCATTAGAGTTTATCATCAATTATAGTTCCGTATAGTGATTTTGTATTCTGTTCTGCTGTGCTTCGGTTCCTCTGTTACATTTTGACATAAAATCCTAAGGGCTTTTAGGTAGAGCTATGACTGTTTTCACAGACAACTGGACAGTCTGGTTTTTGTTTGAGTTACTCTCAGCTTTGTGCCCATCCAGCTGTACAGAGCCTCAGTGGTGTGCCACTATGTGATCACTATGTGTCAATAAACATTTCAGATGCAGGTATGGGAGAGCAATAAGAGCTTGAAAGTAAAAGTTAATCGTACCTTCCATCTATGTAATAAATACAATACTGTTACTACTAGAAGCTAAAGTAGATCAAGACAAAGTTGACTGTTGGCTTGACAAATCTTTATTTGAGAAATAAAAAGCCTGGAAATTTGAAAGGCATATACAGCACAGAACTGATAAATAGTGTTATAGATAAACAAATAATTCACCTTCATGTTGCGTGACAGATCAATCTTCCTCTTTACTACTACTTATAGCACAAAAAAACATGAACGGACATTAGAATATACAAAAAAATATACATCACCTCTCATGTAATCACAGTGTTTTAAAGATGTCAATAAAACATAATGTTACATTTACCTTAGAACACCCATTTCATGTCCATAGCTCATTATTTAGCTAGACTAATAACTCTCAGGATGATGATTTTTTTTAATAAATGTGTGCTATATATCATATTTATTCATTTGTATTTAACCTGTTGTCTTAATTATTCAATGCATTTTTAAATAAATCTGAATTATTAAAATCAAGTATAGATTATTAACATTTTGTTTGATTACATGAATAGATGGATGGATGGATGGGGCTGAAGGTCTATGACAACACTAGTGTACACAGCTGGAGTTTGTCAAGCCAACATAACAGAGGTTCACTAACTGATGAACTAAATATAATAAGTACTGCAGATACGATTATCAGCCTTTCTGTGTTCATCACAGTAAATATGGGATCATATACCAATAAACCCTTGAGTCACATACAGTTGCTATGAGATATAAATTCTTCAGCATTATAAAGTGAACACCCATTCCCACAGCACCTGGCACAATGAAATACTTATTAACATTTTACTTTACCATTTGCATCCTTTTGGACCTTTTCAGAGATACAGAGGCTAATAAAAAGCTCCATGTGTTCACTATTTACACTTCTCTTTTGCAAGTTCAAACAGAAATGGAGATGCCAGTGCATTAGGCTTTAAAACCCTACAAGTAAAAGTCACTCAGCGCATCTCCTTTTTACCAACATTAAAAAACAGGTCACTGCTAATGGCTTGTTATCTAGAGGCACATCCACAATGCAGTCCTAGAATGAAGCAGCCCTCTATGCTGACTATCCCAACCCCGGCACAGCCACAAAGAAGGGAGCTTTGTCCTCGCACCTCCACTGAATAATGAATAACTGTCCCGTCCAATCACCATCCAGGGATGAGCACTGCAATCAGACGGTGCCATACTGTAATTAAGGCCACAATAGCTGCCTAATTATCCACCGCTGAAAAGACGACCATGGTCCAAGAACACATGGTCCCCCCCTACGGGGGGAAAGCAGCACTAATGAGAGTTTGTCTGGGCTGAGCGATGGGACTCTAATAGCTCTCTCTTAAAAGTTCATGCGCAGCTAACAAAGCAGCAATACAATGAACAATGAACCTCCCTCTACCCCAGCTCCCCCTGCGTCAGCATGGTGGCGCTCTACTGAAAAACTTGTCTTGTTTTGGCCTCATTACCACAAACAGTGTGTTTCCACACAAACAAATTCCTGGATTAATGAAACAGCACTACAAATTAGAGATGTTGAGCAACAAGTATAGGACAAATAGTTTAAGTGAACAAGGAAATGCTGGTTTGACACAGAACAAAATGACTAGGACACTGAGGGCAGAATTACCGTTCACATGCAAATATGACTCGGGTGGGGACAGTTTATGCAAAACATTAAATAGAGACAGATCACATACCTTTTATGACAGGGATCCTTGACCTGTAATCAAAAGACGACAGAGCAAAATGTGAGCAAAGTACTTGATGAGAAAAAAAAAACACTGGTCATCAGTTGTAAAATATCAATTTCAGAGGATATCATCACACTATGTGTGAGTTAAGACCACTGAAGTTCTCACTTCTACTGATATCTCACTCTATTGTGTAAAGGCTTAGATCAATGCTTGAAAGAAGTGAATGGAGCTACTCTATTATCCTTCACTGACCCTTCCATTATTTGGTGATTGCTGACTGTGGTGAAAGGAGTCTCATCAGAGGGTTTGCTCGAAGCTGTCAGTTCATGAAGCGACTGATTCAAATACTGTCAAATGCTTTTGTGAACTACTACTTGGAGAGCTTGAAGAAGAATGAGACAGGCTTTCTTTGCTAAGAGTGGAAAAATTTTCCTATTTCAAAAAAAGGATTATATCACATATCATAACAAAGGAAACTGATCATTATCAGCTCAAAGAATTGATAATATAAAGCTTCATAAAAAATAAAAATAAAACATGTTTGTTCATTGAAATAAATCTCAGATAAAATATACTAAAATATAAATATTATATGAATAAACTGAGAAAGGTGAAGCCCTAAAACTACAAAATGGAAATGAAAAAAAAAAAATTATTAAATTAATATTATTTAAAAAATGCCAGAAGCACACAAAATATTAAAATGAAAATTAAGCAGTTTTTTAAAAATAAGCTAATTTTATACAACAAAATATAAATTTAATAAATGCTTAAGTTTGAATATATTTTTAATTATTTTTTTACTTGTACATTTCCTTTTTGTAAACCACATTTTTATACTTATTCTTAAAGACACCTTAAACTCATTATATACCTGGTCATTGTCATCAGTCGTGCTTTCATTATCATCAGAAACTGGCTCTTTTGAATCACGAGACTCTTTGCTCTTGCAAATGATGCCATTGTCAAGGGTCTTTGATCTGTGTGATCTAATTGTCCCATGAATCACTGGAGACTCTAAGTTCCCATTCTCTCCATCCGACTGAGCAGCCAGTGGAGATTTCTCCCGCAATAATGGAGAAAGGGGACTCGTGGGAGTGGCAGACTCCTCTCCTAAAGGACCGTCCGACTTGCTTGGATCTCGGTAGGAGATTCTCGTGCTCCTCATCCTCCTCAGAGTGGGGGATGTAGAGATTCGAGCCGGGGCTTGTCTGTCAAACTGAAATAAGTGTGGAGGCATGCCGTCAGACTCTGTAAGGGAACCATGCCTCAGCCTGGAGGATGTCCTTCCTAAATCTATTCTCATTATGAAAGGACTAGCAGTTTGTGTGTCTTTGTCCTCACTTTGTATGCATTGAGTTTGGGTCTGCGCATCTGTCCCTCTGACCGTTTTCTTTTCATGCCAGTCTATGTAACTCCAGTCCAAAGTTTTGTCCACTTCCTTCCCGTTTTCACTAATGAAAGCATAATTCAACTCCGTCATCTTGAGTAATCCGGCATTATACATTCAACAATAGAAGACTGATTAAGAATTAGATGCAAGTTTGGCTGGAGTCATTCCTACAAAAATGTGTCCAATCCCAAAATCCATGTTTCTGGAGCTTCTGAAAAGCAAGAAAGGATTAGAAAAGCCACCCACTACGTTTATTTTAGCTCTTGAAGAACATGTACAGTAGTATGCCCACTTAAACCGTGTCTAAAGAAAGTTACTCAATTAGACCAACAGACAACTGCAAACAATAATTCAAACATTTCTACTAATTAGTTGTAGTGAACAGGGGAAAACCATTATTATATAAATTCCAGAAAACCTGCACTTTCATCAGTAGTTGATAACAACAACAACTCTTTTAAGGCCCTTCGAACAGAAATTTTGTTCACAAATAGGATTTAAAGGGTTAATCTGCATTTACCAATACCTATGACATTAAGTACCCAGACATTGAAAGCCCTTATAAACGTTATGCAATTTTCAACAATTCACAAGGATTTTTTTTTTTTTAACACATTCTCAATATGCAGTTTTAATTTATTATTCGGTATTATAAGTGGTATTTTTTGAGTCCATATTGTAAATACTTATGTTTGTTTATATGCTGTACGTTCAGTTTCTAAATATATACATTATATCAGAAAATAATGCCTTTTTGTTACTAAATTGATTGTGCCATTAGCTACATTAAAACAGTTTGACAGTTAATTTAGTCACTACAATCCTGGTTGCTGAAGGTCGTGAATCTACAACTTATTTATTAGGAATTTAATGCTGATATTTAGAAATATAAATAAATTTAGTAGTGCTGGGCAATGATTAATCGCGATTAATCGCATCCAAAATAAAAGTTTTTCTTTACATAATATATGCG
>JAUCMS010000034.1:19027199-19045288 GCA_032357445.1 Enteromius radiatus
ACACACATTCAGAGCCGACACGCTGGAGGGCGTTCCCAAAGCGTCATGTGACGCAGCTCGAGTTCCTGAAAAGGAACCATGGTTGCAGACATATTTGACCAAACAGTCCTCTTCATTTGAGTTTTGAAGCTGCCTTCAAGGCTACTGATTGAAATTTGTGTGTGTGTGTGTGTGGCATCTGATAGTCTCAGCCTCAGACGTCACACTCACAGACCGTTGGCTAAACATCTGATGCATATGGCACACTTATCTGGAAACACTTCAGGAGATTTAAAGTCATTGTCAGATAGGTTAAATTATACAGGATTTCCAGGAGATGTGTGTGTCATGTTCTTTAATGTTCTGCCTGAAAACAAAAATCATTGAAAAAGAAAGCTGTTGTCTTTGTAACTGTGACGACAAGCACTTATCAGTATCCCCTGAAACCTGGATTTTCAAAAGTATGGGAAATATTTACATTTCGTGGCATAGAATTTTTAAAATGCGTCAAAGAGTTTAACACAAAACGAAACGTGATTGGTTGCTTTACCTGTCAGTCAAATGGCCTTTGGGGTGGGCCTTGGCCATGCAAAGCAGACAAATCTCCTAGACCTTCTGCCGTCAGTCTGAAGGTCTGGCTACGCAAGACTGAGCATCTGATAATAAACTGAAAGTTTCAGTTTAGTGTCGGATTATAGTATCACAGAGACAGAATTTTCACTTTTTAATTATGACTGGTCAATTTTTTGCTGTACAAATCTGCCATAGTCACCACTAATAACCTACTCCTAAATGTAAATAAAATTTTTCTGTAAAACATTTAACTTAATATTTGCAACAATTTGTAAAACGAGAAGCGCTATACAAATAAATGTTTCAATTGAATTTCACTTATAATCATTCTAAGATGCTGATTTGGTTCTAAAGAAATGTGTAATATTATTATTTTTGTGGAAACTTTTACTTTTTTTTAGGATTATCTGATGAATAGAAATGTCAAAAGATCAGCATTAATATGAAATAATATAAAATTTATATTATTAAAATAATCTAATAATATAACTGTCTTTTACTGTCACATTTGATCTGTTTAATGCATTGCTCAAAAAAAAAATATATTCTGTATATAGAGCCCAAGTTTTTGAATGGTAATGTATGTGGTACATTATTTTTAATGCACTAAACTGGTCTTGTATTTTCAGCTTCTCCATATTAAGAGTAATAAGTACCTGACGGTGAATAAGCGTCTTCCTGCCCTGCTGGAGAAGAACGCAATGCGTGTGTCTCTGGACCCTTCAGGAAACGAGGGCTCCTGGTTCTATATCCAGCCTTTTTGGAAGCTACGTAGCGAAGGAGACAATGTAGGTTTCACACCACTTACACAACAAACAATCACAGTTTAGGTTCTGACTTTTTTTTAAACATGCAGTGAATACCTTTCTGCATCATCGGTAATGGGTATTTTACCCGTTTTAAAAAGCTAATCAGCTCCTCATTATATTAACATTTTGTTGCGTTAACTCATCTGGTCTCTCCTCTTGTTTTCATCTCAGCAACTGAATCATGAAGGTATATGATATATTTGGCGCATGCAGTGTGTGTGTGTATTTACACAGAGAAGTATGCAGCATGCTAGCATGCATGTGACATGCAACCCTAACTCCCTGTTACATTCTTGATTTGTTTGTTTTTTTCATTCAAGCTTGAACTATTAAAATCTATCCAAATAAAATGATTGTAGTAAGCAAATAGTTTCCAGATCAGAATACAATTAATAAATGGCGTCCAAACAGGTTCAGATTCACTGCTGTCATCAGTGGCTTGAGTTCTGAGTGATATTGGTTGTTACATTATGTACAGAGAAAGAGAATAAGCACTTCTCTCACAAGTTTCCACTGGCTCTTTAAGCATGCAATGCATTATATATCTGTGTGTATAAACAATTTCTCTCTCCTTTTTTCATTAGTATCTCCTATTTAATGACCCCATGAAATGGCTTGAAAATGCACTTTTCTTTCTCATGTGGCGATATATATGCAATTATATTTTCTTTCTTAAAATCCTGTGCCCTTTATTTTGTTCATAACATTAGTATGTCAATACAGTAATAAAGTGTTTATATAAGTCAAACTATGGTTAATTTATTGTTTATAAATTGTAGTCTCTACATTAACACATATCTGTTGGACAAATAGCTTGTTCTTCAATCATTATCACTGTAATTTACAAATTACAGTTAACAGTTAACTCAATTAAGTCTTTTTTTTAATCCTTCATATCCTAAATTTAACACTAGCTAAGGTATTTTAACAAAGTTATTTCAGTATTTTGTTTTTTTTTTAAGTGTGGTTTTGCATTTTATGCATTTGTTTACATTTGCATACACATCATAAAAATGTCAATCCGTTACATTTACAGTACGTAAATCCTTTACATGCGAACAACTTTATTGACATACAAATGATTATTAAATCAGTTGTTATAAACTGAATGGAATTAAATGATTGGTTCGATTTGAATTTGTGATAAAGTGCATTATGCTTTATTCGCTTATAACACAATTGACTCCTTTACTTAATATGCTTGCATAAAAAAGACATGCTTGCGGATTTCATGGGGTTAAGTATTAATGTGTCCAAAAAAAGCACAAGTTTCCAAACTATGCATGTCACAAGATGTGATGTCATTTGGTTTCTTTTATTGTTGAAATGGAGAAACAAGAGAAACCTATGTGTTTGAATGCTATGTTATATGTGTGTAGGTGGTGGTTGGAGATAAAGTGGTTCTAATGCCTGTAAACGCAGGGCAGCCTCTCCATGCAAGCAACATTGAACTCCTGGATAACCGTGGCTGCAAAGAGGTCAGACGCTACCTGTGTTCGCAGCAGTACTGTTAATGAGATCACATGATGAGTCATAGTTTCTGATGCATTGTACCTTGTTACCTGGTGGTGGAAAACCAGGAAATGTCAGGGAAATTTTGGATTCCAGGCTTGGAAAAATAATGCAAGTTATCGCTCTTGAACACATTTGCATTCATTCATGCAAATTAATATAATGTTAGAAATCTTAAGCAAATGATTCATACATTCATGAAGAGTGAAAATGCTATGGGTCAAAAATGTTAAGATGTCCACATCAAAAGAAATTTACTAAAATAATTGTATGTGTATAGAAAGCATATTAAATTATGTTTTTAAATTGGTAAAAAATTCTTATTGACAAATGGGCAAAATCTAGGATAGTGGCAAATTTTTAAATGTAAAATTATAACTAATTAGTATTTGGGGTGAAAGTAATTTTTAATCAAAAATAGATTTTTGTTACAAAATTGTTACATGGAATTACATTTTAGTGGGTCTTTTGTAAATCAGCAAAAAGATTATATTCATTTATTTTTTGGCTCAGAAAAACAAAATTGCTTTAACATTTTGATTTTCTTTTTCTTTTTTTTTTTTTTTGGAAAAACTAGTGATTAATTTTGAATGAATCAGTCAAACCAGTTCACAGTTTCAGTCACATAAATATAAATGTCATGAAAAAGTAATAGAAATAAAGATGTGTGTTTTGTATTTCCGGTCTGTCAGGTTAACGCTTTGAATTGCAACACCAGTTGGAAGGTCGCTCTTTTCATGAAATTCAGTGAATACAGAGATGACGTATTAAAAGGGGTGAGTCTCATGTTGTGGTTTATTAGATATGGGGGGAGTGATGTGTTGATTTAGGGTTGTTTTCTATGGAATGTGGTTTATAACATCTCTAATCATTTGTCTCTCTCTTCAATTTAATCAGGGGGATGTGGTGAGGTTGTTTCATGCCGAGCAAGAAAAGTTTCTCACTTGTGATGAGTACAAAAAGCAACAGTATGTCTTCTTACGAACCACTCTACGCCAATCAGCAACGTCCGCCACCAGTTCAAAAGCACTATGGGAAGTGGAGGTACGTATGTTTTATTTGTCACAAATGTAAACATCTAAATGTAGTGAAGTAAACTGTATCATAACATTATATGGTTTGCTCTTATTCAGATGTTAAGCAATATCATGCAGTATAAAATTAATCTGCAGTCTCATCCTGTCCCATGTGCTTCAGGTTGTCCACTATGACCCCTGCAGAGGAGGAGCTGGCCAGTGGAACAGCCTGTTTCGCTTCAAACACCTCGCCACAGGACACTACCTTGCGGCAGAGGTGTGCATCCTATGTCTACATTCTTTAGTCCTTCCCTGGAACTCATCCATTTCTTCCCTTTGCCTGTTTTGCATAGTTCAGTCATAGTTAAAGAGCTGTTTACTCTATGGTTTGACATGTTGTGGTTTGTGTGAATGCCTGTGGTTTACATCTATTTGCATGCTGCATGCATGAAGCTTTTCCTAGAGCTGTAAACTCAGTGGTGCGACACTTGATTTAGCTGCATTTACTCAGCTGACCCTAAAATCAATAACACATTATCTGAATGCTGATATTAGAAGAATGTCAGAATGCATTAGCAGTTCTCTCTGAGATCTTAATATCAGCTCAAACATTTCTCATCAAACTCTCCCAACACCGAATTATCTGGACTTTAATTTTCCAAATAACTTTATAGACACACTTAATTTTCTTCGAAATGGAAGTAACCACAACAACAATGCTTTTTTTTTTTTCTTAGCCCTAATAGCAAATACACAAAAAGCCACAATAGTGTTTCTATGACTTTTATTATGTTTCTTTTTATTATGTGATTATTATGTTGTTCAGAAGAGAGAAGGAAGCCAGATTTGCTATCACTTAATCATTGTTATGGAAACGCTCAAGCAGCAGTGTTAACCCGTTTTCTGTAATTTTAATGAAAATAATAGGTTATAAATGTACAGTAAAAAAAAAAAATATATATATATATACATACAGTATATATCTATATAAAAGCTTTGCTAAATGTTAATAACTGTGAAAAGGGTCCATAGCTCTGTACTGTATTATTATTTCTGTTAAGGAATTGTGGATAAACATCCAAGACAAAATGAATATTTTAACTTTTTAACAGTAGCATTACCATATTTTTTTTTTTTTACCACAGTACTTCTGCAATGTTGCAAAGAATCTGTAATTTTAAAATGCATCAGATCACAACATTGAGTAGCACAACTGCTTTATTAAAGTTATTTATAATATGCAATGTTTCTTGAACACCAGTCTGCATTAAAATTATGTGACGCTGAAATATGGATCTGTAATAGCTTGCGAAAATTCTGCTTTACCATCAAAGGAATAGATTTTGTTTTAAGGTATATTAAAATAAGATTTATATATATAATATTTAGCCAAATTGATGTTTTTTTTTTATTGCATTCCTGATTAAACGAACACAAAAAATACTTTTTTTTCCAAAACATTTAAAAAATCTTACCAATCCAAAACCTTTGAATGGTTGAGAACAGTAACTTCTAAACCATAAAAGATCAGCCTCTGAAAATGTTTTATATCCTTTTTTTTATACTTGTAAAAGTGCAGAAGATGGGCTGCAGGTGGCAGTCTTCTCAATGTTATTGTCACAGTCGTGTAGAATCAGTCACAATCATCCACTGTGCACAAGGCAGACAGAGACAGAGGGGATATTGTCCAAGATAATATTGATAAAACAACTCCCCTTTGTGTCTGTGTGTATTCCATAAGCCCTTCATGAACATTTCTACTACTTCTGTTTTAGGTGAATCCTGTATTCAAAGAACGTACTGACAGTATCAGCACCAAAAACGAGGTAAGTCAGACCTCACTTGGATGCCAACCTACAGTATCTCAGTCAAAAGTATCTGCAGAGTTCCACAGAAGACCCTTTTCCCATTCTTCACATTCCACATGCATTTCCCCCCCCCCCCCACAGTCACCACACAGAAGTTTGCAGACTCTATCTTTGAAGTATTAATGACATTTGGTGATTGTGTTGAACTTTAGATGAAGTTTTGTGTCTGACTCGCTCTGCTGAAGGAAACAGAACCCATTCTGTCTGGTCTACACAGCATTGCGGCTCAGCCCAACTCTCTTGCACAACTTCGCTATTACGTAATCTGCTTCCCTCCCCTCCTTCACGCTGCAACAGACAGACTCGCACAACTCCCGTCCTCCTACTCTCCGGAGATTTTTTTTTTCTTCCGCCTGTGTCTCTCACTGCACCTTTCCGCTGTATTAGCATTCTGCTTCAGCAGCCTCGCAGACAAACACGCTCGCACACGCGCTTGCACACTCGCAGAGGGGGCTCCTTACATAATGTCTGAATCTGGGGGTGCCCCGTGAGAGTCAGGCAGACGTGCTGTCTGCTTCAGTGGAGGAGTGAGTCAGAGGAACTGCAGAGAGTCAGAGCAGAGGAGAATGTATAATGCTGCTCTCCAAATAGCCCTCCATCAAAAAGCTCCGGTGAAAACAGTCTGTGCCACAGATGCAGTCCTGCATAATATCCTCACTGTAGATGACCTCTGGGTTTTTCTCTGGGTTTACTGTGGCCATTGTAGGAATTGCAGAATCAATGCTGTCAATTAACAGTTTTCAGTTTTTTAAATGCAAGGAAAGATGTGTTTACAGTAGCGCACTAACATTAGAACTCAATAAATGTTAAAACACATTCTTTTATGGAAGTAGAGCCAAAAGACAAACATTGCAAGTTTCAACATGAGATTAGTGAAACTGCGTGCAGTCATTCCTTGTCATATGCAACCTGCTAATCCTGTTCCCCAGCAAAGGGCTGCATATTTCTGCTTTTAAGTGCTTTGCCCCATAGACTTCCATTGAAAGTGCATTACTATAAATAGATTATTTTATTTTTATTTATTTTGTTATTCAGTGTGGACAATTTTTGTTATTTTACTAAACTATTTTTATGTTTTCCTTTTTCATTTCAGTAAGTTTGTATTTTTTATGTTTATATATATATATATATATATATATATATATATAAAAAAAACTGTTTTAGTCATATTAGTACTTCAGTGAAACGTTTCCTTCGCAACTTGATGATAATATAATAAATAAATATAATGAATTTAATATTTTAGTTGCATTTTTGTTGATTTTATTAAACAAAACAAAAAAACATTTTCATCTTAATTGTAACTTTTTTTAACAGTAATAACCCTGGTTTGAGGTACTTTCACCATTCACCATTTCACCAGTGTTTTAGCGCTGTCAAAAGATTAATCGCGATTATTCACATCAAAATAAGTTTTTATTTGCATAATGTATGTGTGTGGTCTGTGCATATTTATGTATGTATAAATACAGTATATATTTTGAAAATGTTTACATGTATTTATATCTATTTTTATATCCATCTATAAAATATATCATATAATTTATATTTTTTTCTGAAATGTATACATGCGTGTGTGTGTGTGTGTACTGTATGTATATATCTATATCTAATATATGCACACACAGTGCACACACATTATGCAAACAAAATCTTTTATTGTTTAAAAGCATTATTTATTTTTTTCTTTTATGTCAAAATAAAATGGAACTAATTTCAATGCAGCAATTCAGGAAGAAAATTACATACTGTAAGCCATAATCGCAAATAAGTATCTTTTAAAACCAGTAATAATGATATAGTACATGCAGACTCAGTGTTACTTGCATTGTCATATGTGGGTTTTTATACAGCAGCGTGACCTTCCCCTGTCTCTTTGTGCAAACCTCAGACCAACACAGACACTTTGTACTCTAAAAAGAAGTGGCAGGCTGACAAGATCCCCTACACCCTTGTTGCAGTGCCCCATGGCAATGACATTGCCTCTCTTTTTGAACTGGATGCCACCACCTTACAGCGGGCAGACTGCCTAGTTCCCAGGTTAGTTCCTATATACTAAAATGACTTTAAATTGTGAAAACCATGAAGTTAGAACGAAAAACACTTAAATTTAGATGTGCATTTATTTGCTTAACACACCCTTTTATTGAAAACAAGGAGCGGTACAAGCAATTTACCCTAAAGAGACAAGCTCCAAATAAGCTCCAAAATTGGCTGGAAGTGCAAGATAAGAGAAGTAGGTGTGAAAAAGCAGCAGTAAGGGTTTGAAAGGGATTAATGATTGTAAAACAAGTGCTCCCAATGCATTCAAGTGCTCAGGAAGCCTTTTTAGAGCAACCATTTAGATTTTAAAATTTACTTATGAAACCATTTGTCCAGATTAGTTTTAGTTTTCAAGTCCCCATTAAGTGCTGTCGATGTCATAGACAGAATCCACATTATGCCAAATGTACTGTTGGGTATTTCCTGTAGCTAAAAAATCAGCTACGGGAACAATCGCAACGTCATGGGTTTGATTCCTTAAAAATATGTGCTTCCTGTTTTAGGAACTCATATGTGAGACTCAGGAACTTGTGCACAAACACTTGGGTGACCAGTACTAACATTCCTATTGATGTTGAGGAGGAACGGCCCGTTATGCTCAAGGTTATTTATTTCCTTTATTTTTATTTGAAGAAAAATTAGTCTGGCAAATAAAAGCTTTAATTTCTCTGTTTATTTAAACAGATCGGCACCTGCCACATGAAGGAGGACAAAGAGGCGTTCTCCATAAATTCAGTCCCCATGTCAGAAGTCAGAGATTTGGACTTTGCCAATGATGCCAACAAGGTCTTGGAGATGTTTGTGCGTATTTTGGGGATCAGCAATTTCCCAGTAGTAAATGAGCGCAGGTATGCATCACACTTATTGAAGGCCTTTTGAATTTAAGGTTTTTTTTTTTCACACTAGCATTATCCATCGCAAATAGCATAGAAATGTATGAAGTACAGCTCTCATCTCCCTCAGTCACTTTCAAACCAAGGAAGTAAAATTATAGTATTGTTATACGTTTATAGTAAAAAAAAAAAACGTATTCTTCTTTAGGTTTACCATTAAGCTTTTGGAGGATTTGATCATCTTTGTGTGTGATGTGCCGAACAACGGACAGGACGTGCTGGCTGTGGTCACTTCGAACCCTAACAGAGAGAGGCAGAAACTCATGAGAGAGCAGAACATCCTGGCACAGGTTTGCTCGAACAATAATCTCAATACTTTAAGGATCGCATAGCAAATTTCTGACTGTAATTGTTATATTTGCAGATCTTTGGAATTCTTAAAGCCCCATTTTCTGAGACTAAAGACTCGTCTATGCCGAAACTGGAAGATATGGGGGAGCAGCGCAACGCTCCATTTAAATACATGCTGCAGCTGTGTTATAGAATTCTGCGCCATTCCCAACAAGATTACCGCAAGAATCAGGCAAGGAACATCTTCAGTTATCTGTTTACATTATTGGGGTTGTTCGTTAGGCTAATACATGTGTTCTTTTTCCCACAGGAGTACATAGCCAAGAATTTTTCCATCATGCAGGCTCAGATAGGCTATGAGATCCTGGCTGAAGATACAATCACTGCTCTTCTGCACAACAACCGCAAGCTGTTAGAGAAACACATCACTGCACGTGAGATTGAGACCTTTGTCAAACTTCTGCGCAGGAACCGAGAGCCCAGGTCTGACCCAGAGATTTAGACATTCACTCAAATAGGAAACAAATAGGTTCTCTGTGAACTGGAACCAATGTATTGGCATCAAATAAGACAAATATTATATGTCCTATTAATATAATTTAGATTCCAAATTAGCTATATTATGATATATTACAAATTAAACTAACATTTTTGGTTTTATGTTTTCAAATATAATCAATTCCTGTGGTGGCAGGGCTGAATTTTCAGCAGCTTCAGTATTACAAAATCCATCAGAAATCATCCTAATATGCTGTTTTAGTGTCATAGAAACTTTTTAGATGATCAGTGTTAAAACAGTTGAGCTACGAAATATTATTTTTTGTAAACTTTGATACATTTTTCTTAGGATTATGTAATGAATAGAGTAAAAAAAAAAGAAACCACATTTGTTTAAACATTCAATTTGCACATTCAGATTTGAAGTGCTGTTTTCTCATTGGTTAGTGGTGGTCTCATAGTAAACTTATATATGTTATTTTTCCCCAGGTTTCTGGATTATTTGTCTGACCTGTGCGTCTCCAACAAAACAGCCATCCCTGTCACTCAGGAACTGATTTGCAAATTCATGCTGAACCCCACCAATGCAGACATCCTCATCCAGACTAAGTGAGATCCTGAGATTAACTATAGAACAATGACTCAGAATTATATGACTTAATTCTAATAACTTCAAAAGTGACCAGGCCTTTTTGTGTTTATATTAAGATTATGACTGGGTTTATGTTTTCCGTAGACTGATCCCACACACAGAAACCTCTCTGGAGTCATCTTTAATCCAGGAGGATGGTGATGATGAAGAGGTATGGCTATACTGGATTGATAACCACAAAGAGCCTCATGGGAAGTCCATTCGCCACCTGGCTCAGGATGCCAAGGATGGACAAAAAATGGATGTTGACATGATCACTTACTACAGGTTTGAGTTCAATCACAGCTTTGAAAGTTAGTGTATTTTAGTTTATTTTATATCTTCTAAGCAGGACCTTTTATTGTTCTTAAATTGGAGAAAACACAAATGTCTATCCATTCTCAGGTGTCAGCTCAATCTTTTCGCTAAAATGTGCCTGGATCGGCAGTATCTGGCCATCAATCAGATCTCCAGTCAGCTGCCAGTAGATCTAATCCTGCGCAGCATGTTTGATGACTGCCTCCCTTACAACCTGCGTGCCTCATTCTGTCGACTAATGCTGCACATGCATGTGGACCGTGACCCGCAGGAGGCCGTTGTTCCTGTTCGCTATGCACGCCTCTGGACTGAGATACCCTCCAAGATCTCTGTCAATGAGTAAGATGGAAACTATTCTGGTGCTTCTATCGTTATGTGGCTTTATTTATAAGACCGCTTTGTATTTGCTCAGCCTATCTGAATGTAAAATTGGTCAACAGGTATGACTATGAGTTCAGAGACACATCCAGAGAGGACATGAAGAGAAAGTTTGCCCCGACTATGCATTTTGTGGATGAATATCTCAAAGATGTGGTCAGTCAGCCTGATCCTTTTGGAGACGGAGAGAAAAATGAACTGACCCTTGAGGTGAGATGGTCTTTGTTTCCGTGAAGGGTTCTCGCGTGAAATTTTCCATCATTGCGGACAGAACACCATAAATGCTCTGGAGTACTCTGACATTGTTTTCAAATTCAGTTCCTGAACTAATGTCTCTTATAAGCTGCTTTATAATGAATCAAATCCAATAAAACAGTGTGATTAGTGTAGTCCATTGATTCCTGAACGAATGATTAAGCTAAATTCAGTGAATCAAAAACACAGCACAACCTGTAGTCTGATGCCAAATGAATTTGATCATTCAAATCTATCCATGCAGCACAAATGGTCCAACTGATTCCTAAACAAATTAGTTGGTTCTTTGTAGAGGATACAGTGCAAACTGTAGTTCAATTTCCAATCCTATGATTCAAGTAAAAGTTGTTTTTGTGAGTGCAAACAGTGTAGTCCAACCAATTCCTGAACCAGTGATTCTAAAGGTTTGAATCTATTTATTGAATCAGAAACACAAGTGTGGTCTGATTCCCACATGATAAAATATATTTTATGGTGAATCAAATTCATCCATACAATCTGACTGGTATAGTGATGACTCAAGTGAATCAAAAATACAGCACAGCTGTAGAGATGCAGCACATACAGCTGGAGGTCTCCTTCATGCTCGTGTGTCTGTGTGTTTTGTGTGCCAGGTTTGATGTTTTTCTTGAGTGTATTATGTGATGTGTCCACAGGGCCAGAGCAGATTGGCTGCATTAGCTCTACCAGAATACTAATGATTCAGTCTCTAACACTTTGAATTTTAATGGTTTTCCTCTGTCTGTCGCTCTGACAGGTGGTCCACCTGGCACGTAACCTGGTCTACTTTGGCTTCTACAGCTTTAATGAGCTGCTTTGCCTCACACGCACCCTGCTGGCCATCCTGGACATTGTCCAACCCACTTCCACTTTTATGTTCAAACTCAACAAGAGCCCTGAGGGAGGTGAGACCCCATTTTAAAGCCAAGTTTGCTTGTTCCGTCTTTGTTTTGCAAGACAATAGCTGCTTGTCCTTGAGGCGGTGTAACACTTCAGGCTGTGTTTGTGTAGGTAATAATGTCATGCGTACCATCCACGGTGTGGGTGAGATGGTGACTCAGATGGTTCTGAGCAGAGGCTTGATGATGCCCCACTGTCTCCCTGATGCTCAGCCAATCCACGGAAAGCAAATCTGTCTCCCTGACAACGAGAACGTCATGGTGATGGACACCAAGCTCAGGATTATTGAGATTCTGCAGGTGATGCCCTTGTAGACTGTTGCATCAACTGAATTTATCAGTTATACAACACACAACTTTACTTTATGTTGAAGAATAGTTTTTGAGATTCTGTTAAACGTTGGCATGCTTTTTTTTTTTTTTATTTTGTCTTTTCTATTTATAGTTCATTCTGAATGTGCGACTCGATTACCGCATTACCTATCTGCTGTCTATCTATAAAAAAGAGTTTGGCGACCAGACTTTGGACACTTCTGCTTCAGTGGCAGAAGTTCCTGTTA
Source organism: Enteromius radiatus (assembly GCA_032357445.1). Lineage (NCBI taxonomy): Eukaryota > Metazoa > Chordata > Actinopteri > Cypriniformes > Cyprinidae > Enteromius > Enteromius radiatus. Next base: position 19,039,723 of record JAUCMS010000034.1, read on the forward strand.
TGGCTGGTGAGAGTTTTATGATATACAGTAATATAAAGTCATTTCCAACGTATTTTTGGTTTCAAGGGTATGTATGTTTTAATATTGTTGTGATATGTTCCAGAACCAAACATTGAGGAGATTGCGGAGAAAGCAGAGAATATGTTTTCGGGAAGGTGAGGAGATTATTTCTTGCAATGCGTTTGTGTTTTTTCTGTTTGGTGTTTAAAATATTGTGTGTTATACCTGAATTACTATTAGTACCAATACTTTTTATTTTTTAAACAGATTGAAAGAAGTCAGACTGCCAATACACTACACTAAAACTATGAAAAACTGTTAAAGTTTAGAATAAATGTGTTCTGTTTTAATATATGCAATTTAATCATAAATATTCATAAACATGTCTTACAACCCCCCCCCCCCTTTTTATAATTGATTTTAAGAGCCAATTTTTTCTGATTAAGGTGAAAAATACAAAACCAATTCACCATAAAGTAGGTGAAAACAATGGCCAAGGTATCATAACACAATAAACTCTCTACTGCATTACATTTTGGTAATTTACCAGCCCATATTTATTTAATTCAGGAGCATCCCCCCCCCTCCCATCCTCTTAGACCTTACAATTAAACTAGCCATTTTTTGCTGCAGTGTCTTTAGGACTTCTATGTAAAAACACTTTATGTTATATGTTGTATCGTTGTGTTCACAGTGGTAAGGAGAGGAGTTCGGTGGACCTTGATGATGAAGGCGGCCAGACATTTCTGCGGGTGCTTATTCACCTCATCATGCAGGACTACCCTCCGCTGGTCTCCGGCTCTCTTCAGCTCATCTTCAAACACTTCAGCCAGAGAGCCGAAGTTCTGCAGGCCTTCAGACAGGTCTCACTCTCACTCATACTCCTGGAGTGTATGGAGACTAGCATGGATTTTGAATATTTCTGTTTTATTCTGTGTTTGTTTCGCAGGTCCAGTTGCTGGTTTCTGAGGAGGATGTGGAGAATTATAAGAAGATTAAGGCAAATCTGGACCAGCTGCGTCTGACAGTGGAGAAGTCTGAGCTCTGGGTTGAGAAAAGTGGAGGTTACGGCAATGAAGACACTGCTGACAATCAAAACAAAGAGCAGAATTTGGAGGTGCGTACCTACTGGAAAAACACTGCAAGCATATTACAAAATTATAATGCAGCAGATTTGCTTCCTCTTTGTGGTGCATTGAGAATACAGCACAGAGAATACATTTACCATCTTATTTTGTAAGACTTTGATACCGCATTTAATATTTAATGTGGATTAATTTTTTACCCCTCACAAGATTAGTTCATTAATAATTTTGTCCTAATAATATATTATAATTATAAAATGTCAATTATGATAAACTCATATTACTAATAAAATAATAGTTGACATTAGGTTTAATCCTTGTAGTTTATTTGTAAAGAATAATTTGTAATAAGTTTTTACTTTTGTTGTGTCATATAATTAAATTAATTAAAATAAAGCTGAAAAAAAAGTACTGTATATAAACAACTATAAAAAGCCTTAGTTACACACACACACACACACACACATATATATTTATATATATATATATATATATATATTATATCAGCTCACAGCAGGATTTCTCCTCTTGATTGACACTTAAGTGCTCAATTAACGTTACCTGTCTGTCACCTGATCTGTTTTTGTTTTTTTGGAGAAGTACTTTTCCAGCGTATTGGGACACTTTTACAACACATGCAATACATATTCTGAAACAGTATTTTAACAGTGAATTCTGAAATCCCATGATTGCCCCCCCCCCCAATGTCGCCCAATGAAATGGTAGTTAAATATCTGTTATGAGATACTTCATTTCTTAATTTCTGTTTTATAGGAAGCAGGTATCTTGAGCCCAGTGCAGGATGGGAACAATAAACCTCAAATAGACAGCAACAAAGCCAACAACTACAAAATCGTCAAAGAGGTGGGAACTTCATAAAGTTTTCCTCAGCTGCAATGATGAAACATTTTTGAGGCATGATGAACTCTTACTAATGCTTTAAAACTTGTAAAACTTAAAAGTTGTGATTTCGTTTGTGATGTAGATCCTGCTGAGTCTCAGTAAACTCTGCTCTCCTGGTAAGAAGATTCGTGTGCAGCAGCAGAGGCTGTTGAAGAACATGGGAGCTCACACTGTGGTGCTGGACCTCCTCCAGATCCCGTATGAGAAGGTGAGAGTGATTATATGATCAATTCAGTATTTTATAGATACCACAACCAGGCACTGGCGAATTTTGTTTGTTAATTCATAAGTGGTCTAACCATAATAAAGCGTAACATTATCAAATGCAACTACAAAATGAATCTAGACCTGGAGATTGTCAAATTGAGATCCTTATGCTGCCAAACTCTATCTCCAGGGGGATGAAAAGATGGACGAGATCATGACTCTAGCCCACACATTCCTTCAGTACTTCTGCAGAGATAATCCCCAGAACCAGGCACTGCTGCACAAACATCTCAACCTCTTCCTCACCCCTGGGGTGCGTTGATTTCAGCTGAGGACACTGTTAATGAGCATTTCACATCCTTGCTATCAGAGATTATTTGGCGATAAAAGGGAATTCTGATGATATTTCATTCGATTCTGTTTTTGCTTCTCTCAGCTTCTGGAGGCAAAAACCATGTGCTACATCTTCAGGAACAACTACCACCTGTGCAATGAGATCAGTGACCGCGTGGTACATCACTTCGTTCACTGCATCGAGACTCACGGCCGTCACGTGCAGTACCTGCGCTTCCTCCAAACCATTGTGAAAGCAGATGGCAAATATGTGAAAGAATGTCAATGCAAAGTCATGAATGAGGTAAGAAGCACTTTGAATTTAATATGTAATGGAGATATGCACATATCTAGTGTTTATAATATTCAAAATAATAAAATAGTATTTTGGCACATATTTTAATGTAAATAATTGTATTTTTATACCTATTTTTTTTATTTTGCTTTTATTTATTTTATTTTAATATAGTCCTATAATATAGTTATCGGTAGTGTTCAAAATATTTGAATACTCATTTATTATTACTTTCCACTAATTATCCATATAGAATTTCCCTCATTTCATGTGTTTGTAGAGCTAAATCAGACATAGTTTTTGTTTTGGTGCATAGCTGGTGAACGGAGGAGAAGACGTGTTGGTTTTCTACAATGACCGTGCCTCTTTCCCGGTTCTGCAAAATATGATGTCGTCTCCACGGGAGGAGAATGACGCTCTGGCGTACCACATCACGCTGGTGGAGCTGCTGGCAGCCTGCACCGAGGGCAAGAACGTTGATACAGAGCTCAAGTGCAACTCACTTCTGCCGCTTGATGATATTGTCAAAGTGGTCACGTTCGAGGGCTGCATTCCAGAGGTGATGGAACATTAACCTTACCTGAATGTTCTCTTGAAAAGCTCACCATGGCATATTTGAAAAGTGCTTAGGGCTGTTGATTATGTCTTAATGTTGCTTTTTATTAGTTATCCAGTGACATTAGTCTAATTATGGAGAACAAAATGTTCCAGGGCATCACAAGGTAAAAAAGGGAAAAATCTCAAGAACGTGTAGAGTATTGATCCTTGGATGAAAAACTGATGGAAATACCACAGTGCCTTGATATACAGTACACAAAATGCACAACTATTCAAAAGTTTGGGGAATTTTTTTTTTTTAAGAAATTAATGCTTTTGTTCATCTAGGATGTGTTAAATTGGTCATAATTGAAAGTAAAGAAAGATTTTATAATTTTTTTTTTATTAGTTAACAGTATTACTGTTCTTACTATATACATATATATATATATATATATATATATATATATTTTATTTTATTTTTTTTTATCCAAAGATGCAGCCTTATAAAAAATTACTTTTGAATGTTATTTAATGTCTAAACATTTAAAATGTGTTAATGTCAGTGCATTAAATAAAAATAGCATAGCAATACAATAATTTGCAAAAATTACTTTTTATATGAAAAAAAAAATGTATATTTGAAATCTTGGCTTAAATAGAAAAATACCACCGTATACCAAGGTACTGAATGATTATGAAGTACATCTACAGTACCATGGTATTTACCTGGTACTCTTTAATACTTTATGCCATTAAAAAAATGCCATGTCCAAAAAATGCAATTAAAACTGTAGACTTTTTTCTTTTTGAATGGTCTTTTTTTAATATATATATATATATATATATATATATATATATATACCTATATACCCTTTGCAGGTAAAAATTTCATACGTAAATTTCGTGAACCACTGCTATGTGGACACTGAGGTGGAGATGAAGGAGATCTACACCAGCAATCACATTTGGAAGCTCTTTGACAATTTCCTTGAAGACATGGAAAAGGTGAGTTAACTGACACCAGCTAACTCTTTCTCTCTCAGTTTCCACCCTCGCAATTTGTGAGGCATAATACACAGGCTTAAAGATCATCTGTGACTGATTTGTGCTTGCTATGTGGGTGCTAAGCATCCTGAACTGATGATGATGATGTTGTTGTAGGTGTCTGTTGGCCTGACAGACAGGAAGCAAGCTGATACATGCCTCGAAAAATACGTCACTGATACCATCATGGCCATCGTCAAGGGCTTCTTCGGCTCGCAGTTCTCTGTCAGCAACTCGAACCTGCAGGTGAAGCTAGAAAGTTCAATTCACGGGTTTATCACCTCATGTCACCTCTTAGTCTGACGTGAAAAGGAGGCGCATATCTCTCTCTGTGCTCTATGAATCTGTCATATTCGTCAGTTATCAGCATGCACAGCTTGCCAGTGAACAATGGTTCTGTGTAGTAAATGCTGCTCAATGTGAAACAACACAAATGATGGCATTTACCGCTGATTACAGAACTGACTTTACTAACAAAATGTACATTACATATCGGCCGGTTATTATGGTGCATCCCTAGTTGCTTTTACTTATGCTGGTTGACCCTAAAATCTTTCTGTCTATTTATCAGGCCCATCAAGCAATTTTCATTAAGCTGCTGCAGTCCGCCTGCAGACTCTACAACTGCAGCTGGCTCAACTCACTGCAGAAGACTAACATTGAGGGTTGCATTAAAACCCTTGCTGACGTGGGTAAGTTTTACATTTGGCAGTGATGTGTCATAACCCAAATATAACCTGCATGTGACAGAGGGATTTGACATGTGGATTAAATTTTTTTTTTCATGAATATGTATATGGTAGCATTACCATGACTAAAAAATGCTTCCAGCTAATTATTTATTGCTGACATGTTATTAAATATTGACCATCCTCCTTCAGATTTCTAAATTCCTGCACCAAGTGAAATAAAAAATGTAGTAGATTAGCATTTAGTAAATGTATTTCATTAAATACATAGGCAAATAATAATCATAAAAAATACATAAATAATGCAAAAATAAAAAATATGTGCATAAAATACTGTGTGTAGGCTGTATGTGTGTGTGTAATAGGTTATGTTTATATATTAAATACATTATTTTTTTATATAAATTATATAAATATAAATATATACATATAAATACATGTGAATATTTTCTATATATATATATATATAT
>JAUCMS010000034.1:19050716-19072333 GCA_032357445.1 Enteromius radiatus
AATAAACACAGCATAAACGCATATATTATGTAAAGAAAAACTTTTATTTTGGATGCGATTAATTGCGATTAATCATTTTGACAGCTTTATTGCTCAATCTGAATTTGTTGAATCAGAAATTTGCATGTGATATTTTTCCAAGCAATTGTAGATGTAACCGCACATTCAAAGCGAGCCAGATTTGTGCCATCTCCACACCAGATAAATTATAGTTTGCATAATTTTTACATCTGTAGGTGTTTATTTTTGAGTGTTCATTCTCCACAGGGTTAGGCTATGTTTGCTGTCATTTGTATGATAAAGTTGCTGGATGTCATAAAGTTACAAATTGTAATCTGTAAATTATTCCAAATGACATGGAAAAAAAGTAGTAGTACTAAGTAGTACTTTACATTATTTTAGGTAATATAATCAGAATATTGTTTGATTATTTTTAGATTACTTTTCTGGTGCTGTCAAATGCTTAATCTGTCATTAATCACATCCAAAATAAAGGTTTTTGTTTACATAATAGTTTCATAATATGTGTGTGTGTATGTTTTATATATGTGTGTGTGTGTGTGTGTGTGTGTATATACACACACACAAACACTTGCATGTATATAAGAAATATGTTGTTTCTCTATTAAATGTATTTATATATAAATAATATATATATATATAAATTTATTAATGTATATACATGTAAATATTATATATATATATATATATATATATATATATATATATATACACTGTGTGTTTATTTATACATACACACACACATATATGCATAATATGCATACAGTACACAGTAAACTTGCATATATTATGTAAACAAAGACTTTTATTTTGGATTAGATTAATCGCGATTAAATATTTGACAGCACTACTTCTGTCCTAATTTGTTTATTGCATTTGTTTAAGTAGGATAATCTTGTTCAATATTAATTAATAATGCAATGAAATTATATTCCATCCGTTGTAATTGATAACATAGTCTCAGCCTCAGATGTCACCCCCATGGAACATTGGCTAAACATTCTGATGTATATGGTACACTTAACTGGAAACACTTCAGGAATGTCGAAGTCATCATCTGATTGGTTGAATTTTAGCAAATTTTGTGTCGCGTTTATTTTCGGTCCCCCAGGAAACAAAGCGCAGATGTGTGATTGCGGAAGAAAAACTGCTGTGTTTACATGAGTGACAATGAGCATTTATCAAGATCAGCTAAACGTTGGATTCTCAAAAGTATGCGAGGTTCACAGCATAGAATTCTCCTTGCTTGAAACTTCCAATCACACGGATTCCTTTTAGAATGGCTGAAATTCACCCTCAAAGTAACAGTAAATATGACCACACCTTAAAAAGGCTTTGTTTCATCTCTTCCCACATCTCTATGTGTTGTTCATTTAGGAGCGTTTGTTCTCTGGGTTTACCTTGTAAATATTTAGACTTCATCATGGTCATAACGACATCACAGCGAGTGTCTTAAATGTGTTTTAGAAGTGTATATGTAGTGTGTAAAAGCCAATCAGATTTGTTCTGTCTTTCCACCAAAAAAGATAGTTTGCGTAATTCCACGTCCATATGTGTTTGTTTGTTTGTTTTGGAGCGCTCGTTCTCCACGGGGTTTGGCTGTTTTGCCGTGCTCTTCCCACCCTGAGAGTGGTGCTGCGGTTTCATGCAGGCCTGCTCGGCACAGACCGCCGGCTCCCCGGGGAGAGAGAGAGTAGGAGGGCGAGCGAGGGAAAGGAAGAGGGAGGGAGCGAGCATGTGAGAAGCCATGTGAGAGAAGAGAAAAAAGCGTGGCACAGCAGCAGGCGGAGGGATTGGAGAGGCGCGGTGTCTGCTGAGTCCATGAGGCGACGGAGCGGGGGGTGTTTACGTAACCGGCCTGCAGTGTCTGAGCCAACCTCACGTGGCTCGTCATGTTCTTGCTCTCGCTCACTCGCTCGGTCTCTCCCATCGTTTACCACTTGTTTATCTCGGTGCTTTTTCTCTCAAGTTGTTTTCAGGTTGAATTTCTCTCGTACTAGCTCCTAGCCATTCTTTTTTTTTCTTCTCCCCTATCTCTCACCACTGACTTGGTGATTTGGTTGCTGAGCAGCAGGTCATGACTCATGAGCAGATATAATTGGCCTCTCTCTCTCGAATGATCACTTGTGTCAGCATGGTGAGCTGAACGTGAGCGTGTGTCTGCGCACAATGTACAAAATGTTTAAAATGTCAAGCAGGTGCTGTTGTTCTGCTGTAATTTTAGATATGTGGTAATGGCCAAACGGTCACAGCAGAGAAAGCTGAGTGCAAAGCTTCAAAGTGACGAGAGTATGCATGTTTTTTCCTGTGTGTTTATTCAGTTTTTGACTCTATAGAAGAAGTGTGTGTAGTTGTGTTTCGAAACATTTGAATTGTGGTTCCAAGGAGGGTGTGGTTTTGACTGTTCTAAAAAAAAGTTTTAATTTAATAGTATAATTTTAATTAAAAAATTTGAAAGTTTTTATTTATTTTGTAACACTTTCTAAAGACATCTGATATTCTCATCAAGGCTGTATTTATTTAATATTATTATTATTATTATTATTATTAAAGTAACATTGCAAAATTTTACTGCAACACAAAAGTACTGTTTTCTTATTTTAATATTCTTTTTAAATGTATTTTTTTCCTGTTATATATATATATATATTAATTTTTTTTTTTTTTTTTTTAACAATGTAAATATCTTTTGTCAAAATTAATTTTGATCAAATTAATGTATCCATTATTTTCTTAAAAAAAAAAAAAGTAGTGCAGTGTTTTTACAAATTTAATTATATTCTGCTTATTAAATCTAGCAAAATTGTTGATGATGACTGCCTTAAAGCAGAGTTTTAAATGATTTTTGGTATTAAAACAAAACGTTCTGAAACTTCAGTTCATCATGTACTGTACTATGTTCGTGGCCAGGTAGTGTTCTAACATAGTGAACTACGTCAATGAAAACGCAAGCATGTTAATAAATCCCTCTGGTCAAATTTCCAATACTGGCACCAGCACCATTTTCATGGAAAAGGGGGTAATATATGCACCGCACAGGCTTTGTGTTTTTGCAGAACGTGATAAATGTGTGAGTGAGGGTAGCTCGGTGTACGTGTGAAACCCTTCTGTAAGAAAGCCAGGCCACTTTTTCTAGTTCTTGCGTACTTTCTCTCTTTTCCAAGATGTTTCTGTTTGTTGCGTCCAGCTCTTGTTGCAAAAGATTAACCGCGGCCTGTTCTGGAGTGTGTTTATTTAGAGTAATACCTCATGTCTCACGCGTTGGGCGTACCCTTGAAGTAAACTCTCTCATACCAGTATTGGTGACTAGCTTCGTGTGTGTGTGTGTATAAACAGGCCTCTCCTGTTTGTTGACAAAGGAAAGAAAAGCCCTGTTACATAACAGCCCATGCCTCTCTCTCTATCATCCTGCCTGTATTTCTCTCCAGCCAAGTTTTACACTACCGCCCGGAGGCAAAGCAGCTTTCCAGATTACCAACCTCAAACGGTTAAGCTCCTCACACACATGCAGATACACACACAATGCTGGGCCGGGGGTGGGAACGAGACATGTACACGCTCTAAAATTCGCACACATACATTGGCTCTGCGAAAGCAGGTCTCCCCGATGACTGCGGTGGAATACGACTGTTTCAGCCCACACACAAATCCCGCCAGAGCTCTTAGACCGACGCCTACGTGGACACACACACGTTCAACACAGGGGTCTCGGCAATGCCACATGCCAACATATCTAAACTGCTGCAATGCAATAAAGTGAATGGTGGTGTCCTTGCTGCTACATTGAGCATGTGAATTCTATATAAAAAAGATGCATTCAATTACTGTAGGGGACAAAAAGGTTTGAGACCATGTTAAATGTTGGGGATTCAAAATTTGAATGGAAGCTAAATTTGAGGAGTTTGAAAAATGTTTAATAAAGAAACCTTAAAGTTCAAGAAGCAAATTAGTTAATCATGCTTAATCTTTTTTTATTTTTGATATAAATACACAATGTTTACTTCAGTTTTTTCTGCTTAAAAAAAAATTAATATTAAATATTATTGAGGTCATACACTAATAAGAATTTCTAATTTTATTTTGTTGTTAGAAAGTACATCCTAAAATCTGTTTAAATCATGTTAGGGTTAGGTCACCCTGGTAAACCTACGGTATTTAATTTTATATTATTTAGATCTGTCCTTTCATTTGACTCTAAATCAGTTGAAATTTCTTGTTTTAGCCACAGGTAACGATAGACGCCCCCTGCATCTTTAATGCCTTATCTCTTACACTGTTAAGAATTTGTCCATCTGCTTATAACTGTGTGTTTGTGTAAGGGTGTTGTTTTTTCCCGTCCCACCCTTATTGTTTAAATAAGTCATCAAGCATGGTGCAGGAGGTGTGTGGTCACCATGGATATGATCCCAGAACATGCTGTACTGCTCCTATTGCTTTAAGAGTCAGAAAAACACACCTGTAGATGATCCACAGGAAGTCCAGAGTACTCCGCAGGAGTAAGCTTTAGTGAGGAGACTTAACTTTAGGAGCAACATGTGCTCAAATGCTTAGATCATGTTCTCTATTGATATTCTTCCTGGTCAGTTTGTCCTGCATACACACCATTGGAAAGCACCATGGTTAATTCATAGGATATTCTTAGAATAGAAACTTCAAATGGAAAATCTGAGCAGGGCCAGTGGAATTTGCTTGGTATACTGTAATTTCTGAATCTTTGCCACATTTTTATTTACAGGGCATTACTAAAGTATTAAATCTTGACTAAATATATAGGCTGAATTTGTTTGATGAAAAATATTGAAAACAGAAATATTGTAAAAAAAAAAAAAAAAATATATATATATATATATATATATATATATAGTTTTCTCGTCTTGTATTTTCACCGCGCGTGTCAAGGTTGATGACCAAATCCATTATAAATATTATTTTATAAATAATACTTTGTGTCATGGAGTATGCACTTTATTTATATAATTTGTGAAACAATAAAGTGAGGTGCCAAGCGTTAGATGAAGTGGTGTAAAGCTTGCTGCCACTGGACTCCGGAGCAGTGAAAATATGTTGCAGTGACAAATCTTTGGCGGTCTGATGGAGTCTGGGTTTGGCAGATGCCAGAAGAATGTTACCTGCCTGACTGCATTGTGCAAACTGTAACTGTTGTAGGGCTATTTTTCATGGATTTCCGAGACATTTTGGACAGTGCTATGCTTCCAACTTTTTGAGAAGGCCCTTTTCTTTTACAGCTAGTTGTGCCCTAGTAAACAAAGCAAGGTTCATAAAGATGTTATTGGACGAGTTTGGTGTGGAAGAACTTGACTGCCTGCACAGAGCCCTGACCTCAACCCCATCGAACATGTTTGTGATGAACTTGTACACAGGGACTGTGAGCCAGACCTTCTTGTCCAACATCAGTGCCTGACCTCTCAAATGCTCAGAAATACCCACACTCAATCATGTGGAAGGCCTTTCTAGATGAGCGGATTGAGCCATTATAGCCATAAAGAGGGGACCGACTGTATGTTAATGTCTATATAGAATGCATTGTCATTAAAGAGAGAAAGTCTCGGCCTTGCCTGAATCAACAATCATCCGTACATCCAAGGATCGAGATACAAATTGGTATTTATTTCTCACATGCTTTTATAACTGTCTCAGTGGAAGGCTGTGGAGCAGATGTTATTAATGTTGGCTGTTTATCAGCTCTTTGCTTGTACATTTGATAGATTTAAGTGGATACATCATGAAGATTAATTGTGCATGAGACTCAGCATCTGCGTTGTGTAACGTGCCGTGTGTAAATGCTCACTTCAGTGGGCTCCAAGTGCTCAGTTCTGTCCAAAATGAAGGCCCAGGCATCCACGGGTCAGGCGCTGGCGGCAGACAGTGTATGTCACAAACACGTCTTGTGGCCCTAAGCACGTTAGGCGATCACATGCCCCACTTCCGAACGACACCAGGGTCAGTCATCTTCAGGGATGGTTGTTTACGTCCTCGCTGCTGTTTGTCTTGGCCCTGCTTGGAAATCAACAATCTCTCCAATTGCTCTCACATGCAAGGCTAATTTGTTTTCCTGCTTGTGGCACTGTTTATGAGGAGAGCCACATTGAACACTGCTACCTCTGAGAGCAGGTCACAAGGGACCTCTTGACCAATCGCACATCGGTCAGACCACTGTACTGGGCGGATGCTTACAGGAACCCGGACTTAGAGACTCCTCCTTGTCCTCCTGACTAGGAGAAGATAAATGCAAGGGGAGAATGATATTGGAGAGTAGTGTTGGTTATCAAGGCCAGAACCAGTGCAAATGTAGCTTATGGTCAAGATGTTGAAATTAAAAGAATGCATTCTGAAGACTTCATATTTTGGTTTTGGGAGTCCCCAGTAACTGGTTGACATGCATACAAGTAAAAAAAAAGTATTATATTATTATATAGTTATTAAAAGTATTTCACATAAAATTTATTATCTCATATTTTCACTTTACAAAACTATACCCTGCAGAAAATTAGGTTATTTTAGTAGAAACAAACAAATGTTCTCCATTACTAAAACATGCCGTAACTTCAGTCTAGCATGAGTTCTGATTGGCCTTTGCGTTCATAAACTCAACTGAAATGTTTGTGATTGGTGGTTATGATGCTCTGATGCAAGGTGTGCAGATCTATATAATAAACACATTCATTCATTTCATTTACATTTATGCAACAGTTTTAATACATTTAAATGTAATTGGTCTTTATTATAATTTATAATTACAATTTTAAATTTAAAAATGATGCAAAAGCATCATAAAAGTTAACCATTCATAATCTCTGATTCACCTATCCCTTAATAAATTAACTAGGATCTTTCTCTCTTTCTTGTTCCGCTCTCTTCCTGCAACATCTCGACTTGAATCGAGATGTGTTCATGGTGTTCATGTCTAGACTGCCTGACGAGATTTTAGGTGTATTGATTTTTCTCTCACACTCTTTCTCTTCCATAAATCTGTTCCACCCAAAGTCATACTCCTCCCTCTGCTCTTAAAAATGGGAGTGAATCGTAGAAAAGTTTCAGTCTATTAATTTTAAAGTGCCAGTGAAGTTGTTTTGAAGGCCTTTTGTGTTGTGTGAAATGTTTATATAACCGCTTCAATGGTTAACACACAAAAGTAGTTCTCTGGCTTAAATCAGCAGGGAAGTCGTGCCACACACCTTTCATAGACTTTAATAATATCATTTATCACCCTCTGAACATATTTTATTATTATACTGCAAATGTTTTTTTTTTGTTATTAATTATATATTTATTTTATATTAATTAAATAAATGTTATTATATAATATATAGTATTTAAGGACTGAAGTTACAATAGCATTTAAAAGTTTGGGTTTGTCTTATGCTCACCAAGTCTTGTTTATGTTATCAAAATACAGTAAAAACAGTAACATTATTCAAAATTTAAATAATGCTTTCTTTTTTTAATATATTTTAAAATAGCATTTTTTAGTGTGATGGCAAAGATGAATTTTCAGCAGCAGTTACTCAGTCTTCGGTGTCTTCAGTGTACAATGCTGCATTGGTGAGAAAATTTTGAAATCAAGAAATATTGTTTTGTTATTAAGGTTTACAGTTCTGAATATTTGCTTAAGATTTTAATGGAAATCATTATATCTTTTTTTTTTTAAAGATTCTTTGAATTGTAAAAAATCATAAGAACAGCATTTATTTAAAAAAATATATTTTTTGGTGTATGTACATGTATACATTTTCCAATATTTTGTATACATTTATCTAGTTTTTCCCTCCTCTATTAAATTTTTGAACACATCCAAAAGTTGGAGAAGAAAGTCTGGCAGGTGTAACCTTATGGCGATATGACCCAGAGGTGTGCCTTGAGGCCTTAGACTGATGACTTGATGAGTCCACCCCTCCCTTTTCCTGTGTCTCTCTTTCATTCTCTAAATCCCTCCATCTCGAGTCCTCCGGTACCTGCATACAGCAGAGGAGAGCTTTTTTTGAAGCTTGCTGGAGCATCCCAGGCTTAGCCAGGCCAGCCGCAGTGTGGCGTGCCCGTGCACATTTTAAAACAAGTCAGCCAGTCTGTGTTTTCCTCCCCACTGCTCTATCTATCCCTCCATCTTTCCCTCCCCCCTCCTTTTCTCTCTCTCTATCTCCTATCTGTCTTTTTTGCTCTCTCTGTCTCACTCTCTCTCTTTTGTCCTCACTTCACCTGCGCAGGGTTTTTTTTTATCTGCCATGCAGCAGCAGATGGATGAGTCAGACTGGCACTGCTACCTTCATCTCTCACTTTTCTCCTCGGTCTTCCCATCAAGTCCTCCGCAGAAATGCAAGAAAGACTGCAGCATCATGAGACACTAAACTCCCCCATTACAGCTGGTTTTGTAGGAAAGAGATCAGCTTCTAGGAAAGCATGTCCAATTAGAGCAAACAGGAGCAGAAAATGATATGAGGACGTCCTGAATATGGGCAAATAGGGTTAATTATGATGGTTTCTGAAACATAAGGGCAGACCTCACCTAAAAAAAATAATTTAGTCATGCTCATGTCATTCCAAACCTGAGTGACTTACTTTCTTCTGATATTTTAGAAACAAATATCTGAGTATTTGTTTTCTTCCATATACTGATGGTCGCCAAAATGGTTTCTTTAGCAGCACTCTTCAAAATATTATCTTTTATGTTCTGCAGAAGAAAGAAAGTCATAGAGGTTTGAAACCAGCACAAGGGTGAGTAAATGATGACAGGATTTTTGGATAAGCTTTTTCTTTAATAGAGAATGTTCACTGTGTGTGTGTGTGTGTGAGTGTGACGGGCTCGTCCAGACAGTGGAAGCAGACACAGTCTGTGCTGACTGCTGATGAGTGTTTACTGAGAGAGTGGGAACAGCAACAACACGTGCTTGTCAGAGTGAGAGAGAAGTGTCTTCTCTCTGTGGCAGTTTGTCACTCTTGTGTCGGCGCATGCAGGGCCACACGGCCACCCTGGGTTTCATTATCCTCCTGGGTGACACAGTGTGGAAGGGTGAAGTCAGTAAAATGTCATGGTCTGTCCACCACCTTTCTCCTTTCCTGGCCATCTGCAGGGTGTTCATGAACAGTTATTTGCTATTTAGTGGTCAGTTGCAGGTGTTGCTTGCAGGAGGGCATTCTCATTCTGACATTTCAATTGACAAAATTGGTCAAATGCATTGTGTAGTTTGAATTGTCAATATTTGAATCTTTTTTTTTTTCTTTTTTTTTTCCCAAAAGTAAGTTGATATTTAGAGGGAAACTTGCATTGATCTCAACATTTTATTTTATCTTATTGAATGGTTGATAATTCTTTTGTTTCATTTTAATTCATTTAATTTTTACTTTTAAAGTTTAATAATAAAATGAATAATACTATTTAGTTTTTCATTTTATTATTTTCTTTTTTTTTTTATTTGAACAATTTTATTACTTATGTTTTTTTATATTCCCTTTACTTTTTATTTATGCCACTATTCTATTTCATAATTTAATTTAATATTTAATTTTATTATTTAGATTTTTATTTGAATTGTTTTATTCATTTTTATTTAATTTAATTGTTTTTATCTTTATTTTTAATGTTTGTTAATAATGAAATAATAATGTTTTAGTTATTGTTTTTTTATTTATTTATTTTTTGTTACTTTTATTTTAGATTTGAACTTATTTATTAATATTATTATATTTTTCATTTTTTATATATTGTTTTTTAATGTTTGTCAATACTAAAATAATAAAATATTATGTTTAGTTAATATTATTTTATTATTATTATATTTATTAATATCAATTATTTCTATTATTTTTAAATTATTTGTACTAGTTTTATTTAAACCATTTTATTACTTATTATCTATTATACTGTAGATTCCTTCATAAAATGTCAGGTCAGTTGTGAAGAATTTCTAATGTAATAAATGTGGCCGTCTTAGATATTTCTTTTAGTGACTGTCACTATAGTTACAGCGGTTAATAACAGCCTTTGCTTCACTGTTCTTTCACACAAATACTGTCTGACTGCAAGCTGTTGAAAGAACAAGACAATTGGACAGTCACACCTGTTGGTAAATACATTTGTCAATCCCAAACACTGACTGTGTGAATGCAGTCTTTCTCTCAATCTAAAAGATTGCTAGAACTATCCCTATATAGCCAGATGTATAAAAGCAAGAAAATGAGACAGACAGGAAGGATACAAAGAAAAGAAAGAACATTCAGCCAGGAGACAGAAGAAGGGAGAGACGATCGGTACCATCCCGTTCCCTCTACCGTGTCTTCCTCGTGATCTCTCAGCAAGCCGCCACCAGGTGTTACATAACTCTCCCTCTCTCTCTGTGTTAATCTATCTCTCTCACTCGCTCTCACTCTCCATGCCAGCCACTCCCCCCCCCACCCTCTGTCTTTTTCACACGTTCAGTTTCTCTCCCACTGGGAAGCAGATTTTCAAGGCAACTGTCTGCTCTCTACCTTCAGCACTCGCCGTCTCACCCTCTGCCTCCCTGAGGTTTCGCTACACTTCTGGCATAATTACAGCAATTACTACAGTTTATACTAGTTATGTAAAAGTTCTCCCATGCGAGCGTGTGTTTTTATCCAGCACAGTTGGGTGGAAAACACTCAGAAGTGTGAAGAGAATCAAAACGGACAGGAAATGAAGTACTCCCCGCTTCACACAGTTTGCATTGAATCTTAGCACTAGAAAGGCTTAAAAAAAGAATCTATATTTTATTGTATTTATTAATTTAAGATTATTATTTTCTGTGGTAATGTGCTTCATCATATTTCCCCCGCACTGTAAAAAAAAAAGTTGAGCAAACTTAAAAGTTTAAGGCAAGCAGTTTCAGCTGTTTTTTGAGTTTTGTCTGTTTTTTGTGGGTGATTTTTCTCAACTTTTTGTTGTATAGACTTTTGATTTTTTTTTCTTTTTTTCAGCACTTTCAAAAAAGTGAGTGAACTTAAAAAGTTAAAGTTAGAGATTTATAGTGTGGGTTTTTTAACAACTGAAACTAGGGTTGTAAATTTGATCAAACTAGTAAAAAAAAACGTAAGGAAATTTGACTACATTATTTAAATTAAGTTTAAATATGCACTCTGAAATTATCTAAAATATATATTAGAAAATGGAATTTATTTGTAATGATGGCAAAGCTGAAATGTCCTTGAAAACATTATTTTAAGGAATCTTTAAATCGCAGCATTATTATAGCATTATTTTTTTTATACTGTCACTTTTGAGCAGTTAAATGCATCTTAGTTTAATAAAAGAAGATATAATTTCAATAGTTGCATGTTGATGTCAAACTATTTTTTTAACTGTGTGTGTAAATAGATGGATATACTGTACACTGCTCAAAAAATAAAGGGAACACTTAAACAACACAAGTCAATCACACTTCTGTGAAATCAAACTAGCAACTTAGGAAGCATCACTGATTGATAATCAATTTCACATGCTGTTGTACAAATGGAATAGACAACAGCTGGAAATTATAGGCAATTAGCAAGACACCCCCAATAAAGTAGTTCCTATGCTTTCTGGCTGATGTTTTGGTCACTTTTGAATGCTGGCGGTGCTTTCACTCTAGTGGTAGCATGAGACTGAGGTAGTGCAGGTAGTGCAGCTCATCCAGGATGGCACATCAGTGTGAGCTGTCTGTGAGCGTAGTGTCCAGATTATGGAGGTGCTACTAGGCATCCCAGTACATCAGGAGACGTGGAGGAGGCCGTAGGAGGGCAACAGGCCAGCAGCAGGACTGCTACCTCCACCTTTATGCATGGAAGAACAGAAGGAGCACTGCCAGAGCCCTGCAAAATTACCTCCAACAGGCCACAAATGTGCATGTGTCTGCTCAAACGGTCAGAAACAGACTCCATGAGGGTGGAATGAGGTCTGGACGTCCACAGGTGGGGGTTGTGCTTACAGCCCAACATCGTGCAGGACGTTTGGCATTTGCCAGAGAACACCAAGATTGGCAAATTTGCTACTGCCGCCCTGTGCTCTTCGCAGATGAAAGCAGGTTCACACTAAGCACATGTGACAGACGTGACAGAGTCTGGAGACACCGTGGAGAATTTTCTGCTGCCTGCAGCATCCTCCAGCATTACCGGTTTGTCCATGGGTCAGTAATGGTGTGGGGTGGCATTTCTTTGGAGGGCCGCACAGCCCTCCATGTGCTCTCCAGAGGTAGCCTGACTGCCATTAGGTACTGAGATGAGATGCTCAGACCCCTTGTGAGACCCTTGCTCCATCGATTAACGTCACGTTGCACCACAGACTGTCCAGGAGTTGATGGACGCTTTAGTCCTGGTCTGGGTGGAGATCCCTCAGGAGACCATTCTCCACCTCAACTAGGGCATGCCCAGGTGTTGTAGAGAGGTCATACAGGCACGTGGAGGCCACACACACACTGCTGAGCCTCATTTTGACTTGTTTTAAGGGCATTATATCAAAGTTGGATCAGCCTGTAGTGTTTTTTTCCACTTCAATTTTGTGTGTGACTCCAAATCCAGACCTCCACGGGTTAATAAATTTGATTTCCATTGATCATTTTTGTGCGATTTATTTATTTATTTATTTTTTGTCAGCAAAATCAACTATGTAAAGAACCAAGTATTTAATAAGAATATTTCATTCATTCAGATCTAGGAAGTGTTATTTTAGTGTTCCCTTTATTTTTATTATATATACATACATATATATATATATATATGACACCTGCATATTGTTATTTTTAAATATGCAAAAAATACAGTTTTAAGCCATTTCAGATTTTCCAATCATGTGTTAACTTTATAGAATGATGTCTTTCTGTTTGGGGTTTCTTGAATATTTAAAAAATGTTCACTACTTAAAAATCAAAACTTGATACACTCAATATTTTAAGGATAACCCAACTGCCTTCCTCTCTGGTTTCCTCAGGGCAACACACTGAGAAAGAGTCTCCTTACACACTACTTTGGCAACCAGCGACCACACGCCAAAGCCCTGGAGTACAGTGGCGGGAACAGCTCTTCCTCTGGAGGTACGTCTCACAAATGACCATCAGTGCTTTCTCATCATATACACCCTCTCGTTCAACTTCTTCTCCTCTTCTCCTATACCTGAATCAACAGTGTTCTGTGTGTTGTACACAGGTGGTTCTCCAGGACAGGACTCTGATAAGCCAGGCACTAGCATAGTAGACATCCAGTGTGCTCTGGACAACGTTGGAGCATCCGAGCTGGTCATCGACCTCATCGTCAGTACTAAGAATGACCGTATCTTTGAAGAAAGCATTTTACTTGGCATCGCACTCCTGAGAGGAGGAAATACACAGATTCAGGTATAAACAGGGCACACGTTCACCACAGGACATCTGTTAGATTCAGGTGATGTCATTTTCTGCATGTCTCCCTGCAGAACTCTTTCTACCATCAGCTGCACAAGCAGAAAAAGTCTGAGAAGTTCTTCAAGGTCTTTTATGATCGGATGGAGCTTGCGCAGAAAGAGATCCGTGCCAGTGTGTCAGTCAACATGTTTGAGCTCAGCTGCAGGAAGAGAGAGGAGGAGGGCGAGGGCTCTGGTATCAGACATAAAAAAGGTATACATCTGCTTTCTCTCGGGTTCTTTCCTTCTAAACAAGAAAAAGAAGTATGAATCTTATTAAAACAGGGAATAAATGTTTAATAAAACAAAAAATATGTATTTTTTTAAATTTTAGTAATGAGAATATTTTTGCACAATTTCTATAATTTCTAATCCTCCACCCACCGACACCCCCCACAAAATTCACCTGGAAATGTTTCTTCAGATGTTTTGCAGAAGTTCACCTTCATAATTGACAATTTTTTTTGTGTTTGAACCAAGTTGATAAAAGATTGATTGAGAAGTTACCATGGAAACATGTTTGGTATAATGTGAACTAGTATAATAATAAATCTGGAAGCTACAGTGCGGACTATGGACAGGCTTCATATGTCTCTTTTGGACTACAAGTGAAATAATATAAATTAAAAATGCTATTTTGACTGACTTTGGTGCTTTGTTGGAAATGTTTTTCTAAAAAAGGAAGCCCCCAAAAGACCACAAACCAGGTGTGATGTGTTAAAGTCTAAAAATAAACCATTAGAAGTCACTCTTTCAGTCTCTTGCTGAAAATAGAGACGTGTCCTAATTGCAATGTTCTGCTTTATCATCCTTAATCTTACAAAAACGACCTAGACTCTCTAATCTTATGCTGCGTCTGAATTAGAAGTATGTCATTGGTTCCCTGAATAGCCCGTTTATCACAAACAAGTGTGCCTTAATGCATAGCTGTTCATGCAGTTCTGGCCTGAGGCAGCATAAATGAAGAGACTATATGAATGGTATCTGTCCCTATTTCAACTGCTGCATCATGTGAGGGGTCACTGACACATTATCAAAGGCCTTCTTTATTAACAATTTTTTTTTGATCGTTTAATGGAGAAATAGGCTGAGTTTTGATTAAGCTTCAGATGTGCCTAAATATACATCCAAAAACAACAACAAAATATTTTTTCTCCATATCAGTAACCGCAACGTGCTGTGGATGACTTTGAGTAGACATGAATTCTCTAGCTTGCTGTAGATGACTGAATCAGTACATTGTCCAAAAATGTGTGATTTATTGAAGAAAAGTAATAATGGCAGGTGCTTACCGTAAACATTGAGGGGAACACGTTGTCTAAATATTCAGGATGTTAGTCAATCATTATAGGTCTTTAAGTGGCAACAAGTCTTTATGAATGATTCATTGATTAATTTCCTTTGATTCCATTGATTTATTCAGCAGTGATTCATTCTGCAGCACACCTTTTGAATCATTTGATTGATTAAAAATACTGTTTTGTTTAGCAACAAACAACAGTGAATCGTTTAGCAAACCAGCTCGATCAATCACACTGATTCATTCAGAAACATTATAAATGTGTGTTGGCTGGAGACCTGCAACCATTCATTTTCCTGTGGCTTTGAAACTGTTGACATCTTTTAAATATCGTCCAATATTGTCTAAAGTTTAAGTGGCTAAATAATAGCCTCAATGTTATTGTATGAAAGCAATATCAATATTGTGCTTATGACTGAATCACAGCTCTTAATTGTGTGCTGTTAATTTACCTAAATGTACTTAGTCAGCAGTGCAAACAGTAACTAGTATGAATAACATAAACAGAGAATTTTAGTTGAGGTTTAAATGGTGTATTGAAAATGTTTACAAATATTAGTTTACATGCTAAAAATGTAAAGCATGGATCAAGGCTAAATGGAAAGTTACTGTATAAAAAATAACAAAGCACTCAAACAAAATACAATTAAAATGAAAACCGATAATATAAAAGCTAATGCAAGATTTTAATAATACTAATGCAAAATGTGTAATGAATGTATATGCAAAATTCTGATTTTATTTTCTAATACATTTACATTATAAATAATTATAATAATTTTATTTTACATTTTTTTTATATATTTTTTTCTAATATTATATATTATTACCTAATATTACTTCTCTATCATTTTTATGTTCTGTCTATTCTTATTCTTTTTATTTTTTTGTACAATTAACCAAAAAAAAAAAGGCCTCTAACACTACCTTACTCTATTCTTTTTTTATTTGATCGGTTTTGTTTTTATTTATTATACAAAAAAAGCCTTGCTATATGTACTACGTTAAGGTAAATGAGATTTGTTATAGATACTTGTTATTCCTCTATTTGTTGTAAATGTAAATAATAAGAACTAATATATATATATATATATATATAATGGTTTAATATCTCAATTTTCTTTTGTCTTGTGAAGTCCGAGATTTGCACCTCAGAGAAGACATTCGGGGTCAGCTTAAAGACGCCTCCTCAGTCACCTCCAAAGCCTACAGCACCTTTCGGCGGGAAGTGGACCCCGAGATGGAGTCAGGAGTGGACGGGATGGAGGAGGTGGTGGAGGAGACCCAGATGAGCCAGGCCATCATCATCATGAAACCCATCCTACGCTTCCTTCAGCTGCTCTGTGAGAACCATAACAGGGACTTGCAGGTGATGTAGTTTTTATTGGTCCGGTTTTGTTCAGCTGTAGTTTGTTTTGACTATGAATCATTTTAACGTATTGCTTGTGTTTAACACCCCAATGTGAATTGGTACATGGTGTGTTTTGAAGTCAAATTCAGTGACGTTGCTTTCACCGTGTCAGCAAATCAGACAGCTTTAAATAAGTGTTTTTCCATTGTGAGAAGAAAAAGCACCTTGATGTTTGAAAAGTAAACACTTTTTTTTTTGCCGTGCAGATCAAAATCTCAAGGAACCCCCGACCTAGTATGGACGAGTCTGTCTGAATAGAGATACCAATTACTGCCACTCAGGACTTGACTTGTGTTGTTAGTCCAAATCTTTCTGTTCTCTTGTATACAGAACTTTCTTCGAGATCAGAACAACAAAACCAATTATAATCTGGTGTGTGAGACGCTGCAGTTTCTTGACTGTATCTGTGGCAGTACGACAGGAGGACTGGGGCTGCTGGGGCTCTACATTAATGAGAGGAATGTGGACCTGGTCAAACAGACACTAGAGACCATAACAGAGTACTGCCAGGGTCCTTGTCATGAAAACCAGGTATTGAAACAGCACAAGGGGGACAAACCTTATTGCACAATGGAAAACTGAATTGAAGGGTAACACTTTACAGGAACAGTGCATGAATAATAATGTACTAATACCTGAATTAAGTATGATTAAGGCATGCACTAATCAAGAAACTTAAATGTGGCATGAGTCATATGAATTCATGTGTGAAAACTTACCACAGACTCTTAATTAATACATTAACTTACATGTTGTCAAGGTGGTCATTATTCTTACATAAATTCATATAACGTCTTAGGAATTTATGATGAGTTAAAGCATATACTAATTAAACTAATTAATTAACATTACTATTTATCCTTAATGATATTGTAAGAATAAGTCATATTAATTAAATGCCATACGTGTCTGACACCATTTAAAATTATTGAAATAAAATATAAATATTAGAATAAAAATACTTAAAGAAATTAATATAAAAATGAACCAACCATGGTAAATTTTTATATTATTAGTTGTACTAATGTACTAAAATTCCTAAAATTTAAACAAAAATTAATATAAATTAAAAACAGATACATATTTACTAAAACTTAAAATAAAAACTGAAAATATAAATATAAAAGCTGTTTAATATTAAAAAAAAAATGCTGTCATTTATTATTTTATTTATTTATTTATATATATATATATATATATATATATATGTATATATATGTGTAAACTTTTATAACCAGGCCATGGTAACCAGGTACTGAAACATCAAACATCCACAAGGAAAATGTGTTTTAGATTTGATACCATATTTGAACATACTTCTAGCTTAATTAATGATTATGCAAAAATAAGTCTTTTCTACATATATACATATAAGAGGTTGATTGGGATCATAGATTTGTGTATTTCCTCCTCCGCAGTCATGCATAGCCAGGCATGAGTCAAACGGCATTGACATCATTATCGCTCTCATTGTGAATCCAATTGATCCCCTGGGGAAGAACCGACTTGACCTTGTGCTGGAGTTGAAGGTACTTGTTTGTTGCAGTGACTCGTGTTGTTTGAATAAGAAAGCAATTGATGTATAATGCAATTTTACAGAGAACAGAATATTCTGAAGCATTGCAAATTTTTGATTTGGCATGTGAAAGCATGTGCACATTTATCTCCAGGAGGTAAATACATGAATATTTTTACTTCACAGTAAATTCATTTAACAAATGTCTCTTGTCTTTACCCTAAAAAAATCAGAACAATGCATCTGAACTTCTTCTGGCCATCATGGAAAGCCGTCATGACAGTGAGAATGCAGAGAAAATCCTCTACAAGATGAGACCAAATGAACTGGTGAGCTAATCCGTATTAAACTACAGTATACTGGTGTATAGTTAATGAGTGTAGATCTTCTCTTATCAGCCAAAACATGCCTGTTCTTTGCCATAAATAAAGTGCTGATCTGGTGTCACATCTATAGATTGACGTGATCAAGGAGGCTTATGTTCAAGGAGAAGAGAGTGAGATTGATCAAGAGACATTAGATCAAATAAGACCTAAAGATGTTGGCCACAACATCTACATCCTGGCCCATCAGGTACGTTTTGAACGCTCTCTGCAAAACAATGAATGATTCAATAATGATTCCTAACTATAATGGGTAATTTTGTTGGATTTTTATACAGCTTGTGAGAGATTCAGACTGCAGTAAAAATGACTGATAAACTCTTGTAAATGCAGAGAATAGATTATATCCCCATGAGAAGCAATTACCATCTGAACAGGGTTATAGCAGAATATGTTATTTCTTCCTGAAAAGTGTTGTTGATATTACTTTTAGTAATATGATATTTCATAATGCGGCGTGAACTAAATAAAATCTATAAAGCTAAAAAAAATAGATTATAAAAACTATTCATGTTTCATTCTATTTTAGTTTTTAGAACAAATAAATATATAATAGTATGTTTGAAATAAATGCAGGTTTTACACTTGTAGCAGAGTATGTTACATTGTGAGGCTGTCTATTTTTGTTTTATAATAATGATAATAATTACAATCCGATGTTATATAATAACTATAATATTAATGAAATTAATTTTTAAGGAAGGGTTAATGTCTTGTGAGGAAATCCTAAAGCCAGTTGTGGATTTCTCAGTTTCAGTCTTCACTTTCACTTCCACACGCTTTCTTGACAGGCTCAGCCATCTGCTAGACAGTTTATTTCTGTCTAACTGGCTGCTTTCATAATGACATAACTTCAGGTGTTCGTCTATCTGTGTTTTTTCAAGCACACTCATACACATGACTCAAAGACAGTTCAAGTGAGCATATAGTAGCTCTCTCGCTGTTAGCTTTCCTGGAATTATGCATCTCATGGCAAACTTGTAACATAGTTACCAGTCAGATTTTTGTTTCGAAGTTCAAGATTTTTACTCAGACCCTCTGGCTATGTTATGGTTTGAGAAACTTTGGCCTATGGCTATATGATCTGGTTTGCCTCAGTTTAACCATCTGCACAATGTTTGTGTTGTGTAGTTTCTCACATTTGTAGAAAACAAGTTGGGCCTGAGGACATAAGAGTCATACAGAGAGAGTCATACAGGCATTGTCGCTGACAGTGAGAAAGAAATAAACAGAAATAAATTGAAGAAATGCTTAAACACTGATTGAACGGTTATTATTAATTACTGACATTTACTAGCATTCATACTTAGTATTTGCTGAATACCAGTAAGTAACCACCCAGAATAATCAAGCAACATTATAAAAAATTCAGCTGAAACACTTTGCGAGAAAGCTCCATGAACATTCTTTGATTGTCCTGTAGAAATGTGTGTAAATGTACTTTTCCTCTCAGAACATTAAACTGAATGATGATACTATAAATGGTTTTAACAAAGAACATTCCCATGTCCTTTTTCTCCTTTGTGGTTTTAATTTCTTTGTCTAAAGCAATCTTGTCAACAGTGCTGAGCAAATACAGTGCTAAAAAAACAGCTTCCAAAAACGAGATCCTCCTGTGTTTACTTGGTACAAGACAAACTAAATGACATTATTCGGTGTCAGTTTAGTTCTCTATTGCGTGCCTTGCTCTCTTTCAGCTCTTATAAACAGATTCCTGATGTTAGCTTTGATCTGAAATGAAAAGGACACTGTGAAAATTTTTGGAGCAAACGTTGCTTAGACATCAATAAGGAAACAAAGTGATTTCACCTTCTTGGTGTCTCAAGTGGCGCGCATCTTTTGTGTTCCTTCAGCCGGGGTGAAAGCAAGCATCTAAATCCCTCGCTCACGTTTACTGCATTAAGGCCGTTATGTGATAAAGGGACACTGAGGGTGTGGAATGATTGCTTGTTTGCCTCAAGGACACGTCCTTTTTGGAGGTTAAAGAGTATCCGTCCTCTCTTTCAGACTTGTTGCTTAATAGAAAGCTAACAAGTTTAATTGAATAGACCAAGCCGGCTTTTGTATGTATAAACTGCAAGGTTTTTTTACTTAAACTAATTGCTTGGATCTTGCAGAGCATCAATGATCATTCGTTGCCCTTTGATCTGTCATCTGTTGGAAATGATTTTCAGAGCGGTGTTTCTGATTACGTTGTCTCTGGATGGTGTTGTCTCGCTAATGCATCTTGGTCACATCGCTGCGGGTATTCAGTCACCAAGATAACCATCAGAGTTCCTCTGCGTGGGTAGCTCTTAAAATGTTTTGATTTTGAAGTAATCAGATTGTTCAGTCCTGTCCCCTTACGAATTGACTCATCCAGGGGTTGCATTGGCATTATGAAACCGCTAAATTGCTAATTTGATTTGAGTTAGCCAAGTCACCTATGTGTCACTAATAGATTAATGGGTGTTGCTGTAACTTCAAACACTTTAAAGTCACAGAGGTTGACTTTTAGTGGTTTATTCATTTATAGCTTTTTCACAAGTTCGTACTTGTCAGTAATCAAGTATATATAAGCGAAGCTTGTTTGGCGTGCTGCCCAGGGAGAATACTCAGGGTTAGGAGGGCTGCTGAGCCCTAGGCTGGACAGCCCTAAGGGCTCGGGAGGAGGCGGCGGACGGCCAGTTCCTAACCCTGAGTGCTCCCCTTGGATAAAAATGGGAAGGAGCTGGGGCGGAGGAGGGATACTAAGATTGAGATACAGAAGGATGGAGGTTTGGTTATTTATAGGGCGAGGCTAGGTATCTGATAGGAAGATGAGATAAGTGGAAGATTGGAGTAGCGGTGATCGGTAGTGTTTACCTTAGTGCACTTCTCCCGAAATTGGTTTTATAAACTACATTTCTTTTTAGTATGTGAAGATGACGTTAAAACTTTTTTTTTAATGCCTCCATTTATGTGTGAGACTTTTCAGATGTATAGATGTTAAGTTTAGTGTTGTACGTTTGTCCTAGAGCCATATTTTAAGTATTGAACTGTAAAATCCATTTTATATATATATATATATATACACTATAATGATCTTAACAAAATAAGATAATCATTTTAACTAAATAAAGAAATGAATTTAGTTTAAGGTCTATTTTTAAGACTTATACAGTGTATATATGCAGTGATGGGCAGTAGCGTCGCTACAAGTAGTGACGCTACTAGTTTAACTACATTTCTCAGTAGCTCGTTGGTAGCGTCGCTGTTTTCCGAATCAAATAGCTTTTCAGTAGCGAAGCTCTTTTATTGACCAAGTAGTGCAGTAGCGTCCACCCAAGCTAACCTTACATTTTCCCAAGCATTTCTGATGCTTAAGCACAAATCGGAAATACAAATGCTATGGATCGCTGATCCTAGATCAGTATATGATGCCACCACCATACACGGGCCAGTGCAGCAGCAATAATGACATTGCGTGTGTGCATGTGAACTGTGCGTGTGTGTTCATAGCGCGTGCTAGACAAAGAGCATCCTGATTGGCTTATTTTGCTTAGTAAACCAATCAGCTTTCAGTGTGGGCGGGCTTTTATTTCTTTTCTCGGGGACAGAAGTTATCAGTTCAGTGCAGCTCTACG
>JAUCMS010000034.1:19080694-19109233 GCA_032357445.1 Enteromius radiatus
TGTGACTTCGCACATATGATTGGCAGTGCATATAAACTAATGTTCAGACATTTAGTGTCAAATTTTTTATGTTTTTCTCACTCTCTTTCTGTCTCTTTAGCTCACTGAGGTGGCATTTAAATTAAAATATTAATTTAAAAGTGTGGACAAATATGAAATATTCTACCAATCAACAAATTAAAAACAATTTTAATATATTTAAAATGTATTCTTGTAATGACAAAGCTGAATCTCGGCAGCAATCCCTTCAATCTTCAGTGTCACTTGATTCAGAAATCATTCAAATATGCTGATTCGGTACACGAGAAACATTATTATCAATGTTGAAAAACGTTGTTCTGCTTAATATTTTAATAAAAACAATGATGCATATTTTTCAGTATTGTTCGATGAACAGAAAATAACTTATTTCAAATAAAAATCTTTCTTTTTAATGTCTTAATGACTTACTGTCACATTTGATCAGTTTAGTGCATCCTTACTGAATAAAAACATTGGTTTCACTTTATATTAGGTTTCTTTAACTACTATCTACTTACATTTAAATTAATAATTTGGCGCAATGCACTTATTGTTTTAGATTACACTTTACATATAAAGTGTGACCAAAATATTAATGTGCAATACATTTTTTTTTTTTTAAATCAATAAAATCTAGGTGCACTGTTAGTGTCAGAGGCTGAAAGGAGCCAAAGGTTGCCCATTTTATCAGCCTGTCCAATAAAACAGCATGTTAGTAGACAGGTGTTTGTGTTCTGTGGAAATCTACAGAGATTTCTGCAGGATTCTGCAGGCCCAGATTCCATGAAACACTGATGACATACAGAGTTCTATTAGTACTATATTAACTAATTACTGTGACTTGCTGCAAACACAAGGGCCCTCATTAAAGCTGAGATGGGAGAGATGAGGCGCCCGCCGCATAAATAACACTTGTTTAGTTTCCTCAGTGTTTGTTCTGTCTCATATAAGGTTCTTCAGTTTTTGTAGTATAGCAGGCGGCGGGAAACAGTAACTGAATGCAAAATACTGCAGTCTGGCTTTTACATGAAACGTGTGTGTGTGTGTGTGTGTGTGTGTGACTCCAGTCACCTGAAAATACAACTAATGCAAATCTCTGCAAGCCGGCTCACCCTAGCTTCTCTGCTCATATTCAAAGAAAAGAGTGCAGCACAGAGATTCAGCTGCAAGTTTACATTAAAGGAGGCGTGTGTGTGTGTGTGTGTGTGTGTGTGATTATCACTCACAGACTGCTGGAAAGAAAGTGTGAGCAGGTACTGCAGCAGTCACAGCATTGTTATGTAACCCATCTCAAGTGGCCTGCTATTAGCTCAGCCTATCCTCACACGTGCTTTCCTGTCCCACACACACACACACACACCTGCTACGCCGCTCATTATCACACAGTGAGTTAGGTGTCTCCTTGGCAACACCATCGTCATACACTGTCGGCAGGAACGAGAATAAGAAAAAAACTCCTCGGCCTCTAGACTTGCGATCAATGTGAGATCAAAGGTCACGTATTCACCATTGGATCCGCTTCTCCCAGCTGGGCGTCTCGGGTTGTGTGTGTGTGTGTGTGTGTGTGTGAACGGATGACTGCAGGAGTGCGTGTGCAGCGGCCAGCCATGCTAATCAAACTGATTATTGCAATCATGCTGCTATTTCCAGAGCCAGTTTGATGGCAGCACTCTATAACTGCCTTTCCATTACAAAACAGCAGCTTTATGGTGATGAGAGCCGAGGACACGTGATCCAACGATTATGCTGTCTGTCAGATGGGAAAAGAAGTTTAATGGCACTTTAATGACAGCTCAAACACCTTTCCCACACACAAGTCTGCAGCAGCATTAATGTGCTGAAGCGTATATGTGTGGACGTTTGTGAGGTGTTAGCTGCTATGTTATAAGGGGCTATTTTGATGTTAAAATATTTTTGTATATCTTAGTTGAAGGTTAATTTAGTTGTTTGCATATACTAGCATTCGAAGGTTTGCGGTTGGTAAGATTTTATTGTTTTTGAAAGACGTCTTTTATGCTAACCAAGGATGTTTGATAAAAATAAATACTGTAAAAATTGGAATATTGTGAAATATCATAACTGTTTTCTTGTTAATTTATTATTAAGATTACCAATGTTGAAAACAGTTGTGCTCAATAATATGATGCATGTTTTCAGAACCTTTAATAATTATAAAGGAATTCAAAGGGACATCTTTAAAAATTTAATTTAAACATTAAAAATATTATTTCATGACATGTTGGGTTTTTTTTGTTTTGTTATTTAACTGTATTTATCATCAAATAAATGTTGCCTTATTTATATTGGAGAAAAAAAAGTAAAAAAAAAAATATATATAGGAAAACTTTAAATAAAAAAGAATTAACTTTAATAAAAACATATTTATTAAATATTAGTTAATGCATTAATTAAACATAAGCAATATATTTTACATCATTTATCAATGTTTGTTTATGTTAGTTGCTCATTTTAATGTTAGTTCACTGGGCATTAATTAATGTGAACTGATACAACTTTTAAACTTAAATGTATTAATAAATGTTGCGATTGACACTAGGTCAAATTAATAAATATATTTAAGTATTGTTCATTGGTAATGTAACAAAATCTTTGACCCCAAATCTTTTAACCGTAGTGCACATTAAAAACATAAAAATTGGTCTTGCCTTCAGCTTGAACAGGAAGGCCCTTATCAATGATAATGTTTATTAATAATATAATTTTATGATAAGTTATAACTAAACCCTCTCCATTGTGCCCAGGTTTAATTTTTTCCCACTGGCTGGTCATATCAGTGATGTTTTTTTGTTGTTGTTGGTTTGTTTTTTAGTCCCGTTAATAACCTTAGTAAAAAAAAAAAATTGTGGTGGTTCTTGAGACTCAAAGCCTCACAATCTCGTCTCTGTTCATCCGTCCTCACTTCACCTATGTTTTTTTCTCTTCATTTATTGATTTTCATAGATTCATAATGCACCATCCCCTGGAACCAATTAGCATCAATTTATTTCTAATTCAAATTTTCCCTTTTTTCCTATTTAACAACAAAACCAGACTGCTCTTTTCCAGCGAAAAAGAGTCACGGTGCCCCGATTTGATATGAAAGTGTGCTTGACCTTGTTCATGTGCCTGTTTCTTAGAAGAGCAGCGTGTTTATCCAGTGTGTTTTTCTTGGAAAGCCTCATTCCCTATTGTATAGCAGAGAAAAGCACTGTGTTCGAAGCAGAAGATGCGCGTGCCCGGGTGTGTCACCTCGTGAGCGTGTGTTTCATGATTGTGTAAGGGAAGGCAGTCTTTTCCCACCTCTAAACATATCCTGGAACTCTCTGTGCACCTTGCAGCGCTCCTGTCAGGCCGACTGTGAAAAGCACCTTACATAACTGCTGTGATGAGCCACCGCTCTGTAACCCCCCCTTATCTCACACACCCCAGACTAGATAAACTCATATATACACACTAATCACACACACACTCACACACAGCAAATTGTGAAACGCAAACAAATATCTTGTACGTGAGCTACTGTGTGGGCACACACACTTTACAAACAGAATGACTCACTGTTATTATCTAAAACAAGAAATAAACTGCAGTTCATTTGCATGACTACTTCCTGTTTCTAAAGCCATCTTTGCATCCAGGGGTTTAAAGTGTCCGAATTTACCTCTATATGCTTTAGCTTTCGAAGGAAACAGCTTGAGGGCATTTCAGCACATATTCATATTCATGAGCTTGCTTTTGCGACTAGATATGGGTCACGATGATCGACTTTGTCGTCCATGCTGTAGTCTAATAATTATTTGCAGCACAAGGCCATTTAACATTTTAATGTAGTCTCAGTCTCGCTCTCTCTTTATTTTAATTTTTGTGATGTTAAATATCCTGTCTATGTTGATATGTCAACATAAGAGACTTCTTTCAAAAACATTTTTAAAAATCATTTTACACCCTAAACTTCAACAGCAGTGTAAACTCACTGTGAAGCTTCTATTCCCAACCTGATCAAAACAGATTTGTGACCCATTTTTGAGGCCTGCCATTTTCCACTGCTTTTTAGAGACAGTTTCTTGGTGGCAACATGCTGTGCTTTAGTGTGCTACAGACTTTGAGGCCTTTAACGGCAACTGTTATGCAACAAAACCGCTTAACTTACACTGAAGAGTGTGAGACTGTCAGCAGGGTAAAACATCCTCCAATAAGTAGTGTCGTTAAATCCTAGAGCCATTAAACCAGCTTTTGTAACTCATTCATCACATTCAGCAATCATTTTGAAGACAATTACCTTTAAACTTCATATCACCTACTGTGAGTGGTGTTCCTATTATTATGTATAATCTCTAAGTCTTCAGTTTCTCTGCGAGGACTGTATTTGTTTTGTAGTTTTTAAACTTAACTGTTTGCTGAATGTAACGTATCTATTAAGAGGTGCACTTAATCCATTAGTCCATATATCACAAAAAAAAATCACTTTTTCAGCATTATTGGTTCTGAAAAAATAAAAGATAACTTATATATATATATATATATATATATATACACACACACACACACACACTGTAAGTACATAAAAGGATGATCATGTGACTTATGTACGGCAGGTGTCCTGAAAAAGCGAGATATATTCCTTTTTGAATTGCCTTTTTTGTGATACATGGGAGTTTTTGCAAAATTTACGTTTCCATTAGACAAATTTTGAAGGCTAAAGTAGTTTCACACGATTCAGAAATCATCTATTTGCCGATTTTCTTATTATCAATTTCTGAAAACAGTTGTTACTTAATATTTGAAGTGTGATTAAGTAGAAGTGAAAACTGATCATATTTTTCAGGAGGCTTCAATGAAGTTCAAAGGGACAGCTTTTTTAAAAAAGCTTATTAAATTGAATGATAATGTGTAAAATCCAGTATGTCTGATTGATGTTTCTGCAAAATTGTTAGATGCTATTCTATTTATAAGATGTTTGTGAAGTGACATTAACATCTCCAATCTTTCCTTCAGGAGAAGAATCTGGACTGGTTTCCACGGATGAGGGCCATGTCTTTAGTAAGCTCTGAGGGAGAGAGTGAACAGAACGAGATCCGATCGCTGCAGGAGAGGCTGGACACCACCGTCGGTCTTGTGGCTCAGCTGTCTTCCCAGCTGTCTGAGCTTAAAGAACAGGTAACTCGCAGCACGCCATCAGACTGGTTTCACAAAGCAAAACTGTGTTTTTCCTCACGAGGCCTCTGAAGTGTTTACTATTAGGCCCTGCTGTGGAAGTGCGTCAGAGCAGGGGTGGGGCGGTGCCCCGGGGGGCCATATGGATGTTCCGGCTGTGCTCCGCTGTATCAGATCACTGCCATCACCTGCCTGGTCCACATGTGATTCCACACAAACAGTTTAACCGATTCACATGACACAGGGAGAGGAAGAGCTTTGGGTTCTAATGGGATGACGTTTGAAATCGCTTGCCCCATGGCTCATTTTTTACATTTCTCACTAAGGTCTGCATGTTTGTTTGACCTTATAGACTTCAGATTTGAACTGTACTCTCACGTAAACACACAGAAACTGCACAGTCATTGAGAATCGGCACTGATCCAAACCAGTGAGCTTGAAACAGTGGAACCAGAACTGTTAACCACGCTGCAGTGCACCTCACCTCCTCCAGCGGTCCTTCTGTGATTCCTGCTGGTCACGAGGAGCAGGCTTACTGTAATTCTCCTGGCAGCGCTGGATGTTAAATAACTTATTAAAGTGATTTCTTCTCCGACAGCCAGGCCTAATTAAACAGATCCTCCTCACCTCTCAGCTCGAGCCAGGCTGAGATCCAGCTCAGATGCGGTAGGCGAAATCCGAACTTGTCATGTGTTCAGACAAACAGGCTCTCTGATTCAGCGTAGCACACTCTGTTCCACCTCCGTATTCTTACTAGGGCTGTTTACTTGGAAACTTTTCCTCTTTTGTCTGGAACGGCCATGAGGTCAAAAAGAGATACATGTTGGTTCGAACCCTGATGTGTTTGGGAAAGTTAAAAAGTGACGCTTGGAATAAGAGATTTTTCCATACTTGTTTCATCTGTGGAACATGAGAGGTTTTCAATTTCAAGAATGTTGGTTAACAAACAGTTTGTTTATCCTTTTGAACAGACTTCAAGTGTGTAGAGATGACACTAAAATGGAGCTTGTGGAGGCAACTTGATCATCCACTGTCTATTAGTCAGTAGAGTAGCTCAGAAGTCCGTTTCAAAACAAGCAGCTTTCTGTTTGTCAGTACTGCAAATTCATGAACTTTTTCCAAAATGACTAGATATTGGCCACATAATTTCACTGCACAACTATAAATGTAAATGTTATTTCAGAAAGTACACTATTATAAGATTATTGAAATTTACAGTAAAAAGTGTCAGCTTTACTGTAAAAAAGTAGAATGTACAGTTATATTACTGTTAAAATTCTAAAAATACAGTTAAAACATTTTAAATATATTGCATTAATTTTTTTTTTTTTTCAAATATAAAAATTAATTTTAATAATATTGTTATTGCTCATTGAATTATTCATTGTTGTTTAGAATATTTTAATTAAACTTTTATAAGATTATTGAAATTTACAGTAAAAAGTGGCAGCTTTTGGTTCACTAGAACTGTACTGTTAAAAAAGTTAATTTACTGTTAAAATATTAAAAAATTTACAGTTAAAACATTTAAAATATACTGATACTCACCTTACAGACATGTGATAGAGAGAAAGTCACATGATTCAATCAATTATTTTACTCAGAAATGGCATTAATGCTAATTTTTGAATTCTCCTGGGAAATTTGTACAAATATCAGATTGGAAGATTGTGTATATAATTATCTTAATTATTCATTTTTATAATAATGTAATAAAATAAATAATAAAATAAAATACGATACCATACACACAAATATAAAACACTGTCATAGTACTAAAATAACGCAATAAATATTAATTCAACATAAGATATAACTTAAAACCATAATATACATACAGTAACTGATAAAATGAAGAAGTAACTGTGAATTCAATAAAAACATGAAATGTGTCTTTTCACTTCTCAAAAACAGTATTTTACTGTACAATTATATGAAGCATCTCAATAGTAAATGTTTCACTCATATAATAAGTAAATATATCATTAACCAATTAACAGTTTTGGCAGTTGGTAGGATTTTTACTTTTAACTTTTACTTAAAATAACTTTTTTTGGAGTTGGTAGCCTTGTGGGATAGTTCATTTAGGACTTCAATTTGATGCAACTGAATTGGCTTCCCTGTTTTATGTGTGTGTGTGTGTGTGTGTGTGTTTTGTTGCACATGTACAGATGACAGAGCAAAGGAAGAATAAACAGAGACTGGGCTTCCTGGGACCATCACAGATGAACCATCAGATCCCCCCTGCACACTGAAGACGACTCATCGCACCTCTCCACACACACACTCACACACAGATGCTGATGTTCACACCATGAACAACACTACACTCATGGTGATCTCACACTTTACATCATGACAAGACAGTCATCCAGTTAGATCCTACAGACCTGAGCGTTGTTCTGTAAGTGTTTTCTCATTTAGATCTAGACAGAGGACGTTTGGAAATATACAGTGTGTTTGTTTGGAAAATCATGAACCCTGTGCGTACGAGGGCTCAGATGACTCAGTCTTTGGAAGGGCTGTCTGAATTGTTTTTTGGGGGGGTTTTTTAAGCGTCAAGTATTAACTCCCTTACATTTTAATTGTCCTGTCCATAACTGGAGTATTGCTGTAATACAATGTGGACTTTAGTCCTTTGAAGTGCCTTCAAAGAAATGAATAGTTTTTGTATCTTTCAAATT
Source organism: Enteromius radiatus (assembly GCA_032357445.1). Classification (NCBI taxonomy): domain Eukaryota; kingdom Metazoa; phylum Chordata; class Actinopteri; order Cypriniformes; family Cyprinidae; genus Enteromius; species Enteromius radiatus. Next base: position 19,088,554 of record JAUCMS010000034.1, read on the forward strand.
TACAATTACTTCAATGAAAGACTTTGAAATATTATCATCTCATAATCAGACAATCATGTCACCAATCGTGTCACCTTCTACAAAAACGCTAGTCTTAATTCCTTAAATGATGATTATTTTTATTGTGTTTTTTATGTTGGAGATGTGTCTAGCATATTTGCGCATGCCTTATATAAAGTTGTACAGAAAATAATAAAGAATTTATATTTGGTATTACAATGGTTACTGTGAGTCTATATTATTTAAACCATTTAGAAGGTTTTTCTGTGTGAAACAATAGAAGCTTTCCGTTTGGGATATTTAAGCATCTATGCAAGGACTGGGAGTAACTGAAGATAAGATAATTTTATAAATTATATATAAATTAATATGCTTTTGTGTCTGCACTGATTGATTGCTGATACAAGGCACCTGTTGTCAGATCTGTTCAGATTTGCACACAAGCAGTGGATCTCATGCTATTTTAATGATCATGGCAACTCTGTACTTCCGCAGTTTAGCACTCAAAGTTAACAATAAAAGCGTTTGAATCAGACATCCAGAATTATAATGTAATATTGAAAATACTACTGAATTGTCACATGATCCATCGGAAATTATTCTAATATGCAGATTTGGTACTCAAGAAACTTTAGTTGTTATTATCAGTGATGAACACAGTGGATCTACTTAACAAACAGCAGTTATTTATGGAAGACCAGTGTTGAGGAGAGTAACCTGAACTTGAGCATATGACAGTATTTTTAGACTAGTTTTTTCATAACCAATATAGCAATTCTTTTTGGGGTTTTTTTGTAGCTTAAAAATTGGCCCAATTAAATCTATAATAAAAGATGGTAAAATTGTAATATTATTAGAATATTTTATTTTAATAAGAGTTTAAATATACTGTCTTAGGAAGCCTAATGTGTATAATGTTGATATCAAATAAATAAAAAATCTATAATAAATAAAACACCTTTTGATTACTTAAAAGAATAGTTGACCCAAATATGAAAATTGATTCATCCTGAGGTCATATAAGATGTAGATACATTTCAAATTTAGCATTACATCACTTGCTCGCCATCATTAAGGCATGTACACTAATTCTGACAAGATGACAAACACTCAGCTTTTCGTTTCACGCGACGTTAATGGACTGGAGTTGTGTGGATTATTTTATCAGCAGTTTGGACTCTTATTCTGATGGCACCCATTCACTGCAGGGGATCCATTGGTCAGCAAGTAGTGCTAAATTTCTCCAAATCTGTTCTGATGAAGAAACAAACTCGAATGTCTTGAGGATGTGTCAATTTTCTGCAAAGTTTCTTTAACCTATAGTACTCTGGTGTTTTTTTGGGTACAGGACCCTGCCTAGTTACTTGAGAGTGCATAGACTCATGTCTGCTCGTGCCTTCACTCTGGCACGAGATAAAATTAGCCCCTGATGGCTGCATTATAGCACGCAGCTGTCACTAAGCAGGGGAAAGTTCAGCACGTCAGGAATGCTCCATCAGGGAGGAGAAGACAGTTAGTTGGATAACTGCCACTCTCGCTAACTGATCGCTCATCTGTTGGCAGTCGCGTCTTTCCAAAATTAAAATGGGATCAATCAAACAGAAACAAATGTCAGAGATATTGACCTTATGTAGCCCCGCCCCCTTTTAGCATTGCGTTTGTTGTCTTCTGTATTCCGGTTGTAGCCTGTGAGCTCAAGGATTTATGAATGAACTGCTCTTTATATATATATATATATGGTTATATATATATATGGTAGGCCTATATGTGGTGGTGGGCTGCCTGTACCAAAAAATGCCAGACCAGTCCCAGTCCAGCCCTGACTAGCAGACACCATTATAGTGTCTATTAAAACCAATACAATTCTCATTATAACCATTAAGCCCATTACATTTTCTATTGTTTTTTAAGCAGGGTGTTCCTAACTCACGGACCTTTTCCGGTCCCATGATTCCCATCCCACTTTCTACCTCCCATGCCGCTTACTGTCATCAAACTGTAAATAATAAATCTTTCAGAAATATTTCAATTGGTTTTAATGATGATACGATTTAATCCCTCCCTTCACACGCACAGCCTTTCTCACAGTTAGGAAAGTCAAGCAGGTGTGCAGTTATTAACGCAAGACCGTGAACAACATCCTGCATAAACACACTCACCCCTTCCCTCGTTCTTACTGCATGTGATGGGTCTGCATGTGATCGTGCGTGTTGTTGTCATGCTGGTTGGTCGGAGAGCAGATGAGATCTGTCACATGAGCTTGTATCGGAGCGGGAAAAGATCGCCCCTGCTGCACTCTTTCCTAAAAGCACTGCAAATCAAGGGGGATTTTTCATTTGACTCAGCGTTCCTGCTTAATTTAATAGTGTATGGAGTGACTCGCTGGAGTTCTGCTGCGGAGACCGAGGAGATCTGCAAGAATATGGTTCTGTTAAGGGAATAGTTCACCCAAACATTTAAATGATGCCTTTTATGCACCCTGACATCATTCTAAATTCCTTTGACATTATTCTGTGGAGTGCAAAAGATGTTTATCAAAATGTTCAGGCTGCTCTCTTCCATGCAATGAAAGAAAATGATGACCATAAGATAAAAAAAACAGACAAACTACATTTGAAAATATACAGAGAATCAATATTTTATATGGTATTAATATTTAACAATATTACGGTTTTTACTGTGTTTTTGAACGGTACTGTACAGTATTATTCAGGTACAAATGAACAAACCTTATATATTTTTTACTTGTTCTTAATAAAAACATTTAATACATTATTAGTAGTAGTAGGCTATATTATAATTATTATTAGCCTATTATTAGATTCTATTCACATCACTGTTGATCCAAAGATGGCATAGGCTATTTTTGTTTGCTTGATAACATGAGAGAAACACAAAAGTATTTAACTAATTTAATAATTTTTTAAAAGACATGCAATTGAATGATGAAGGAGAGAGGGTTATGTAAATGCCTTTTATTAGAAATCAGCTCAAAGGAAAGATGAGTCATACAAAGCTTACATTTATGGGTGTTTTTTTTTTCCTGTGCTGAAGCATCATGTTGCATCTCTTCCAAACACCAGACTGAAGGTCTCTTTAAAGCAACAGACTCTTTTAACACCTCAGGCAGCTCTCTTCCTGTTGGCAGTGTTCAAATCACTCAGTTGTTTTAATTTGGTTTACAAGCTTCATTGACAAGGACTTAATGATGACAAACAGAGCTTTTTGGTTTGATTGTCAGACTTTACATTTGCTCAATTTTCACCTCACCACAAATTTAAAATATGCAACAGACGTAAGTAAAATAAGATTTAAAAAAAAAAAAAATGATTAAAGGCCATTTGTCTTGCACTGCATGAATCTGGAGGCAGTGACCTGCTGTTTGTCAAAGTACCCCTTTAAATCCCCCCAATCCCTGACTGACTGCTGTTCACTGGCTGTATGAACTGTGACTTCAGTCCACAAGCCCGTCCAGCCTCGTCACTGCATACTGTTATTTCTGACTGCTTTTGTTTTATAAGTGCTCTAGACAGTTCTTCAGGTAAAGCAGTACTGTATTAAATTAAATGATAAGTTATATTTTAGAAATCATGTTTCATTTAAGAAACGTTGCTTCTATTCTCATGAGTGTTTAATATGGCCTATTAATAGATTAAAAGTTATAAATGAAATCAGTTTTGTAGGTCTAAAATATTTTACTTTCTTTTACTATGTTAATTTCTTAAAATTATGCATATATGGATACATACTCTCAGAAACAAAGATACCAAAGCTGTCACTGGGGCGATATCATTTCAAAAGGTACACTTTTGTACCAATAAGGTCTGTATTGGTACCTTAAAGGTACGTATTAGTACCTAAAGTGTACATATTAGTACCTAAACTGTACCTACCCAGTGATTTCTGAGAGTGTAGATATATATGCATATATATGGTTTTGCATAATAAAAACTGCAGATATGAAATCTAATTTAATAAAAAATATTTGGCATAAAATATGTCTCAGAAACAATGAATGCACCTGCAGTTAGAAAAAAGTCAACGTGTGAATAATTGCATTTTAAGGGTTTTTTTGACTAAGCAAAATTTAATACTGGCAATTAAAAGAATTTTAGGCATGCCAAAAACACAACAGTAACAACCACAACAACAGAGTGTGTCGCTTATTTTCCTAAAATAGTTTGTTTCGTGTGACTTACTGGTTTTATAGATAAAAATACTCTCCTTGGCAGTGGTAAAAATAAACAGTTGACCTCGACAAGTGGAAATTTTCAAACAGCCAATGTAGAAAAATACAATAACTCTAAAGATTGCATAAAACTTTCCAAAATATTATAATATGGCAATACAAACACAGACTCATTCAGCTGCTTTGATAAAAGGTCACATGGCATAAAACTCCCAGAGGGGCAGATATTGCAGCAAAACAGTTTATTCCCTAAAGGCACAAACACTCCCACGCTCCACATGTTTATTTCTCCAAAGAAATCTCTCAATGCCCTAAACTTTTTGCCAATTCTGGGCAGAAGGAGATCCTGTTTGTAGCCCAGCGAAAAACACCTGGTACCTGTGCTTCCATATGAGGAAGGCCCCCACCAGACAGACGATAGCCTGAGCCAGGTTCAGCACCATCTGCAGAAGGTAATACATGGGTAGAGTGCTTACGATGGCACTGCAGTCTGTCACACCGCTGAAGGAGAAAGTGCGGGCGATGGGGTCCTCAGGGTCCACGGTGCACATACAGTTCTCCCCCATTTCCTTGCAGCTGTAACTGTTAGTCAGGGCGTAATGGTAGCACTGAAAGGCGATGACCACTGTGGAAATGACCAGACCCATTGTGCACAGGAAGAAGTACAGGAGCTGGGCAGAAGTGAGAGAGCGGTTGCAGTCATTTGTGATGATTAAGGCAAGGTGCTGGAAATCAGATTTAAATAGACTATTCTTGTTCACTTAAAACCAGCTCAGTGTTCTGACTTGATGACTCAGGAATGTTACTGCCAATGTCAATTGGCCATTAAATATTAAAAATATGCCTAATTACAGAAACAGAAGACCAGGGAATTTTGATTTTGTCATTAGCATGCTCACACCATACAGTATTACTTTCTTGATTTGAAACACAAAAGAAGATATAGCCAGAACACTGAGCATAACAATGATTTTAAACATAAAGCTCCAAAAAAGAGAGTTTTTTGAATGGCAATGAAGCGCCGCAGTTGAAAATGTGTCACATGGCAATGACAAAATGACAAATGTAGCATATCCCAATTTTCATTTATACTTAAGATATTCATGCTCATTCATAGAGCTTATTTTCTAGTGGTCACAAAGGAACAACTTTCAAAATACTTACTCAGAGAGCATGTGATTTCATCCATAAATCCATCCCAATTAGCCATCTTTTCGATTTAAGTCATGATTCAGTTGTAAACGTGTCCAGAAAATTTCATTTGGAATAAAAATAAAATCATAAAATCTAATGGCTAATGGTTTGATTGATTTGATGTGTTTGCTCATCTGCAAAACGTCTATAGGACGTTTCCTGTCAGAGGTTAAAGAGACATTTAGAAAATGTCTTTACGATGTTTAGGATTTAGAATGTATTAAAAACTGACCATTTAAAGATGTTTATCAGATGTTTTACACATGGAGATGCTTTCCAGATAACAGCATCTCGCAGATGCATGTCTATCTGGGTTTGGACCTCATCTCAATTTAGTGTGAAGAAAAATTGACTGGAAAACAACCAAACTGTCAAAAAAAAAGGGGGGGGGGGCAGAGCAGTCGTATGAACCATTTTAACTGATTCCTTGAAACAACTAACTCAAAAGAACATCGCTAATTCAATCAGAACATGTGAAATATAGATTCATAAATAATATGTGCTACTTCTATCGTACTATTTTGATGCTTTTTGGATTTTTTGGAGACAATGAAATCTCCACCTTTGATGAATGTTGTCATTGTGTTTCACCAACCCTAACCCTAACCCTAACCCTAACTATAATAACAGTGGGTTTGAATGTAAACGCTCATTATATGGCAACAAAACTTAGATTTCTGGATGAATCATTCGGTTAAAATGCAAAAGAATTTTATAATTCTAGGCCTATTGCTGGATTATCACAGAAGTCCCATGATATCAGAGCTACCTCTGCATGTTTAAAAAAATTAGAAATGAATTTACATATGAAGTGCAATTGTAAATCTGAGTTCATCCAAAAACTGCATTTATTTCTTTTACCTTTACAATAAACTGAGCCGACGCTCTCTCATCAGGCACTCTGGTGATGCAGAAGAGGATGAATCCCAGCAGAGACACCACAATCATCTGCAAAACACAACACGGAGTATTTTTACAGAGTGCTGCAGTGATGACACTTTTTTTTGTAGGCCAACATGGAAATTAGCATCACCCTGGTTCCCTCGATAAAAACCCAATAGGATTTGTGCATTGGCTTTTGCATGATTACAGAAATATAGCTCTGTAATGAACAAAGGTTTATGATTCTGTTTTGTTCATCATGATAGCCTTCACAAGTGAGAAGTAAAAAAGCAAATATTGGCTATAAATAAAACTACACCACAGTCACATGAATTTATGTCACCATCGATAAACTTCGGACAACTTTTTTTTTAGAAAGTAAAGCTTTAAAATAGCACAAGGGGTACTACTAAGTTATTTTATGTTCTTACATGCAAATATATCTTGCTTGTATTAACCATCCCTGTTGGCATGGCAGCTGGTTTGAGCTGGTACTAGATTATAAACTGGTTATGAGCTGGTTTAAGCTGGTCCTGAGAAGGAGGACAGACCTTATTTCAGGCATTTAATTTAAAAAACATACCCTTTTAACATCAGGATGATGGTATTAGAAGTGCTAAAGTTTAAAGTTTTAGCGTATAAAAATATGGCATCCCAGCAGCAATCTATGGACCTGTTGTCCTTTAGAGCCTAAATGTAGCCTACAATAAACTAATCGCACATGCTAATCAAGTTTTAATAGGCCGTTTGGAGGGTGATCACCATGATCATGTGCATCTCAGAGTCTGTTGTTGCAAAATGTTACCATTGTTGTCATGAACACATACCAGTGTACTGGGTTGCTCTAATCTCATTTGCAGTGCAGCAGACCTCCTAAGTTCTGCATCTGCCAGGCTTGTTATGAGCCAACCATAACCCTTATTGTAATCAGCATTGTGCAACTCAGCATTGAGTTGTCATCTGATAATATATTGACTGCTGTTGCGAATTGAATAGCTTGACCCCCCCACCCTCCAAGATATCTTTATCTTTCACGCTTTTTATCTCACTCTTTTCTTTTCTTTTCTTTTCTCTCTCTCTCTCTCTCTGTGTTTTCCCCGCTCTTTTTCTCAGCGTGATTGGAGTCTTGTGACAAACGTGTGGTATCTAATTTGATTGTTTTTCCCAGGATCTGAGGCAGAGAAGTCTTGGTGACCTCAGCGTTTTTCTCCAGGAACAGCAGCACTGGTCTCGTGAGGCCTGAACCTGAGAAGCCGGAGCACACAGAGATGTTCTCTGATCTGCCTTATCACTCCAGTATGTGCATCCCTGAATTTAAATGTGTGTATCTAACATGGCAATCTCATAAAACTTTATGTTTTATTGCCACAATAGCTAATGTTTTACACAATGAAACATTCTATATTGGGTTTGTGTGGCATTTAGAATTGGAGAGAGACTATGTTTTGCCTTTTGTTGAATGGAGGAAGCAAACAGGGTTCAAAATTGCAATCTGAATCATTTTTCAAAAGAAATCAACACTTTTGCATTGTTAATATTCTTTAAGCTGATTGTGCCCCTGTTATTGAATTTTGAAAATGAGCTTTCATGCAGTGTGTAACAGCTCTGAGTGAATGAAAACATCCTGCAAAGTTTTAAATTTGAAAGTGCACTGTGCATAAATTTATTGTCTCTCAAAAGAAAGAGTCGACTCTGAATCATTAAAACGAGTCGTTTTTAAAACGTGTCCAAAGCCGTTTTATGCTGACGTCAAAATGAAACTTTAGCATATTGCCCGCCCACTTGTTGGTGTTTTCGCGTTGGTTTGAATGAAAATGCAAATTCATTCTTAGCTTTAAAAAGAATGTTTTGGAGCACTAAAAGCTCACAAAAACTGCTTTAAATGAAATTGTCCAGTCACTGAAGGGATTTGGAAAAATTTGTCATTGAACAAATAAGGTAAATGCGTATTATAAGAAAATGAAAGTGTTTTTTTTTTTGACCTTGCATGCATTTCAACCTGTCGTTTGGGACTCCAAATACAAATATAAAAACAAAAAGATTAAATCCAAGATTTGGTTGACAATTTTTAAAAGACCAGTTCATTTTTGATGGGCATGTTAAGTAATGTACTTTTTATAAATGCGTAGATGTGTGCAATGTTATCATCATTACAGTCCTGTGTTGTTGACATACAGTATGGCCTACAAGACTGGACATGCATATCTGCACACAGGGATAGCTTTGAGTTTGATATTTCTAGTTTGATCTAACTCTCCTGTGATTCCCAAACAAACATAGAGCTGTAGCAGTTTTAGTAGTATTTTTAATCTAAGGAACTAGAAACTTTGCACAAATACTTTGTAAATCAAACAAAATCTACTTTGAGCTTGTATTCTTTTCTAGATTTGCCACATGACACTCTCAGTGATTCGCATAACAGCGTCAAAACTCACAAGTCTCTATATAAATGTATTTATTGTTTACTATTATGTTATTTTTGGACATGCATGCTCTCCGTAACGTTGTTTATGTGTGCTTATGCACAGTATGGCAGTGTGGCCAATGGATCTGATATGAGAGGCCTCATGCATGGCCCCAAAAGAGTAAACAAGGCATGCTGGGAGTTGAGGGAGAAGCAAAAGGAGGCTTACAATGATGCCGGCCCAATGGGGCGTCTCCCTGGCCAGCAGAGAGGAGCTAATGGCAACCATGAGGAAGGCCACAGCAGCTACTGCGACGCCCAGCAGAAGCTGTAACAGAGCGACCAGCAAAGGAAAGCGGCAGCCACAACATTTTTGGGCTTCCTCCAGCACTGGGCCTCCAGTTTCTGCTTGTCCCTTCTTCTCCTTGCCAGTGTTTGCGTTGCCTCCTCCAGTCGACCCCATCGGACTCGTCCCTGACCCCATAATTCCTCCCGTCTCGTGCTGAGATTCTCAATCTTCCTTTGAGGCCGACTGGACGTTCTTGCACTCGCCCTCTATCTGTTTGTCCTTCCTTTTCTTTCTCGCGTTCTCGACTGTTCTCTTGCCCTGCCCTTCCCCTCCCTCCTCACTGGAGGCTTCTCTCCCTACGCGATCCCTGCTATTCGGAATCAGAAAGGACTCTGAACTAATATGGAAAACATTTGGAGCAGATTCCACAAGAGCCACATATAGAGCACAGAAGAGGAGACGGAAAGGAGGAGGGAGGGTTGGAAAGGGGAGGGAAAACATAAAGGGGGACTCCAACACACGACAGCTACTAGTCTCCCTGAAAACTAAACAGGAAACAGGGATCTTACGGAGCAGAAACAATTCTTGTCTCTGGCAAACATGTGGGCGAGTGCTCGAGTCCTGCCAACCTCCTGCAACACACTGTGCAATCTATTCATAACAGCCTGGAGTCAGTCACATGATTTTGATGAAGTTACGTGACCTGCGGGCATGTGAGCGGGTTACAGTTAATCTCTTATGAATATTATGAGAGTGCAGATATGCTACGTGCTCAATTCACTTCGTGTTAATTATGGAGAGTCATTAACTACATGCAGGGCATGTTTCTTATAATGAATATGTCTGTATTCACCGAGAAAAACTTAATTCATATATCTTTATATGCTGGAAAAACTCTGATTTTTAATTTTATAATGGTTTCATCTATAGCCTTCTGAAAGCTGGATATTGATGGAATTTAGTCTATTTTCAGCCAGACTATATTGAGAGCTTATTCTATGTGCCTTTGTGTTATGTCACACTTACAGATGGCATGTATAGACAAAGCAATCTCAGTACATTACAGTCATAGTTTAAGCTAAACATGCTGCAAAGAACTTCATAAAAGTTCACATTACAAAGTATTGTCATAAAATATTTACCATAAATATTTTCTTAGTTTGTTGATATATATAAAAAACCGATGCACTTCATTTCAAGTACAATATAGCAAGCAAATTATTAGCAAATCTTCGCAAATATGTAGTACATTTAAAAATATATTGAGGAAATTTGAACATTTTGCAGAAAAAGTCAAATATTAATTAAGACTACTAGGCCTAATAAAATTTTAAAGCATCTAACACATTAATAAATTAATAATAATAAAAAACAACACACTGACATGACATACGTTTTTCCCTCAAAGATAGGAATTACTATCTTACATATATAGTGATATTTATATATGGTAAACATGATAAAACAATAATATGAAAGCATTTTGGAAAATGCATTTAGCCAAGTTAAATAAATGTCTCTGTAAATTTACTTTGCAGATGCCCTTAATTAGAAAGAAAATAAAACATAAAATAATGTTTTATTTTTTATGCCAAAAAGTTGGCTTTTTATTTTAGCTGGGTTTATTGAAAAGCAATAAGATATATCCTCATTTAGATTAAATACTACTCTATATAATAAGTCTCCTGGTATATCACATTTAGATGTGTAGATGTTATCCTTGAGACCTCAAAAACAATTATTTTAACGCGTCTGAGCGATATGCTGTGGTTTTATTTTTCAGCTTCTCTTCAGCAATAAACTGACAACTTTCAAGCCCATTTAATTCCCAGACTCTGGAGCTGGTGCAGTTTACACGTGAGTCAGCGCGCGGTTCCTGGTGACGGCGCGCCTGCGCTGTAGTCGCCACGCGCAGAGTGAGTGCGCGAGAGTGTCAGCTCAGGCGAGCGCACACACATCATCATTCAGAGGTGCTGCGCGAGACCGGACACAACGCGCTGCCGCTCCGCTGATACTGGATTAACAAACCTGATTGTGAAAGAAGCACACAAGAAAGTGGGACAAAGTTATGGATGAAAGAATACCGAGAATGCAGGGCAGACAGTTCCTGGATCACACGGATTTCTTGGGGTAATTTTTATGGATTTTTTTATTGTTTTTTTAAGCTAAATTGCGTTTTTATGACGAAATGAATAGATCTGCTTTTTTAAAAAATAGGGTTTCTTTTTTTAGGGTTGAATATTCGTCTCTCTACATGTGCAAATCCAAAAGAGGAGTGAAGAGAGAGGACGGAAAGGTAAGCAAACTGTGGACCCGTGATAGAAACGTGATGTCCGTCAAGTTCACGTAACAATTTGTGTCTTAGCCTAATAATCCGAGTGATAATTATTACTTTTAGAACTTTTTGCAATGGCTTATACTTTTTATTCGCAGGACGCGTATAAGTTACCACACAGACTGATCGAGAAAAAGAGGAGGGACCGAATAAATGAATGTATCGGGCAGCTGAAAGATTTATTACCGGAACATCTGAAGCTTACGGTAACTTAAGTCAAATGAATTTTGTTTGGTCTTGTTTAAATGTGTTTTGTAATTTTACCTCACCCGCATAAGGAAAGCGAGAAAGTGGGGAAATCCGATAAACGTTCGTATTGTCTTACAGACTCTGGGACACTTGGAAAAAGCGGTGGTTCTCGAGTTGACGCTGAAGCATTTGAACGCTTTGACAGCTGTCACAGAGCAACAGCACCAGAAGATCATCGCTTTGCAGAACGGTAAATTACATAATGTGCAACCCACACAATGCAATCAGAGAAACATCAATACCGCATTAAACAGTAAATAGAGCTTAAAGTACAGCAGTTTAACTAAACTAGCTGCAATGTGTAGCCTATATATTTTTTTAACAGTTATGCTTATCTATGTTAACTATTTTTATAGACCATATTTTGTCACATCCATCTATCTATCTATCTGTCTGTCTATCTTTGTTTTGTTTTTATATTTATTTTCTATATATTCCTGTCTAAAAAATGTACAGCATATATGTGTTGATTATGTTTATTTTTAATATCTATCTATATATCTATCTATCTATGTTGGTTATATTTTATTTATTTTCTATATATAATCTTAAAAAAATCCTATATATATTGATTATATTTACTTTTAATGTCTATCTATCTACATGTGTCTATTTGTTTGTCCATGTGCCCAATTTTAAGTTTTTTTTATAACAGATTTTATAATGTCTTTTATTACAGGGGAGCGGTCGTTGAAGTCCTCCCTCCAGGCTGACTTAGACGCTTTTCACTCAGGCTTTCAAGCATGTGCCAAAGAAGTCCTGCAGTATCTAAACAAGGTGGAGAACTGGACGGCGCGCGAGCAGATGTGCACGCGACTCATCAACCACTTACACAAAGTTTCCGCGCAGTTCCAGCCAGGCACAGGGATCCTGCAGCGGCCGTTGCCAGGCGACGACACTCCAGAGCGGGACGCACAGAGAGATACACAAGCCAACTGCGTCCCTGTCATCCAGAGGACTCAGAACCTCGAGCTTAATGAGAACGACACGGACACTGACAGCGGATATGGAGGAGAGGCCGAGAAAGGTGATGGCAAATCCGAGAAAGGTTGTGACACGGCCAAAGGAGTTAAGATCAAGCAGGAGTTCGGAGATGAACGTGTCACCAAAAAAGCCAAAATGAACTGGTCAGCGAACAGCGCGTCAGATTCCGCCAATACCCAGCCGGACGTGGCGTTAATGAACTCTTTAATGGGAATGGCGGGTGGACAACAGACTCCCTTTTGCATGCCGTTTTACTTCATAAACCCGTCTGCAGCAGCATCGTACATGCCTTTGTTTGATAAACGTCACTTGGAGAAGTTGGTGTATCCAGCAGCAGCAGCGGCGGCCCTGACCACCCCGTTCCCGTGGCTTTATCCCGGGATTCCCACGCATGCCTCCGCTGCAGCCGCGGCCGCCGCTGCCATCGCTTTCCCCAATGCTCCCGCCGATAAAACCTCTGGATTTAATGCAGCATCCTTAAAAGACGACGAGCCACCATCTCCCGATGGTGACCTGTCCAACGAGGCCGACCTGGCCTCTCCTGTGTCTGGGGATCATCATGGCTCAGAGAATGATGCCATTCATCAGCCCCAAAGAAATGAAAATGATGGTACATAAAGCTGATCGTTTGCCCTTTGAGTGCACACTAGTTTGCTTGTAAAATTGCTATTTATCTGTTTATCTTAATTTAATTGTCATTGAGTATTTACTATAGTGTTTCTATGGATTTCCAAGCAAAGGCTGTTCATTTATTTGTGTTTTTTTTTAGCATTATTATTATGAGGACCCAAATTTCAAATCTTTTTTTTTTAGGGGAGAATGGGGGACATTGTAACAGCCAGTGCCTTTTGCACTGATTCCTTGAGATATTTGAATGAAAATCTAATTTGCGGCAACTTTTATGTCTCGCCATCCAATGGCGTATTAGTATTGACCGAAAATGTGTGAAATCTGTCTTTTTTTTAATTTCGTTGTTGTAGTTTTTTCATAGTTTTTTTTTTTTTTTTTCATTTTTGTTGAAGAAAGTACATATTAACCTTCTTTAAGCTAATGAACGGCGCTTATCCTAGCGGAACGTTCCTTTCAAAGATTTGGACATCACATATTGGACTCTTGGATGTAATGTTTGATATTGACCTCAAGCAGGCTGGTGTGACTGCTGCAGTATTTGTCAGATATATAACTTTCTATTCTAGTACGACTGGGTTTCGGTTGTATTTTGCTTTTTTCAAAGTTCAGTGCTTGAAAGCGTTACCTACATACCTCAACATACCGTAGTGTTTGGGCCAGGACTCATTTCTTAGAGATGCTCCTCTGGTAGGGGTGGTGACGAAATGTTTCGAGCGATTTTAATTGGACAAATGGTGTAAGCGACAACCCTCTGATGTAATGTTACAGCAGTCCCTCTCTCCTTCTCCCAAACAATTAGTCTGAATTTCTTGTGAAGGAAATCAACTCTCCAGATCAGAACGGCAGGACCAATCACCTGTCAGTCATCACTGAGAGTGCTTTGCCAACAATCTGACATCATTGTCCTGTGTCACCTCTAGCAAAAATGTACAAGGTATAATAGCACCTTATGGAACTTTGATATTGAATGTAATCTGTGTTCTTTTGGTAGATATAAAAGTTTGTACTGTATATATTCTGATAAAAGTAGTTATTTAATCCAGAGGTAAAGTGCACTTTTTCTTGCCTTCTCAGTTTCCTATAACACAATCCTCACTCTTCGTTTTTAAGCCAATGCCCTTTGAACTCAAACTATATGTTTTTCTTAAGGAAATCTTCTTAAATACAAGGCAAGTGTTGGAATATATGTATCTATAAATGTATGACATCATAATACTCTTGAGCTGGTATATTCAAACACGTGAGCTGGCTCATTTAAGTCTGAGACAGCTGATGAAACGTATGTAAGGTAAAACCTTTAAAAGAGATGTGATTATATCAAATGTGTTTTGCCTTTTCTGAAATATTGTCACTATTCATGACCTCGAAAAAGCTAAATGCGTTTGGGTCATGCTGTGTATTGTACAAATGTTGTGGAGCACTGTAAAACATGAATAAAGGTGTAAACGGACCCTTTAGATTGGATAGATCTTAACAATCAGGAGATCATGGACGTTTTATTGAATGTGTTTATTATTTAGACCTGGGTTTCTGAATGCATAGGAACAGTGATGTACCAGCTGCCATTTATTTCTGCATTGTAACACATTTCATAGGCCCTATAGTGTCTTTGCCTCAACTGTCATTTGCCTAAAAAGTGGCATGTGGATGTATATAGTTTGTGAATATGCTGTATGTTTAATGTTCATGTTGTAGAAGAAATCTATGGATTTTTTTAAAGGATAAACTGAGCGACTGCTGCACATTTCCTTAATGCTTTACACATTTGCTGTTTGAAATTATGCAGCTCAGTTGTCAAATAAACATAAGCTCATGTGAACAAAATGCTATCACCCCCCTCGTTCATTTCCGCACCCACATGCACATGTACAGTTATACAGTGCACAGTAAAACACTTAAACGGACGGACAGATTTCATTACAGGTCAAAGTACGCATGTGACGCTCAGTCCATTAGAGTGTTATTTTCAACATGAACCGCCCAGAAACACCCACTTACCTTCAGCTGACATGTAAACAGATTTTATGCATAATAAAAAGGCAACTAGATCAAATAAAAAAACAGTTACTCTAAGTCTTTATGAATACTTCCCAAAACATTTGGATCAATAAATGTTGAACTAAACCGTGCCCATGTATTATTTATTTACTGTCATTAATCAAAATGTCAATAAAATCAAGATTTTGACAAGCCAGGAAAAATAACTGACTTTAAAAGGCAACTATTTATATTTAATGATATTTTATGTTGTTAATGTTTGGGTTTTTAGGTCAGTTTTAAAATCAGCTGACATGAGATTCATAATGATGGAATGTAAAAACAACAAGTTAACACGGTTCACATGATATGAGTCCCTGGACATTATGTAAAATAAGTGTTATAGCTCATAAAGTAGTTGTCTCTAAATAATAGCTTGTGAGAAATAAAATAGTTAAACCCAGCAGCAAGGACTCAGCTACTAAATGCTTATGTAAACATTTAGCTATAGATTTAACAGCAGTATGTATTATGTAATAGACTGAGTTGTGATAAATAGTGTTATTCCAGTGGTAGCACTCTACATAGTTACTTCAATGTTTGAGACGTGAAAAGTGTTAAGGGGGCATTTGGTTTTATATTTCAGCATTCAGTCATGCTGAGTAAGTTAAAGAACACAAACTCTCGAAAATTTGGAGAGTCCTTCATCACATTCTCAGACTGCAGTGAGAACAAAATTGAGGTCACACTGACATCTAGTGGTAAAATGGCAAAGTCACATTTAATTTACGTAACTTAGCTTACAGTTTCGAATACGAACGAATGAATTAGCTGTAGGAAATGTGCTGTCCTTCGTGAGTAACTGTAAGGGACACAGTCATAAATCACACATGTATTTCTCGGTTTTGTTGTTTTATCAATGTAATAATACGACTATAAAACGAAAATAAATAAATAATTTGTAAATGGACAAATTATTAGACCTTTAAATTAAATAATTAATCAATATAAATTATTCCATAATGTTTATTCTATATTATATAAGTGTCACTCCTAGTCCTCCATAGTCTTAACCTACACAATATTTAACTATAAAATATAACTAAATGGAAGGTTAAATTAAGGTTAAGGGCCTTAACTTAATGGCATTATGGGGTAAATCCGAAATAATACGATCAAGACCAGTGTTAACCAAGTACCATTTCAATTGAATCTTTAATAGATATTTAAATATTTTAGATGTAGGCTTTTTAGCATGTGTATTAATATAAATATACTGAAATATTTAATTTGTTCCTATGTTTATATTATATATATGTAGATTAAATTAAAAATTAGATTAATTTGATTGAATTTGTTACATACAGAAAGTAATTCGATTAATTACCAATAATTTAATCTTTTAAAGCATTTACGCAGAACCTTTGTTCAACCTCTAATTGCGCAGAAACCAGCGCAGCCTTGACGTTCTTCAAAGCACATCACATGACGGTGAGCAAAAGTTGCTCGGCAGCACCATCGCGTCAGCTGACTGCAGCCGTTTGTCCTACATATCAGACAATAACACTCTCAACACATCTACGTTGTTCCTCAGATGCGTTAATAGGTCCTGACGGCTCGCCAAGATGAGAACCGCCTGTCTGCTGCTAGCTGCTGCCTTTTTTTGGACGTCCGACGCGATTGTACGGTAAGGTCGAACAAACAAACTTAACAATAACAACAACGGCGACACAATCCGATCATTACAGCTGAACCACGCAGAGTGATCTTTGTTGGTCTTTCACGTGGGCAATATATTGTCGTCTAGAGTGTTTTAATATCATTTGTACAGCAATTTAAATAAACAATGGTTGCCTTTTAAAACTTAGCGTTTTTATACGTTCAAAATATATGTCTATGTAACGTTTGAAAGACAAACCCAGAGGTTGTTGTAGCTCTCCCACTAGACAATCCCTGCGTCCCAATGTGCATACTACCCACCTTATCTGCCCTAAATAGTATTGACATTTATTACTATCATCTAGAATTTAAGATGGATAGTATGCACATTGAGACGCAGGCAAAGATACTGATCGTTTGTGACTCAGCAGAAACTAAGAGCTGTTTATAGATCAGTATGAAGTACCCTTTCAAATGAAACCTTTAGAAATCCAGTTTAGTGCACTTAAGCTGATACTTAGATCTCAACCCAGCTGGCTCAAAAAACACGTGGATAATGTGTCTATATCAGTTACATAAAGTCATTAATCCCTTTTTTAGTCATTATGGTGGAAGCCCTTTCTTTTGTTTTGAATGTTAGAAATTGACCTAATTTGTCTATCTTGAAGTTGGCACACATACTGAGTTTGATTCACCACCCTACCAAAGTCCAAAACAGTAGATTTTACTGCATTACATTTTTTTTATATATATATATATATATATACACAAGTGATTAATTAGCTAAATCTAGTAGTTTATTTAAATAACTTACTGATTTCTTTTGTTGTAAGTATGCATAGTCAGCAATTGACCATATTGTTTTTACCCAGCTTACATTGTTTAGACTTTTCCAAACCCATTTCAAATGAAATGAGACTGCGTTATCTGTAAATATAAAATATAACTTGAGTCTATCATAATGAAGTGGGTGGAAATGAACTTTGACACACTTTTAGAATGAGAATGTTTGTAGTTTGCTGCAGGTGGTTTGATTATGCCTGCAAGATAACTAAACTCTGCACACTTTGTTGATATTTCTGTGTCTGTTTCTCTCTAGGATTCCTCTAACAAAGTTTCGCTCCATCAGACGCACACTAAGTGACTCTGGCCGGGCTGTAGAAGAGCTTGTGGCTAGTTCTGCATCCTTAAAATACAACCAGGGCTTCCCATCAAGTAATGGTCCTACTCCAGAAACTCTGAAAAACTACCTTGATGTGAGTACTGGTTGAAAATGTCATTTCCTGTGTAGGGTGACTGTGGTTTGAAAAACATTAATCTTGCAAATTGAATTACAGTAAATAGACCCCAAATCATTTACCAAACATCAGTGTTTGGGCAGTTAATTGTTTTTAATCAGATCTCAAATTTGATTGTGGTAGTAGAGTGAATTGGTTAATTTACTGTCAGAGGCATGTGAATGCCTGTCCTCTTTTAGACCACAGAGGTTACACAAATCTGTACATCCAGGAAGTTGCAAAAATGAGGGCAAGTGGTTATAGTTTAACCTGCAGTCCTTTGCTTAATCATGTCATATGATTAATAAATTCAACAATGTCGGCAAGTTAAAATGTGACTGACAGTAGGAAAAAGTGAACTCGAAACCTGCTCTGTCGTGTTTCAGCAAAAAAAGGTGCTTGTCCATTTCCTGTCATAAGCTGTAATGAACAGCGTGATGGTGGGTTTGATTGTGTCAGACAGCTGGTCATGAGATTGTTTGTCATGCTTTTGAAACAATGCCTCTACCACAGCATGCCACTACAATCCTCTTTGGCGATAAGCAGCTGATATTCGTAGTTTTATAAACAAGCTTAGGTAAATAATGCAAGTTCATTAGTCTGAAATGAATAATAATTCAATTATATATAATAATTATCTGAAAATAATAAATTCTGAGATTCACAGTGAAATCAAAATCTCAATGCAATGTTTGTAGACATAAGATTTTGTTTGACATTTTCTGATGACCCAGTAATCTATGGCACTGAATTTTGAATGATTCAAGGGTTTTTGTTTACAGGCTCAGTACTATGGAGAGATCGGTCTTGGCACTCCTGTTCAGACCTTCACTGTGGTGTTTGACACAGGATCCTCCAACCTGTGGGTGCCTTCGGTTCACTGTTCCCTGACTGACATTGCCTGCTGTAAGTCCACAGAAAGCCTACATTATAAGATCTTTTAAATTATTAACTGTATACACACACACAATTTTGAAGTATTTATTGCCAATAAATAATAAAAAATACAAAAACCATTTAATTTATTGTCATTAGACCACGATTAACTTCATGAAAATTCTTCAAAATGAATAACAAGATAACGAAAGACCAAATGTTGCTCAACTTACTTTGACAACAGTTTGTAGTTCTTCCTGTAATCTGAACAAGAACATTTCAGCTGTGCCTAACCCTTTCAGACTCTTGCAGTTCAAATAGTTTTTTTCTGTATGTTTTGTCTAATTTATATGTAGCGTACTATGTATAGATGTTTAGATTAAAA
Organism: Enteromius radiatus; assembly: GCA_032357445.1. NCBI lineage: Eukaryota > Metazoa > Chordata > Actinopteri > Cypriniformes > Cyprinidae > Enteromius > Enteromius radiatus. Next base: position 19,107,884 of record JAUCMS010000034.1, read on the forward strand.
TATTACATTTAGATTTAAAACATTATTAAATTAAGTGCTGTTGTTCTGCTAGAGGATAAAGGCCCTGGCATGGTTAATAATTGGTCTCTGTGAACCTTATAGTTCAGCATCATGCGTACTTTTAACTAATTGATTATTATTATTTTTTAACCCTGTAGTGCTTCATCACAAGTACAATGGGGGCAAGTCAAGCTCCTATGTGAAGAACGGTACTGAATTTTCCATACAGTATGGTTCTGGAAGCTTGTCTGGTTATCTAAGTCAGGACTCATGCACGGTAGGAATTAACAAGTCTATATATATTTCTTTTCTCTTTTTTTTTTTTTGTCACCTCAAGTGGTGAAAGAAACCGACCTGTTACTTCTCTTTTAGATCGGGGATATTGTGGTTGAGAAGCAGATATTTGGAGAAGCTATCAAACAGCCAGGAGTGGCCTTCATTGCAGCCAAATTCGATGGGATTCTCGGCATGGCTTACCCTCGCATCGCCGTGGACGGGGTTCCTCCTGTCTTTGACATGATGATGAGCCAGAAGAAAGTGGAGAAAAACATTTTCTCTTTCTATCTGAACAGGTACGCTTATTTAGGCCATCTTCATCTGTCAGGTTTTTAGGAAATAAATATTAAGATGGAGGTCTATAACAAGCATGCATTATGCATTTGTGACATTTAGGCCTCATTGTTGTAGATGACCCTGTTTTATTTGTCCGACAGAAACCCTGACACTCAGCCTGGTGGTGAGTTGCTCCTTGGAGGCACAGACCCTAAATATTACACTGGAGACTTTAACTATGTGGCCATTAGCAGACAGGCCTATTGGCAGATTCACATGGATGGGTGAGAGATATTTATGTCCTTGTATTGCAGTGTTCATCTTATTTATTTATACAACTCTAGGACTTAACAGTCTAGAGGCGTAATAGCTACGCTCACCACATTTGCATATACCCGTGCTACTGAAATGCAAATGAGAAACAGCCAATCAGAGCAGACCTCCTATTACTATTCATACCTTTTATGTACATATCAGACAACAATTTAAAATATTCTCTCAATGCATTCTATGGCACCTTTAAGGTATGACGGCTTGTAAAGGCAAAATAATTTTTTTTTTCACACAAAAATTGCAGTGCCTTTGAAACAGTTTGTTCATTTTTTTTTTTATATATTTTATTTTTTTAATTTTTGCAACAATACAGAACAGAGCGCCAAACAGCACAATACAACAAAAAAAAAAAAAAAATAAGAAAACTGATATAAACAAACAACAAATGAAAAATACAAAATCAAAAATGGGCTAACATGAGTTGTTTAAATGCAACTAGAAGTGTTTTACATAAATGTGTTACAG
>JAUCMS010000034.1:19118265-19165455 GCA_032357445.1 Enteromius radiatus
AGGACCATGTGACATTTCAGTTTTTCTTTTTTAATAAATCTGCAAAAATTTCAACAATTCTGTGTTTTTCTGTCAATTTGGTGTGCTGTGTGTATATTAATGAGGGGAAAAAATTACTTTTAAAATTAATAAAATTAATAACAGCAAATGGCTGCAATACGCTATAACAAAGAGTGAAAAATTGAAGGTGGTCTGAATACTTTCCATACCCACTGAACATCACATGTAAAAAAACATGTCAACCATGAAGTAATAAAGGTCTTTGTTGTTCCCAGTAGCCTGATGGGTGTTTGTGACATGTGATTGACTTTCAGATAGCTGGAGGTGCTTATAATGTCAGATGTTCCCGGAACTTTAATGTGACGTTGCATTGTTTCCTTTGGTGATAAGGTTTAATCCATGACATCATTAGATGAAACATAAAGCTAACTATGATACACACATCTCAAAGGAATAGTACAACCAAATCTAGAATATTGCAATATCACTGCATCAGAATCATGCATTATACATGCATATACATGCATTATACATCTGCCAAAGGCTCTTGTCCAGGGCATTATTTTAAGAATGTTTCCAGCATGTGACGATAACACACACACACACCAGTCAGTCACAGATGGCAGGTTGTTCTACCTAACTGTTAAATAGTTAATGTTCTAACTACACCATGAATTAGGTAACACAATGCTGCTGTCACAAGTTTTGCTCTATTTTTTACCCATCAATAACAGATGGTAATTGTTTTGGGCTTACTTGTTGTGGAGCAATCAAAATACAATATTTTGAGTAGAAGAGTTTAATTAATTATCAGTGTACTACCATGATAATTAATTGTACTCGACTCTAGATTTTTAAATATTCATCTGAATTTAAAAAAAAAAAACAAAACTACTGAATGAGTGTCCAGCAATCACAAAAACATAGGAGGCTTTTCACAAGACCCTTGAGTGAATTGGTGTTTAATGTAGTTTGACACTTTTCACATAGCATTGCTGAAACCCACCCATGCTGTAGTTACCTTTATCCCGATGAAAAAGGTGGATAATACTCTTTTCCCGTCTTTTTTTTCTATATCCCTTTTTTTTACCACCCTCTATCCAATACCGTTCTGTCATTATCTAAACTGTCCATGTTAAAAGATAATGGAATTAATGTGGGAATTGGAGTGGACAGTGGTGCCGTCACAAGCTTTTGGAGATGTTTGACAATGAGGGGATTAATTTCAGTGTGGTCCTCAAGTCTTCTTTCTCAGGAAAATTGGCCTGTGCTATTGAGTTCAGTTTAGTCATGGAATAATCAGAGGGTTAGGAAACATTTTACATTAGATGAGAATTCATTAATAATAATAATAAATAAAACCATTAATAATAATAGTATATGTATACTGTATGTATGGTGTGAACACACACACATGTATGTGTATGTATATATATATATATATATACACACACACACACACACAATATATGCACACAACTTACATACCTAACTACTTAACAGTCAAACTGACATATTTAGGAAAAAATATGTATTCTTTGTTGAGAGTACCTACAGGTGGCTGACAACAGATTTAAATGGAATATATTACAGTTATTGTCCATTTTACTGTGACGTGCACAAATGACTTGACTCTTTTTTTAAAATCCTGCTTTAATAAACTAAAGGGTTGAGATCAATATGTCTAACTCTTCACTGGTAATTTTATGTGGATTATAATAGTAGCCCGTAAGGAAGAATCCACAACCACCGATTGCAGCCCAGATCCGAAGCTGCCTTCTTTCTCTTTCTCTCACCCACTCTGAAAGAATGAATGGAAACAATCAGCTTGAAGAGCAACAGACCAGTAACAGAAAACCCTTTACAGTAAAAACACAGGGACACTATCCAAACTGAGCTCTGTTCAGAGCTGAGCAGGCTTTGACTGCCCTAATCTGCAGTGTAAATCTGCAACCACTGCCTGTCTAGTCTCTGTCTGGGTTCCATGCTCTCAGACAAAAGCTCCGGACACCTTGCCCACTAACAAAGGGGTCGATGCCACTCTCCGCTAATTGAAGCAGACAAGGCTTGCTGATGGGACCTTTTTGAGCAATTGAACTTGGTGAATGCTTCTTAGGGATCTGATGAAACACGGACAGTTGATTTGACTTTAAAAGCAGACTCCAGCAGGCACTTTATTCCCTTGTTCAGGGAATAAAATATGTAGTCAAATGCTATGAATAAAAGTAAATATGTAAGTAAAAATGACTTATTGCAGTGAGAAGCTGGACAGAGTAGAACTGAATCGTATTAAATAAAACTACAAAACATCAATATCGGTCTAGCCCTGAAATAAATGACAGAATGTGTGTTGTAGAGTAATAAGAAATTTTAGCCTGCTTTTGAAATCAGTTTGTACCTGGTAGTTGTTGACCACAAAATACTATTTTTCAATTAAATGACTGGTCTTGTTTCAATTTGTGTGTACTAATGCCCCACGCCACCATTAGGGAATGATTTTAACTGTAGCCACTTGGAGGCGACAAATACAAAAATAACTTTTGCTGGAAATGGCACGTCATGATTTTGCCAAGTTTGCCACATATTTTGTTGACCCTGGAACAACATTTTAATGCAAAAATATATTGTCTTGATCATATCTCTACACCTAAACCTAACCTTACCCATGAGTGATGCCTAAAATCAGAGGAAGTGATAGATGACTGACACAGGCGTCAAACACTGATTGTAAGCCTAAATTTCACAAAAACTGTAAACTGGTTCTTCAAATTTGATTACTATGTTGTCCCAGGGTCAACAATTAATGATGTTGACCCAGGGACATGTTGCACTTGGTAAAATCAGGTTAGCGGCTGGGGCATGACTGCCCAGTTAAACTAAAGCAAATGTGGTTCAGTAAAAACAAACAAACAAATGTTTTTAAAATGTAATTTAGTTTACGATTTTTTTATCTATAGCAACATGTAAGCGTAAATTGATTAAAACATTTGAAAAAGTGCATCCTGCAAATATTTAATCTGGCATAGCACAAGGTTTTTTCATGTAGTTTGTCCCTCACGCCACTCTGTACATTTTGTTTCCATAGCAACCACAGTGGACGCGAACGTACAAACATGAGGTAAACCGAGAAGCAGGTGCTTTGCATCAAATAAAGGCAAATTCAGAAAGACGAAGTGTTTGATAAATACTTATGACATTTTGTGTCTTCATCATTAGTATTTTTATAGCGTTGCTATGACACTGATATAGTTTGCTTCGCTCTCAAAAACCTTTCGCTTTCCCAGGAAGTTGGTTGACTTGATCCCGGACTTATAATGATGGATGACATCGAACAGGCTATAGATAAGGAGCTAATGAAATTAAACCTACATCCTTCTGAAAATGATTCAGATTCAGACGATGACAACTTCACTGTTTTGGATGAAAATGTAAGTGGCTTTTTCCTTTGTTTTCTGGTACTGGTGAGGCTATTGTGAGCTAAAACAAACATAACAATATTTAAAGTGAAAATAATAATCTATCCAACTTTTATGACATTATGATGACATAAACTAGTAACTAAAGTAGTCCATCCAAAAATATGTATGTTTACTTAATGCATGTCACTACAGCATTAACAATCACCTCTGTTTTCACAAAAGCTGCATGCAGAAGATGAGCTGCCTGACTCTGTACTCACATATGTTAAAGCTTCAAGAAATCGAATGAATGGTTTTGAACAATTAATCCTTGAAGATGTTGAAGAAAAGGGTAAGAAAGCATTTTTGAAATAGAACTGATTGAAAGTCCTAATTAAAATGACCTAAAATGTTTATTGTTGCATATTTTCTCCTGTTGCGTTTACTTAAAGACTTCTCAAGCCAGAACCCGTCTCACCTTAACCACAACTATAATTCTACAAATGAGCCAGCTTCTGATTTCATAGATGACCCCATAAAGTGGAAAGAGCGAGTGAGTCATGGTTATTTGTTTGTGGATGAATGGAAATAGGATTATTATCCCATTTGAGTCATAGCAGAGGAAAGGAGAAGCGTCTGTGCTTTGTCCTTTGATTATTTTAACCTTTTAAACTTGTAACCTTTAATTCAGTTTGTCCATCACAGTTCAGCTCTCGTTCTAGATCCCATTTTCTTAGTGTATGATTATAAAATGCATATTTATTTGTCAGGTTATCTCTGAATTAGTGGAACAAACTGGACATATAAAAGACATTGTGCCACAGAATGCCCAGCGGGAGATTCCGAATATGTCAGGCATGGAAGGTATTTTTTCTGTAGTGATGCGTTTAGATGGACCTGTTTATTAAAACATAGATTATGTTGCCATTAAATATGCAAAATTATAAAACTAATTCTGCGATAGTTTTGCATAGATTGCTAATCAGCCTCTTTATATTCACAGAATTATACTTTTACTCTGTTTTTAGATGATGTATACGCTGAGAGTGAACTGCAAAATAGTCTTGAGTGGAGAGAATTAGAGAAAAGACTAAGAAAGGAAGAGGAGCAGAAATTAGCAGCACAGGAGACAGAAAGAGAGCTTTATTTGAACTCAGAAAGAGAAGAAGAAGAGAGGAGAAGAAGAGGACTGATGAAGTTTGAGGAGGAGTTGAAAAAGATAGAGGAGGCCACTCTGGTAAGATTGTCTTTAGCACTTTAAAAATACTTAAATTAAGAGTAAAGATGATTGAATAACAAAATTGAAATATATAACAGAATGTTGGAGTGAAAAATGAAGTTCAGCGCACAGAAGAGCTTCAGCTGGAGCTGGATAAACAGCAGGTGACTTTAAATATGCCTGATATTGTTGAAAATGTGCTTTAATTAAATGTGGCAAAAGCATACATAAATAAAAACAAAATAAATAATAATTGTATAAAAAAATTTAAATGGTTGGAACATACAGTATAAAAATGAGACAATTTGTTGAATGTATAATGTGAGAAATATGTTTTTTTCTTGTAAATAAAGCAAAAAAGTATTGGAGTACAATTGAATCAGTATTAAGTTTACTAGCTATTTCTGAGTGAAATTTGTTATCCTACACCAGTAAAGTAAATTCTACCCCAATTTGTTCCCCGATGTGTAAATAATGTGTATGCAAGTATAAGTGAAATTATTATGTTAAAAAACATAATTTGATTTTAACCTTATTCTATACTTTTTTTTTTTTATTTCAGATGTTAATAAGCAAACTTGAGGAACAGATGGAGGAGGAAAAACAGGCTTTTGTGAAGGCTCAGGAGGAGGAGAGAATGAGAACCCAGAAACTTCATTGCATATCAGCAACAAAGATTCAAGCTGCTCTCAGAGGAACATTAGTGCGCCGCTGGAGCAAAACAGAACTTAGAAGAAAGAAAGAAGAGGAGAGGAGACTTGAGGAGGAGAAGAGGGAATGGGAGAAGGTGAAGAAGGAGAGAGAACAGGAAAGAAACAGGATTGAGGAAGAAGAGCATGCTCAGAGGGAGGAGATGGAGAGACGCAGAGCAGATTACGAAAGAGCTAAAGAACATGAGCGCCGTCGTCTGGAGAAGGAGCAAAGACTTGAGCTACAGAAGAGGAAAGAAGAGGAAGATGGGAAAAGGAAGAAAATGCAGAAAGAAAACAACGTTACAAGTGTAAAAGATGATTGCAGAAGCCAGGAAGAGGATGTAGACGAGAAGAATAAAGAAAAGGAAAGACTGAAAATGGAAAGGAGTAGTGAGGTGAAGGATGAATATAAAAGAGAGGAGGAAATAGGGGAACCGGAGAACAAAGAAAATGAGCTAATTGTGAGAAAAACAGAAGATAGTAATGAAAGAATGAGGCATGAGAAGAAAATAGAAAATGACAGGAATATGATGAAAAAACAGGATAAAACTAAAAGCATAAACACAGAAGACACTGAAAGGTTAGATGATACAAGACCACACACAAAGAGTGATGAAGAAAAAATCAAGAAACATGAAGAAGAAAAAACTGTTGAAAGCAGTGGAGAGCTTGACTCTCAGATAAATCTGTCACAGTCAAGAAAAAGCATTGAAGTTACCAAAACACCTAAAGAGTCACCCATAAATGTACATCAAAGTCTCTCCAGTGATCTTGGTATTAGTCCAGTGGGTTCCTCGAGTGTTGCAGATCATCTAAGTGTTAAAGGAAATACAGACTTGACTGTACAGGCTTCCGATTTGGCTGCTGTAGCAGCTGAGATGGACACTAGGGGGCATCACAATACTACAGCTTTTGAGCTTGAGGACCATAAACCAAAAAGCCAAGAATCAATTTTAATATGTCTGCCTGACAGCACAGAGCAGAAGCGACTGGCCTGGATGATGAGCTGCACTCCCTGGTCCAAACTCTCATTGCAGAATAAAAGGAAGGGCTCTTCTGCACAGCAGCAGTCTCAAAAAAGAGGCCCAAGAAAAAGAAGAGCCCCCAGTTTACCCCCTCTGTCTGTGGACACTATTCTCAAAACAGGACATTGGAGCTCTCTCAAACAGGTAGAAATTAAACTTGAAAGCCTATATCTTGTCTATGACATGTTCATGCTTGCTTTTATTATAATTGTTTTGTAAAAATCAGGTTACGACAGTGACGCTGGAAGACCTACCAGGATGTAGCCTGTCCACACTGTGCGAATGTAACAAACTGCAGACTTTGACCCTCAGACGCTGCGGCCTCACTTCTCTGGATGGATTGAACCAGTGTGCTCAGATCAGATATATTGATGTACAAGTAAGAAAGAACAAACTATCCAGTGCAGTCTGCATTATTTTCAAGCTTTCTAGTAACATAATCACTAAGTTATACAACTATAACATTAAAGAGGTCTCTTATACTGACCAAGGCTGCAATTATTTGATCAATAACAGAAAAGTAGTAATATTGTGAAATATTATTACAAATGAAATATCTGTTTTACATTTCTATTTATTTTTAAATGTTAAATATTTTGGTGAAGGTAAAGTTGTAGTTTCAGAAGCCATTATTCAAGTTTTCAGTCACATGATCTTTCAGATAATTTTTATATAATTATTTTGTGCTTAATAAACAGTTTTTGCTAAAAAAAACCCCCAAAAATCAGGATTCTTTGATACGTAAAAGCAGTATGTATTTAAAATATAATTTCAAATATTATGAAAGTCTGTACTGCTCTTTTAATACATTTTAATGAGTCCATGCTAAATAAAAGTATTAATTACTTAAAGAAAATTCTTACTCAGCCTAAACATTTGAACTGTAGTGTATGTACCATTGTTTCCTCAATTAAGGAGAACTCAATTACATATGTGGATTGTGGAGGTCTGGCCAACCTTCAGGTCCTCCTTCTGGGCAGGAACCAACTGATGAACATCCATGGTCTTGATGGAGCTGAAAACCTGCAGATTCTTCAGCTCTCACACAACAACATCTCTCGCATAAGTGAGTATCTTCACTAGAAGTGTATATTAACTCTATGTTCTATGTATTTTGCATTGAAAGCACTCAAAAAGAGCTGCTGATTGTTGCTCAGTTGAATATCTCATGTGTGACACAGAATTAGTTATCTAATGCTCAATGTTATGATCCAGAAGAGGGCACCATTGTTCCAGTTTGGTGTCTTCAAATGGCCTATTGCCCTTGCTCTGCTCTTTAAATACGTCTTGATGTGTCTCATTTCTAAGAAAATAGCCTCATATTGAATAAATATGAATAAATGTATCATAAAGAAAAGGATAAATGCAGTTTAAAGGTATTTGCTGTCAGTATTAGATGATGTCCTGCAAGTGCTGCCTTTTATATTAGATTATCCTTTGGCTGGTATTAGATATTGTCACCATGGCCTAGAATTATCCTCATACACTCCTTCTACACCAGCATCGACTAAATGATATATCTTTGCTTTCTTAGGTGGTTTAGGACCCCTGAAAATGCTTTTGCGATTATCAGTGGACCATAACCAGCTGCTCAGCACGAGAGGTTTGAACGAAATTTATACCCTCCTCCATCTGGACTGTTCCTACAACCACCTAAGCCACGTTGAGGGTTTGGATAATTGCGCTCTGCTTAACACACTGGACCTCAGAGGAAACAGTCTTACTGAGGTAAATCTTGCACAACCAAAGAAACAAACAAGTTGAAAGATGAGATCATGACTTGTGTCTTCAGCAGTAATCTCAACATCATATTGAATAATCAGAATTTTCCATTACTTTGATGTTCTGTCAGTATTTGAGAACTGTTTATGTTCTGAAATCATAGACGTTTCACCACTTTTTTATTTATTTATTAAGGAATATATTTTCATCCTAGTGTCCAGAAAATGCGTAACTTGACAGTGTTCATTACATGATATCCGTATAAAAGATATGCTCATCCGTTAATCTGCAGTCTTGGGCTGCCATAATTTTAATTGAATTATAGCTATCTGTTGTGCTTAACGTTTGGATATTAGTCATGTTCGTGATGAGACATGAGTTTCCACCCATTTTAGCTCATGGGATATTCGTGGTTGGAACTGATGGAACGACTTGTTGTCTGAATACCTGGTCACAAGGGAATTGTTGTTTTTTTTATTCCCGGGCCTGTGGCATAGCTGCCTGTCCTGCAGAACCACGTTCTTCTGAGGGACCTGTACCTGGATGACAATCTTCTATCTTCTTTTGATAATCTGGAATCCTATTGGCTGCCTTTGCTCCAAAACCTCTCCGTGGCCCATAACAGGTAAGCCTTAATCAATAACAGCTAGCTACCTACCTAGGGCATCATAATGCAGGTGTTGTCTAGGCTAACAATTCACAGTGTTTTTTGAACACTGTCTTAGAGTTAAATTCTACTTAAGGGTAGTTAAGTAGAGTAATCGTTTAAGTTGCTTAAATACTGTATCTTATGTGAAATGGAATATAAAAACATTTTATTGTTTAAAATAGAGGGTTCATTTTCCCCTCAGTTTAATTCATTTAATTCCACTCTTGGACCTGGTGTCTCTGAAGATGCTGGATGCCAGTCACAACTGTCTGTCAGGTGAGCTTATGAAGTGGGGTTGTTCAACTTGAATATGCTTTTTCTGTTATCGACTGATTGGTCTTTATTTTTGAATATGGATGGATAATTGTTGTAACAAATAAACAATTCTTTTAAAAAATAACTTCTGTTCTCATATCTCTGTATATTTACATTTACATTTTAGTAATTTAGCTGACGCTTTTATCCAAAGAGACTTACAAATGAAGACAATGGATGAAATCATGACCAACAAAAGTCTCACTTAGCCAGAAAAAATAAATCTAGTGTCAGTTTTAAAAGAGATACTAGCTGTAAGAGAATAAATATGCAAAAAAAAAAAAAAAACTCTCTCTTTTATTTTCTCTCAAAAAGAGAAAATAAAAGTAGAATAGATAGTACTAGAGATAATATAATAATGTGTTGTTCATTTGCAGAACACAAACTTCTATATGGACTGTAGTAAGGAATTTAGGGTTGGAGAGCCAAAGGTGGTTTTGTAAGATTAGTCTTGCAGTGGCATTTTGGATTAATATTTCATATCATTCATCCTTAAAGGAATAGTTCACCCCAAAATAAAAAGTTAATGCCCTGTCCCTATGCTGCTATTTTTTCCCTTATTTTTCCAAACACAGCACAGCACACATAACTTTTATTAAACTTCTGACTACCTCAGAAGAGGACTATAGTGCAAGTCAAGTGGACATTATATATGGAATTGAGTTTAAGAGTTTTTTATAAATTATAGATATAGATTTATAGATTTTTAAAAATTATATTTTATTATTCCACTAAAAATAAATAAATAAACAATCAAGTTTTGAATTACATAAATGACATAACTGCATAATGACAGAATATAAATTTTTTTATTGAACTGTTGTTTTAAGTACTATTGAGAATACTATTGAGAATAATTCAAAGAAATATTTTAATATTTTAAGAACCAATTCTCACTATTAACTAACTGCTTATTATTACAACTATGATTTATATGATTTATAACTACCTGACTTAATCATGAATTATAACAGAAATATGTGTTTAATAAAGCATTTATCAATATATCATAGTGTGTAGTTATTATAAAGTGTTACAAGATATTTTGTAAATTTCCTACCATAAATATAAAAACTTAATTATAGATTAGTAATATGCATAGCTAAAAACTTTTTAGCTAAAAAAATTTTTTTTTTGCACCCTCAGATTCCAGATTTCAAATAGTCGTATCTCGGCCAGATATTGTCCTATCCTAACAAACCATACATCACTGGAAAGCTTATTTATTATTAGCTTTTCAGGTTTCAAAATTATTGAATCAAAGTATGTGAGTGTCTTTAAGACCAGAATGGCTAACATTTGGATTGTATCCAAAGCATTAGAATTATAACCATTCACAAAGTTAACTGCAAAGTGTCTCTGAGTGTCTCTGCTCTGACTCCCTTTTAGATTTGCAGAACGTTTGTCTGAATCTTCAGGAATGCACCAGTCTTCAAGAACTTAACCTGACTGGTAACCCACTACAGCAGGAAAGCAACTGGAGGTAGGTGTGAACCAACGACCCAGTTAAGGGCCTTTTACATTAAGAGTTAAGTTGATTTTTCAGTTTCTCACTGACGCTAAGCAAAATTCTAAAGTATTTTTTTTGTTAAGAATGAATATTAGTATAAAGCAAATGTGGTTCCTTCTTTTATAATGGAGAGATTTTTCTTGGATTGGGCAGAAGCTGTCATGTGTGCATTCCAGCAAAAGTCACTAAGTATTTCATAATTGTCAGAGAATGTGAAGCTAATGTGAATGGGGACATTGGCTGGAAGTGCACCAGGCGTTTAAAGTAGAATAAACATTCCTCTTTACCGCTGAGCTTCCGGCCCATATCACTGCACCAGCTATTGTATCTATGTCCGCTATTGGATTACCCAGTGACATCTGTACGCACGTGGATTTAAGTGCTCATAATTCTGCAAATATTTGCTCAGTGGGGGAATATTTTTTAAGCAAATGTGCTCCTAAAGTGCCAGCAGTTAGCTGAGAGTTTTTAATTAACAAAAGATATGTTCTTATATGCTAGAAAAAATGTGTGAGAGGCAGAATAGGAAGATCAGGACAATACAAAACCATGTTGGAATTAATTTCTCAAAAAGCAATCCAGTTCATCCAGCCAAAATGGAAAAAAATAACATCATACATACCAAAGAGATTTATTGACTGTCATGAGTTTATAGTTCAGAAGGCCTAAAGAGTTTAATGTTGGCAACACATTCATTTTGCTGACAGCAAAGTCTTACTAAATTGACTTCTTATAAAATTGAATGTGGTCCGCTATTTTTTTAGCTGTTTATTTGAATAGTTATTTTTTAAACTTTATTTTCCACATTTGTGGAATGTAGCTTCCAAAAAGAAGTCTTGAGGTGAAATATATCTGCTGTGTCTTTACATCTGTTTTATTCTGTAGTGACGGATAGGAAGTTCACTCGAGTCAGGCTCAGTATTCCTCTGAACTTTGTCTAACCCTCAATGCCAACAACGGAATTAGACCCAGTGTTTTTCTCGCTCTCCACTGGCCCTTTCATCCCTGTCCAGTGATAACACAGCCTAAATTAAAGAACCGAAGGATATTTCAAAGAAGTACACAGCGCACGAGTGTTCAGAGTCTGGGAGAGTAGACTTTAGTTAGATTAATCAAACTCCTGTAAGTTTCTTTGTTTATAAGGAAGTTTTCATGAGTAATGAATAGAGTCAGTTTTTTTGGTAGCAATAGGAGCCTGGCGGCTGGACACAACATAGCCAAAATGTGTATCACATGAACATACCTGCTTTGTAAATACGAAGCAGTTTTTGGCTTTTAGAGATGACCACTATATGGTTATATAATAAAACAGAAATATAAAGAATTTGCCTACATTTAATTATTTTTTCAAGTGTTTCTTTTACTAATTAACTCAATATTAATATACTCCAACTGAAAAACAATTTTTGAAAAACAAACTGAAAAACATTCTTTAAAGTAAAAAAAAAAACAATAACAAAGAAAATTTTGTAAAATAATTATATGTTATATACAATTATATGCTTTTGCAAATTTAAACGCAGATCAAAAAAACAACAACAACATGGGCTCACTTGAATGGCTGTCACATCTCTGAAATGAGGCCAGCAAACCCTTTTTCACTTCTAATCCAAGCCGAGTGTCATCATTGAGAAAGGCAGACTCAAACTAAACCTCTTAGTCGATGCACAGGCGCTCTGTTGATTCTCTTGGGTCCAGAATGTCAAACTCATTAAATGTTTTATCCCCATTTCCTAAGTGATTTCATCTGCTCAATGTAAATATTCTCCAATAGAAAGCCCATGGAGACAGAGAGAGGGAGGGGCTGGAATGAAAGTTTACCCGTTACTTTTTTATGATTGCAGTGGGCAGTCAATGCGGTAACCTTAAATATTGCTCTGAACTGCTAATTGTTTTGCAAAAGAAGCTATTTAAAGCATAATTATTCAAAAAACAAATTATGTGTCTATATATTTAATCTACATTCTTTTTACACATAAACTAAAAGTTAAATTTTTTTTTCTTTTTTTTTCTTTGTTATACATTATAAAGTAAACATTCACTAACAATTAAAGCAATCATTTCAAAGAGCTTTGAGCACATTGTGTGGTCATTTCACCTTACATTTTCATCAGGTTAATCTCTTAAATGCCTGTTTTCCCTCAGGTCCTTGCTTTTGGAGACAGTGCCTGGCTTGATTAAGTTGAATAATGAGCAGACTGCTGCTGCTGCCGCAGTGCCCCGTAAATGTCCAGAAAAGCAGTGGAGTTTCCAGACCCTCTGTCAAGAACAGCAAGAGCAGCGAGATTCACTTCTCCAGCAGCAAAAGATGGAGATCAGGTAGACAAGAAGTTTCTATTTTTATTAGAAGTATTACTAAAGCTCCAGTTGGTGAAAATGTAAATCCTGTAGTATATTATGCAAAATGCATGTAATATTTAACGTATAGTTTTAATCCTATTTTAATAGTACGGGAATTAAAGCAAATCATGCAGAGGGTCTTCCAGGCCTAAAAAATATAAATCTTTAATATGTTGGACGGCATAGAAAATCTAGATATATTGGTATTTAGACATTTATAATTAGTTCTTTGAGCCTATTATAGCCTGAATATCACACAAATATTATATATTCACTTCTTTCAATACAAAAGCCCCCTCAGACACTGCTGCAGACCACCAGCTAATAGAGCAGAACACTCACCATGTCTCATGAAACATGATTGGCAGAAGTCTGTGTGTCCTGTGGTTCAAACTGAGGTCTCTTATGGCTTGGAGGACTTTAGAGATACCCCCCTAACCCTTCCGCCGCGCGTTCTGCACAAAGGGTCTTTTGCACACCCGTGGGGATCACTGTAGCCATTTAACATCTGACCTGACCCAGTGTCAGTCCCCAGCTTTGGCAAGGTGAAGACTCTTCTGTCTGACCGCGATACAATGGTAAACCAGTGCCTGTGTTGATTAGAGTGACAGACCGAATTGAGGTTTTTCGTTTAATGTCATCAAACCACGGCAATAAAATGTAATTTATGCCACTGAATCATAAATATGTTGTGTTACTGCAAAAGCTGCGTAAGTTCTTTAAGCTATCTAAAAAAAGAAACTCATTCCCGGTTTTTCTCTGAGGTAATTTCAGATGTCAGTACGTAGGGGAACTGTGTAAGGTCTAGGATTGTATTTATTTGCCTTGGCTTGATTTTTACAGCTTGTAATAATGTTTGGCTTTCAGAATGTTCATTGCTGACTATATATGCAGTTTGACATTAATTTGTTTTAATGAGGTAATCAAATTAGCAATTTTGTTATACATCTTTGTCCTTGCACTAAATTTCAACATGTTTCGACAGTAGTTTTGTTTCCCAGTACAAATGTACATTGCATTTGACTCTTGAAAGGCTCTTTTACGACTCTATTCTGGAACGAAGTGTATGTTGGGATGCGGATGGCCCTTTAACCGTGTCAGAGGATTAGAATAGCAGGGACTCTATAGTGACAGAGCTGGTTTCTGATGTTGACAGCAAAGACTGGCTCAAGGGTCAGGGGCAGGAGGGGCCGGACCAGTCATGGTTAATAGAGTAATTAGAGTAGGATTGAGACACCTTTGTAGAGACTTCCTGAAAAACGTTATTAAAAAAAAAAACACATTATAAGCCAGTTTTACATCTCGCAAGAAATGTTCTGATTTTTGTGGTAAAGGCTAGTTTAAATCCTCATCAATAAGACTTTACAATAAGGTTCCGTTTGTTAACATTAGTTAATTGCATTAATAAACATGATCTAACGATGAAAAATAATTAATCAAGTATTTATTAAGCTAACTTAAATGTTTATTTTAACATTTACCAATACATTCTTAAAATCCGTTCTTATTTAATGGATCTGAGCTAACATGAACTACCGTAATAAAACAGTAGTTTTATTAATTTACATTAATATCAATAAAAACTGTAATATATGTATCACCTATTGTTAGTTAATGCATTAATCAATGTTAACTAATAACAACTTTTTGTTGCCAAGTGTTACCAAGACTCTAATGAACCATCAAACGTGAAAATATGTGACCTGGAGGTCATTGGAATGAAAAAGAAAATGCAGGATTTAGAGATGTGTTTTATATAGAAAGTTTAAAAGCAGTAAATTGGAATGCAAAAATGAATTCAATGTGAATATATTCTCATAATATATGACATTTTGTACTTTCGTCCTGCATTTTGTTTTACACAGTTCTGCTCCCTCACAACATGACGCTCAGCTTCTTGCCATTGGCCACCAAGCAGACCTGTTCAGATTGACAGTGGACCAGCGTTATGCCCATGAATATGGCGACAGCTGTGTCACAGAGGATTCTACACTGGTGGCAGCTGCTAACAGTAGTTCATGTAGTTATTCTAAAGCATCTTTACCACATGGACAAAATACAAATATGCATCTACAGGATTCAGTAGATTGGCAGAGACACCTTGAGCTACGATCTGCTGACTGTATTCAGACACAAAGTGAGAAGGAACCTGTTCAGGCATTGAACCTTAAAATGTATGACTCTCACACACACAATATTTTCTTACTTTTACATGTAATTTATTTTTGTAGTAAACATCTCCCATGATTTGAAGGTACATTTAATTTCAGCTAAAGGTAATCAAAATAAAGCTCATCTCTAAATCATTCGGATGACATTACACTCCTGCTGGGTCTCTCTCCAGATGTTTTAACGCAGATGAATCATCCGAGGCTTGAGTTCAGTGACATTCATTTAGTCTCTCATGACCTTGGTGAGTCATCAGATAAAATTGTCTTCTCTGCTATTACTCAGAGCGGCAGCTGTGGCGATCCAGCGATGCTGGCGGAGGAGATGCGTATTGCGGAGATGCGAGGGCCTCCCAAGCTTAATTGAAAAAACTAACACAGAATCACATATTCATAAGGTGGAAGATATCTGCATTGGGGGGCCTGAGATGGAACGTGCTGCTGTTGTTATTCAGGTGAGACTCATTCTTTAGCTCCTTCCACAAACAATTCCTCTCTTTTTTGATCAAGGGGTTGTTTGAAATATCTCCGAAAAGGTGTTTTCCATGCCTCCTTTTATGAATGCAATAAATAACTTGAGTAAAATTAAATCATCTTCATTACACCTATTACTGCCAAGGGCTTGTTTTGAGTCGGTAGGCAGTGCTTTTGAAAACAGGCTATTTCTTTCACATGTAACTTCTAAGGGATATTTTCTCTCTTTCTTTGTGTTTAATGAGTCTCCAAAGACTCGAACCGAAAGAAAAAAATGATTAATCAGATTCCAACGTGTCGCTGGAGTGGGAGCGCTAGGGTTCTGATCCGTTAAGTCTTTTTTTTCCCGCGGGGAATAAGCAGATTTAAAGGCATCCCGGTGTTACATTTGTCTTACAAAGCCAAAGTCACCGAAAGTTCAAACTGCAGACCGCGGGGCAATTAAATAGAGGTTAACATGTTTTATCTTCCTAATGGGATAACACACAATATTTATGCTTGCATGTGATTCATGGCTGTGTGTGTTGCCCCTGCAGGCTGCATGGAGGGGCTGCGTTCTGCGGAAAAAGCTGGCCCGTGCTCTAGCTGCTGCTCAGATCACAGAAAGCGATGAGGACTTAGAAGAGGTGGACATGGACGAATTCATTTTTGATGAGGTATGAGCAGATGCTTGGTGCTCCTGCCATCACGGTGAAGTCGGTAGACAGATAGCCTGGGCCGTTGTGCTGACAGTCCTTAAACTAGCGCTCAGAATCGTGAGGCGGTCGGCTGTCAGCAGTGATTAGGTATTGAAAAAGAGCAGTCAATGAGCTGGAAAGGAGGGAAGGAAAACGTTGTTTCTTTTTCTTATGTCACCTGCTATTTTCTGCCCGTTTGCATCACGTTTACTCAACTTAACATTAGCTTAACCTGTGCGTTACGCTAAGTGAGCTCATCTGTGTAGCTTATTAGGCGATTCATTATAGTGTATTATTGGTCTACATCTACCAATTCTGGAGTTTTTCATGTGCTGGCTTCTTCTGTTTCTTCCTGTCACGACTTTGGGGGAAAAAAAAATCTGTTTTAAAGTGGATACGTTCTCAAGTGTTTGTCACACACAGGAAACCAGTTCAGTGCTTTTAGCTTAATGGGATCTGCTACTTGCTTTGAAGGAATAATGAAAGCATCAAGAGACACTTTATCAGCTGTAGAAATCCCATCACATGGCATTTCGGAATGGCAGAGTCCATGTTCAACTCTTGGATTTTGTTTGTGTCCTGTTGTGAATAGAAAGTGATGGAGAAAGACTGGATAAGCCTGGATTCCAAAGCCTTACCGGCCAGGATGATGCCATTTTCGGAGCAGCTGCCGTTGCCAAAGGTAACAGCCCTACGGACCCTCCTTCTGTCTGTGGGCCGGCACAATCAGAGTCTCTCTGGGTGATTAAGTGCCGAATTTATTGCCTCCAAAAACACAATTACTTTCTAGGCCGCCTCAAACTTCCTTCTCGTCAGCAGATGTCATTTTTCAGCACGGTGCTTTTTCTCCTGCGGTTTCTTTTCTTTAGAGAGAGCTGGCCCTTTCTATCACGGTAGCGGCACTGTGATGTGATGCAGCTGCTGCTGTGGAAATGTAGAGATTGTTTAATGCACTTCGATGTTCTACAACCTAGCAGCATGAATATTACTTATCTTTAAAAACAATAAAGACAAGTCTTCGTGTTAGAAATACTAACACAATGCACACTAATGCTATTTTTTCTTTGACTGTCTTTGTGTTTCTTAGTCTCCACTCCCTCTCCCGATTCAAGGGTATCCAAAGACTTTATCTGTTTTTCCACTGCAGCCAAAACATGCCTGGTCAGATAATGAAGGTGCAGCTTGTTCGGAGCAAAGCTTGACGCCTCACCTTAGTAGCAGGTAATCATTGACTTCATGTCTTCTGCTGATCATTACTTATATGAACATGTTACCAATTTGTTCTCGCAATTTCTGTGGTTTTCTAAACAAATTTCCAGATCAAGCCTCAAAACCAGAACCCTGTCTGAGGAATCAGAAATAATACTTAAAGAATGGTATGTTTCTGTGCTACTTTGTGCAGTCCATTCACTTCAGTGCCACAATTTTAATGAAATCAAATTTATTAGAACAACATTTTATATTCCACATAAAAAAAACTGTAACTTGTAACTTCTGTTTCAGGGGGATCACTAATGAGTCCACTGCCCTTCTCATGCTGAAGAGAGCCAACAAATTAAAAGGCAAGAAACAGAAGCAGAAGAGGTTATTTGGTAAGAATATTTATATATCAGTTTATCCATCTTACAAGTTACACTTAAAATCATTTAACTTTTAATTCAACAAATCCTTTATTGGATCCTAGATCAGTGCATCTCAATCAGGGGGCCAGGGCCCACTAGGGGCCTCAGCAAACTTTTTAGGTGGCCTCAAGATGACTTAAATTATTCAAAACAAAAAAGAAAACCAGCATTAAAATCACCTAAAACAACGGAATGCTATATATTGTTTTATTCACCTCCTAAACAGCTGTTATCCAAAATAATCACAAACAAGTGGAAAAGGCCTGTGAATTTTGTTGTGAACAGTGGAGGTTTTGGAGTCAAAAAGGTTGAGAACCATTGTCTGTGATACAATATACTGTATTAGCATCTGAAAAATGGAAGTACATTCCAGTCAATAAAGCTACAGTGAATAATACTAATATAATATTTACTCAAGTTAAAAGCCTTACCTCTAAAAAGGCTGCTACCAATCAATCAATCTGTACTGACACAAAGAGACTTCTAAGGAATTATACTTTTTATATATATGAACTATCAATTTAACGAAACAATGCCCATTTCCTTAAAACTTTATGCCGGCCTTCAAGGCCTTTTTTTTTTTTTTTTTTTTAAATCCCTCCCTATGTCTTTGGTAAACAGTCATGCCACACTAGCATGGAGTTTGTGATTCCACGAGAAGCTTAATCTGCCATAACATCAACCAGCTCCACCCAGCTCCATGCCTTGTCATGTTCGATTGGCCTGTCTGCAAACATTCCTACATATATTCCATCGTGCTTTGAGCTCCAAGGGCCCAGAACTAGCTTTATTACTAGGAGCTAGGAAAACATCAGTGCTCGTAAGTTCAATGGGCCGTGAGTCTGAGAAGAATCCCAGACACGGTAGTGCTGGCCCTGGTCTGGATCCTCCAGGGTTGGCCTGAAGCCGGCTTTGATCAAGGTCAGGAGTGCGTGACTCTAATGCCACAAATCCAATCATGGCCCCATGAAATGAGGGCCTGTGTCAAACTCTCAGAGCCACTGCTCCATGGGCGCTTTGGTCTCGTAATGGAAAATGAAGCTTTGGTTTCTGTCAGTTTTCTGTTTGCGCTTGCCTGCTCGATGAATCCTGTGTTCATATGAGCTCATTTGTGGCTGTGTTCCTGTCTGTGTTATGTGTTCTAGACCCAAATCCACGTCTGGCCCTGTTCAGAAGCCACAGTAACCAGTATGTTTCCAAAGAAACTCAAAGGCTAACACGTCCTACTTTCAAGGACAACTTTAAAGGTATGGCTGAATTCATGCATATATGCACTACAAATTAAACAAATCTATTACTATACGAATCAGCTACATTGCTATACAAATCAGTTTATTCACCTATGATTCTGTTGTTGCTAGATATGAATTGGTTGAATCTGTACTGTACTGAATGAAACAATTGATTTACCATTCAGGTGAGTCACATTCCATGATTAGTGTATACACACAGAAAATTCCAATAAGAAATGCACTTTAAAAACCCAGATGATCCACTTATTTAACCAGAATAACGTAGCTTGGAATGTTTGGACACAGCTAATTATTTATATTAATGAACTGGTTTGCTATATGAATCAATTGAATCATTATATTAATCACTTGGTTCACTTTAGAAATATGAATCTTTTTTCAGCACTATGTGGAACGATTTATTCACAATATGGATTTATTTTCCACTATATGTATAAAATGACTCACCATTTGAATCAGTTTGACTAATCCGTTGATCAATAAATCAATTGATTCATTAGGAAATAGGTTGTTATTATATAATATACAAGTCAACAATTGATTGAGTTTGCGTAATTTCTTGAATTCCCAGCGACCTGATCCATTTTCATCATTCCCCATGGGCTGGATCCATCCAGTCATTTGGGACACGCTTGGATCTACCTTGCGTGTAATACACGAAAACATACACATCGCCTGATCAAATTGAATGCACATGATGGGATCGTAAATAGCTAGCTATTAGGTTGTTTGGGATGGTGGAGAATAAACAAGATGATTGTATTTCAGGAGACTTTGTAGCGGACCTGAAGTGTGAAATTGAGTTAAGTACAGAGGAGGTAGGGCACTTAGGGGTTCCAGACTGAGAGAAAGAGAGAGAGAGCGCCGTCTGCAGCCCTTGTGCCACCCGAGGGGGGTGGACTTTCAGCGCAATGCTACTGAGGGGGGCCGAGCGTAAGAGATAAGGCATAGATGAAGGGTCACGTTAAAGAGCAGGGCAAATAAATGGAAATATATCCTCTTTACATGCAAACGGTTGCTTTCTTTCTTTACTTTTTTTGTTGTTGTTCCGACTCCTCCACCAGTCCCGTGGCGTATGTAAGCCGATACCCATTTTCAAGTGGGTTACTTCATGTCCAGCACATCCACAAAAGAGAGCTCGGATAAAATAAACACGAGTGAGGCGGATATCTCGGAAAGAATCTGTCACGGCTTCAGGGGGCTAATCACCTCCAGAAGGGGGCTTGGAGCACTCGGCTGAAATGTAAGCCCCTGCTGGGGGAGAGCAGGGGAGCGGCGGCCAGCCTGTAGCCTGAGGCTTGGGGCCGTCCCTGATGGGGTCGGGGTTGTATTGCTGGTGCCTTCTGCAGGTCAGCAGAGGGGAAGAGCAGGTAGCCTTACCCAACCCCAAAGCCAGGACACAAAGTTTAATGCTTGTGTTGGTTTCAGCATCTTTAATTGTAAGAAATGCAATCATTTGACACTTTTTTTTTTTTAGTCCACTGCAGCAAAGTTGCTTTGCATTAACCTGCAGGTTTTCTCTGCTCTTCTGTGTTTGATTTGCACCATGTGTCATGTATTTCCAGTCTCCTGTATCTGCTGGGCTTGGCACTGTATCACTTCTCAAGTAGATGATGCTTTTGGTTTGGGTGGATTCCTTTGCGAGGAAATCACAGAAGAGAGTCAGATTTTGTGGAAAATAATACTTTAGATCAGTTGAAAGAGATTAACTGGAATACAATGTCTTACTTAAGTTAAGTTACTTAAGGCCTATATATATCCATCCAGCTTAAAACTAATAATTATTGGTGTTTTTTCACTTTAGTAAAAGAAATAAAATAATCAGATTTTAATTTATTATTTTTTATTTATTTATTTAATTTCTGCACCAATGCAAACAAGGATTTATAGGTTCTCAAAATCTTACATTAATATTTATCAGATTCCTTGCTTTTTTTCAAGAAATGATTAGTTATTATTATGTGTGTGTGCAGTTTAAAAGTTTTTTTTTTAAAGAAATTACTTATTATTTTTTTCCATTGTATATCAGAGATGCTTTTAAAAAAATCAGTTCTTGAATTTAAGACGTTTTAACTAAGAATTTATCAGATTTCATCCATTTCTGTGCACTTTTTGATTGCTTCAGATTGATGTGATTGACAAGCTTCATGCATCAATACAAACCTTTTCCGTGGTGTGTGTGTGTTTGTGTATGTGTTGACCGCTGGTTGACCGCCTGTGGTCTGCTCTCTGGAGGTGAAGGTTTGACCCAGGGTAAAGGAAAGTGGGAGACAGAACCTCACGATAAAAGACCTGACCTCCCTCTTTGAGTCTGCTCGGAGAACTCCCAAACAATCAAAGCCCCATGGGTATGTCTCATAGTCACACAAACACACACACACACTCAAGAATCCCACACATGCACAGTGTGTCATGCGCATAGCCTATGCGTGTGTTCAAGCAGTGACTTCATTGCAATGAAACAATTTAGGCATTTTGGAGACCAAATTCCAGTTTGTTAAGGTCAGACCCAAAAATAGTTGGAAAAACTGTTGAAGCATTTTTAATAGACATAAGATTGGATCTACATAAACTTGAATTATATTTTGAATGCTTTTCTTAAGGGAGAGTAAGGGTAGTTGTAATCTTGGTTTTGTCAGGATTGACTGTATTGACAGTACTGGTATAAAGGAAGAGCCGAATTTCTGAAAATACTTGCACTGTGTTCTTAAGGAAATCACTGCTCACCCCCAGCAGTTCGGTTCTGTCATCCTGAGCCTCGTGAAAGAGCCGATTCTCTAACTCCTGTCACTGCCATAGCAGCACCACACAGCCTAATGTACTTAAGAGCCCTTAACAGCCGTGACTCCTGGGCCCCCTAATATCCTGAGGGTGGAATAGATGGGGGGAAGCGGGTTTGACAGCTACTGGATGCTGCATGTATTTCTATCATGTAATATCTGTTGTTAAATCTGTGTGTTCACTGTATATACACACAATTTCGACCCTGTTTTTCTTGCAATTTTTCAGCAAATTATATTACTTTTTTTTAACCATGATTCTATCCTGATGCACACGTTTTAAGAACTCTATTAGCAGGTTTATAAATGTTGACATTGAATTACATCAAAATTAAAAAGTGCTATATAATAAAACTATAAATATAAATTGTTGTGTGAACTTCTGTTTTATTGTATTCTAATATTTATTTTATATACAGTGGCCCCAATGGTATTTCGTCACACTTTAATATGTATAAATATTATTACATTTGTCTTAATTGTCAATAAAATTTTTTTTTTTTGATCAATACATCTTCTGAAAGCTGAATAAATAAGGTTTCTTAAGATGTCCTTAGCAATGCTTATTACTAATCAAAAATTAGGTTTTGATATATTTATGGTAGGAAATTTAAATAATATCTTCTTGGAGCGTGATCTTTATCCTAATGATATGTGGCATAATAGAAAAATCAATAATTTTGACCCATACAATGAATTTTTGGCTATTGCTACAATGATATTAATTTTATTTGTTTATTGCATTTACTGAAGTGTATGAAAAAGCTTCACAATCATGGCTGCTGTGCAAACATGCGGTAAATGCTGAATAATTGTTTCACTTGTGGACTTTTCATCAGCAATACATGCGGATTGCCTTTTTTCTATTTACTTGTTCAGCCCTTAGGGAGGAGTTAATCACTTGACATTTTTAGTGGATTTTCAATTAACCCATGACAACTGTAACCCATAAACCTTGTCTGCGCTTTACTTTCTGGCAAAACCATGAAAATGACTTGAATAAATGGCTCATTAGTTCCAGCACTTGGCTGTCAGAAGTCGTTATCAATTCATGCTACTCTCCACCAAGAACATGTTTATTTTGAATTAGGGCTTTTTGGTGACACGTATTGACACTGTCCATAAATCTCCCTACTTCCTACATACTCGTTTCGGTTTTCTTTTTTGCTCAGTAGGCAGGAATATATATACACCACAAAAGTTCCCAAAACAATTTGCATGTGATTTGCATTTGCTATCCACCACGCAGACTGTTTCTTCTGCTTCTTAGTTACAGTCCAAAACTATTGCTTTTTTTGATTAACCTGGTGCTTATCAGGAGTTGTCTGACAAACTGTAAATATGTAAATGGCTCTCATTTCACACGCTTTTTTTCTTGTTTCCATGCCAATGCAGTTCAGAAAGCAGTGAATGAAGTTCACAACTTACCGAAAGCAGAGGAAAAACAATCTCACAAGGAGAGAACTTACCAGTTGCTCCACACACAAGCAGTTCATCCCGACACAAACTCTGCAGGCACGGGACGGTGAGACACACCATTCTGAACTATATTCTTTTGAAAAATATACACAGATGGAGGAAAAGTGTTGTGGTGTAAATTGTGTATTCAATGGCTTTTTTAGGGATAATTTCCTCCCTGATATTAGCCAGGATGTACTTAATGGTGGGAAGGTGCAGCTTGTGGTAAGAGCTATTATTTTTATCATTTATTGTACACTAACACGCCACTGTTCACTTTTTTACAAGTACCTTTGTATTCTGTGCTAATTAATTGTGAATTTAAATTTAAAGTGGCTGGTGCAAATAAATACATTGAAAACTTGCTGCTGTTTACAGCCCCGAAAATATTTGTTTATAGGAGAGTGAATTTGCGCATGTTTGTGTATGTGAGAGATTGCCTATACTTTAATGTATCTGTTTTTTTCTTAGGCCATAGGGGACAGAGACGGTGGAGATTCAGGAGCAAGGTTTTGGACTGACTCCACTAGTGTCTCTCCACCTTTTAAAAAGCACACCCAGCCTCGAAGATACTCAGCTGAAAACACAAGTGAGTCTTTCACTAAAGAGGGCGTTTCACTAAAATGCATACTATCAAAATAAATAAATAGCATAAAAAAAAAATAAATAAAAAATGAAAATACAATATACACTACAGGTCAAACATTTTGGAATAAGTATGATTTAAAAAAAAAAAAATAATGATAGAATCATTTGACACTGAAAACTGGAGTAATAGCTTCCAAACATTTGACCATATTTTGCCAATTAAAAAAAGTATGCAAACGTCCCATTAGAAACATCTGTGCCCGCATTGTTGATAATATCAAACAAGCAAAAGAGCATGTTTTTTGAAAGCAGTCAAACTCCCTTCTCCACTTCTGTTATGAATACATACAACACACCATTGGATAATTTTTTTTTTTTTTAATATATCTCTTTTTTGGCACCAGATTTTGGGTTCTACTCAGAGCATCATCTCCGTATGATTTATTCCGACAATAATTTTTGAAATGTTGAGGGATTGGATTAATTAGGGAAGAATTTTAAAAACACTGCAGACTTCACACAATGATGTGAAGTTAAATCATGTGGGTCAGGTGCCAAATCAAATACTGCACACAGAGTACAGTGGGTGTGATGTAAAGCACACGATGGAAACTGACATGACTGTAAACATCATCTGGCTCACTTGATAACCCATTACAACATCACAAAAATCGGATTTCACACAGTCCAAAACCACTTGACATCAACAAGCACTTACATATATATAAATGCAGCTTTGTAATTTTATTCCCTCTTATTAAAAAGTAAATGTTTTATTTTTTTATGCTTCTGGCAAATACAAGCATGTTTGAGAATATGTATGTGTATAATTGCCTATGTGCGCGTGTGTCAGCTTTGCAGACAGATTCCGGGGTCGATGAGGGGACGGGTGGGAATAATCTCTCTTTCAGCAGGAAACGGACAGCGAGAGACCTCTGACAGCTTGTTGATTAAGTGCAAGCTCTGTCACACACAGGACTGACCCTAACAAAGATCCCACTGACTGACACAAGCAGGTCTCAGCGCACTTTAACACAGTCTCGTTGCACCGTGAAGGCTTTTCACTGTCTGTCCTAATGAAGCTAAATTGGATTCTGATGATTATTTGAAAATGAAATCCACGAGGATGCTGACAGCCTGACTGACTGGTTGTCTGAATGACGAACTCAATCAAGCCTTTCACACAGAGGTATTTATAGGTGAATTATTGGAGAGAAGGCTGATTCTACACATCAAAGAGAACTGAAAAGATTTATTTAGATAATTCACTTTACAGTTTACATGCGAAACCAAGGATGTTTTATTCCTGTTGTGAATTAGTCTGTTTATCAGCTAACATAAAATTATTTTTTCCCAGCTTTTCATAGGCCTCTTGTCATTTGAATTAAATCATTGTGAGTCATTAGGTCATGAGCACAAAGTTGACATGCTTAGCACGATGTTCAATTACAGTAAGGAATCTATAAATACTGCTTCGGTTTAATGCAACAAGATACCCTCTACTTACTGAGGCCGAGCCATAAAGAGCAGTTTAGGGAGCCATAAACGGTTTCATTATGTTTAGAGGAAATATCCCGGTGCCTCATTTTTTTGCCCTCTTTCAAAGGTAATGGGAGCAAAATGGCTGAAAACAATTTGTTTGGTCACAGCGGTTTAGTGAGTGTGTGGCCGTTTTATTAAATATCAGCCCACAGAACACAGGCAACAACATGTGTCAGGGTAGTGCGACTAATACTAAGATGTCTACTTTTTTTTTTTTTCACTTCCAAAGGCAGGGAACAAATGAAGACAAATGTAGCAAAAACTAAAATTTGTGTTAGCTTAACAATTACTACATTTGTAAAATGTTTTAAATGGATTAAGAACCAGGGGATCAGAAGATTTACTCGGCTTTGAATCTTTGAAATAAAAATAACTGATGATTATTTGAATTCTATTAAAACATAATGTGCTTTAGAATTATGTGCAGGAAGATAAGCGGTGCACAGTAGCCTCCCGAAACGATGGCGTTTGCCTTGCTGTTTTATTTTCCCGCATATGACTTTGTGCTGAGCGCAGCCATGGGCTCTACACGTGGTACACATCAGCTATACAGGAAAAAAAGCTTGCTATTTTCTAGGTGTTTGAAAGAACTGTGCTTCATAAATGTCAGTCAAAGTCTTATCAGGTGTATTAACGCTATTAAAGGTGTATTTGTTTATAAAAAATTACCTGTCTCTCTCCACAGAAACAGATGTGCCATCACTCCCAAGAGTCAGTTCAGCTCCGATCCGAAATGAACGCATCTCGTTCCGGGACAACCCAGTGCGACACAGCGGAGGCTGGGGTGGAGGGAAGAAGAGAGCCAAATTGAACAAGTAAAAAAATAACTACATCAGCTTGTGTTTGTTGCACTGAGATAATATTGATTCAGTTTGTTCTTTTGTTTTTGGCCCTTCGTATTTGTGGCTGTGTATATATTCAGAGTGTGATGGATGTCTTGTTGATGTAAGCCCTTAACAAGACTTACAATGCTCATTTGATCTCCGCTGAAATTCCTTGCAGCTGCTGTTTTTACTAAAATCCAGCTTCCTCTCCTGCAAATGAATTAGAAGCAATGGATGAGATATAGCCCAAATATCTGCAGGCGGTCACAGGATATGTATTGCTTTCAAGTATCACTCCATTTAACATGAGCACTGCGAGCCATGGACTGGGTGGAAACCATTTACAAATGACATGCTTAATATGCAGACAATGACAGGCAATAGAAACCAGCTCGTTCCTGTTTTAATTTTCTTTAGGTTTTTTCTTTCTTTATACTGGGGAATTTGTGTTGTTCTTAAAGCTAAAAATAAGACAGTGCACATTTAATGAAAGTAATATATCCAAGATCACTGTCAATAAATTATTTGCTTTATACGCAGTTCTGACTCAAACGCTTATGTTGTAATCTCTCATAAAATGCATTTAGAGCAAAACAATTCCAAAAATAGGTAAAAAGAAATGCATGCTTCAGAGTTAAAAGTGTTTTCTTTGGTGTTAGTGTCAGATAAGGATATCGTGTTTGTGTATTTTAATTTGGATATCAAAAAGTGTGTGTTCAAAACAGTGGTTGGAGAAAAACTTTCTGGCACCAGCTTAAGGCTCATTTATATGCCTATAGAAATGCTCAAATAAATCTCAAAAGAGATGCCTTATTAGTGGGAGTTTTGGCATTGTGTTTTGGGCAGACAGCCCATAGGTCTCAAACTTAACCCAGAGACACTGGCTGACTGCTGAGGTATTGTGTTGTTAAATTATATACACATAAATACATTTAATACTGTAAATAAGTTACACTTTATTTTGATAGTCAACTTTAGATATTATACTGACTGTAAGTAACTTTGCAACTAAGAGTGTGTGTATGTATAAAGTATATATATATATATATATATATATATATATATATATATACCCTCTCTGAAAAAAAGGTACAAAAGTATAAGGTTTGAAAGGATACCTTCCCAGTGACAGTTTTGTACTTCTGTGCGCACAGACTAGATAAAGTATATAGATAGACAGACTATGACTGCAAAAAGGTTATAGTGGGACTCCAAAGACAGTACATTTCCAAGTTTCCACTTTTGCTGAATCTCAGAATAACAGCCTGAATCCGCAGACCGATGCCAGCAAGTAATTCATGCCAGTTGTTACCCACAGAAAACATAGGCAAACCATGAGAGATAATCTTTTCAAGTGCCAGCGAGAGCAGATCTGAATAAGGTTAGTAAAACCCTTCAGAGTCATATAAAACCTATTGGTTTGTTTGAGTTTCTAATAGACTACAGTGTATTAAACTACCCCGGGAACACATTATAGGGGAAATAAATACTCATTGAATAATCCTTCACACTAAAGTGAAGAGGCCTTTCAAACCAAATTTGACTTTGCAAGCTCAATGCATCTGGCCTGACCTGAGCAGCTCGATCGCAGCAGCTGGAAGAAGTGGCTGTGGCAAAACCGTTTATTATCATTTTAATTACTTAAGTGACTGCAAAGGCGTATGTACACAAACCCGGCTGACACGCTCATACTGACCTCTGACTTTCACTAGAGATTCATTCTGTCTATAAGAGAGCGAGAGAAACTGAGGCGATAGACAATGGCAAACATGTCGGTGGCCTGAAAGCCTCATATGGCCTGTACAAAACCATTCATATAATTTAAGAATGTACCTTCATGATCAAGAAAAACACTAACATCTCTCTGTACCAATTTGACAGAGCTCAGAGAAAGGAGATCCTTGAGTCATGTAATTGTTATAAATTATATAACACACACACACACACACACACACACACACACACTTTTTAGATATATTTTTGTGATAATTTCAAGAACATGCAAGGATCATCACAAACTGTGGCAGTATGAATATTTTATGTGATATAAACATTATCTTGGCTTATGTTAATTCATAATTGCAGTTTGAAAAATCAAAAATAATAAACGGGATAAACAAAATTGAGAATATTACTCTCCTTTTTACTTTGTTATTAAAAGGAACAAATGGCATATTAAATGTTTCAAATATCTGATATCGTTAATGCTCATTTTTTGGATTTTGAAATATGTCTTTATGTACTTATGAACTTAATTGAGTGAAATTGGGCCGTAACTCATAGCATCTTCTGCACTTTGATGTGCTTTATTTTTAATGCACAGACAAAATTTCAACAAACCACAGAGAATTTCTCACATTTTCCCCTCAGCAAGGGGTCCAAATAGAAGGTCATTTCAGAGCCTTAATAAGAAACCCCCCTGCTACTTAAGAGTACTCCTATTTATTTTCATTTTTTCTTGGAGTGGCACCATCAGACCCCAAGCATTGTAAGTGACCCTTAGATATGGCTAGCCTGGCAGGTGGTAAGGTTTTGCTGTCAGAAAGGAGAGGGCTTCTCTATGTGTGATCTCTTACAAACTCTTTAGAGTGAGGGTGGTATCGGATGACGCCTTTCCTGTTTGAAATGCACACGTTCAGGTGGTCGCAAAATCATTTTGGTGCCGAGCTTTATAGTCTCGAATTCAATAATTGGGCCTCATGTGTCTACACTGTTGCTGTCGGAGTAAAGCTCTACGTTGTTTGCCTCATCAGTGTTTTTTTTTTTTTTTTGGATAAAGCCAAGCGAAACTTTTGATAAAACTAGCAGAATAAATTACGCAATATAAAAGCCCCATTTTAATATTACGCGTGTGATCATGGATCATGTCATCGTGTTTCTTACAGCTTCTATATTCCTCTAGAAAAAAAAATCTATGTAACTTGAAAAGGTTTAACACACATTTAAATGCGTGTGACAAAGTGATACTTTTATTGTATTTATAGCCCAATGCAGGTATAGTACAGGATTTCTGTGCTGTTTGCGCTGAATGCCGTCGTGATTTGTTTCTTGTTTCGGAAAATTCAGATTGCCATTTCATGAGATCTGCAAACACAGGTTTGTCGTGCCAGGGATGTTGGGTGAAATCATATACATAGCCTATTCATACAATTGTTAGAAATAATCACCTAATTTAAACTGTGAAAAAAGTTGTAATAAATGTGCTAAAAATATGTAAAACAAAGTTTTAGTAAATACTTGTTTACTGGTTCACTGAAAAAGTATATTTGTGTAGCCGTCTTAAAAAATGTATTGAATGTGTATAAGGCAACGTATAGAAATATGGTATAAACGTATCAAAAATTAATGAAGTAAAACGTAGGCTATAGATGATAATAATCATTCGAATCATTCTAATAATAGATTTAAAAAATGTAAAAACTATTTTGTAATTTAATTACACATACAGAACTGTAAAGTAACGTCCCGCTTTTCTGGAAAGCGCAGCTAACTTTTTTTGTATTACGTAGCCTAAATTAACATGCTTCATTAAATTAGACACAATAAATATACTAGGAACATAAAAACGGGTAGGTTAAAGTTATTTCCCCGTCATGAAGAAAAAAGTAGTTAAAATAAGTAACGTTAAAAGACTAAAGATTATGCGTTGGAACAAAGGTGCTATTTTCCATGTTGAAACTGCAGTAGTTTAAATACGTTTTTCCCCACAAAGGTTACTGAAGGTCTTGATGTTTTTTGTTGTTGTTTTTTCATATCGTGATATTAGGCTACATTTAGGCTATTTAATAAAAAAAGAAAAAAAAAACTGCAAGTAAAATACACAAAGTAAAATCTGGTTTACTCAGTAAAGATTTACTCTCTACTATTCTTCATTAAGAACATAAGCCTACTCTATTGCTCTTCTTTAAACAGTCACCAACTTTTCTGTTTACTGAAATAGCCTACTAATATTGTTTGCGCAGTTTAACACTTTAAATAGCTCGCAGTCAGATTTATCAGATAATAATCATTAGGGATAGCCAAACACTGAAAGCGAAAGCAAGTGTAATTGTTTCATTTCGGGTCATCTCAGAGTATCATAAATTTTATTTAGTGCTTGTGCATGCGCGTGGGTGGAGTTTCACCTTCTCCATATTCAGAAGTTGGGTGGCTGCTTGAAGCTCGCACTCTTTGCCGTATAAAGAGAGGCCCTCGGTCTCTTTAAGACAAGACAAATTAACGACTTGTACAAATAATTGGCCGCATTGCTTCATTTTTGACATCACTAAAACATTTATGGTGTCCGCTGACGCGCTTCATGCTTGAGACGAGGCCAGAGGAACATGATGGAGTACTTGAGCGACAAGTTCTCCTTGAAAAGTCAAGCGATTAAAGGCAGCGATTATTACATGGACCAAGTCATGGAGACTTTAGACAATGTGCAGTACTACAACAAAACATCACCTAAATGCGTCCAGGCCTTCTCGATGCAGAGCAATGATCAACACACCACCATGGACAGATCGTCTCCGTGTGACAACCAAAACAGTAAGTCTGACTTTAACACACACACACACAAAGTTTTTTTTTTTGTCTTTGTAAAATGTAACAAAACATTGCCTACTATATAAAGATTCTTGAGTGTTTCTATAACACATTGGTTCAGTAAAGAAGCTGCATTTGGTTCTCCAGATAAGGAAGCTCTTGAAAATTTATTCAGTATTAAAGTATCAATTAATGTGGTTTTCTCAAGTGAAAAACAAAAAGTCCTCCGTTGAAGTCAGAATGTTCTCCTGGTACCAATCTATAAAATTCATTTTAAGAACTTTTATTATTAAATATTCAAAGTAGCCTATTTCGAAGCTATTGAAAGTTTCGCATTGTCGATAACTTCTATGAATTGGGCTAAATGTGAAAAAATTATTTTTTTACAGTATTTAAATGTGAGATTTACCTTTTTCATATTTTTAAAAAGTAAAAAAGTTTTTCAAAAGTTGAGGAAAAAAAAGAGAAAAGGTGAAAATAAGTTTTACATATTTTCATGGGAAGCGTCTAATTCTTTATCATTTAAAATAAACATTTCCCCCTTTTTAAATCTTCTTTTAGAAACATTGCTATTTTATTTATGCGCTAATTGTTGTTTCAATAAATAATAATAATAAAAAACCCTCGCAAACATAACGCTGCAAATAAGTTATTCGTTTACATTTCAAGATGCATTTTTACATGAACAGCCTAAACATATTTTTTCCCTTATTGTAGCCTACGTGGACTAGATGAGCAAACATATATATATATATATATATATATTTATATATATATATAGTCCTATTAAATCAACTTCCTTTTCATTAGGCTTTAAAGTTACATAAGTTGACATTAGCATTTTGTTTATTTATATATATATATATATATAGTCTCAAGTTTACATGCATAATTTGTATTCTCCTATTGAAATTATCATGCTACATTGTAAAACTACTCCATTCGTTTTTCCTCATTAAAAATGATTCAGTGTTTGATAAAACGTTTTCAAGTTTGAGATATGGTGCTGCTGAAAGTTTGTGTTGTACTTTTATGCTAACTAGCCATATTTTAATACTGATCAGGCGTAAATTACTGCGCTCCTAAAACTGAAGACAGCGGCCTGCACGCGATGGAGAACTGCTGCAGCATCAGAGTGTCCCCGGCCACAGCCGGACCGGACAAAACAGACCTGGACGACATCGGCGAAAAATGCGACAGCAACGTGTCGAGCAGCAAGAAGAGACGCCATCGCACGACCTTCACGAGCGCTCAGCTAGAGGAACTAGAGAAAGTCTTCCAGAAAACCCATTACCCAGATGTGTATGTGAGAGAACAGCTGGCCATGAGGACAGAGCTCACAGAGGCCAGAGTTCAGGTAACTGTTCACTTTCATTTGGCATAATTCTCTGAAATTCACTTAAGTTTTTTGTTAGACTTTTTTTTTTTTTTTTTAAATAGAAATTCTCAATGTTACATCTAGACCTTTCTGAGAATACGTCATTACATTTGAGGTTTAAAAAGCCTTAGTTGTCTCTCAAAATTCAAATCACCTTTTAGCTCTCATGCAGGCGTTCCTCACCGTTAAAAAAAAGAGTTTTATTTTTTTTGCATAAATGTTCAAATTAAAACGAATGTAGTGATACAGTACAACCTGCACTTTCCAAAAGTGAATTACCGTAAACACCGATTTTTAAAATGTTATTACGGATTAACAAAGTTAAGTTAACCCTATAAAAACGTATAAGAATTTAATGATGTGAAAAATAATACACATAAGTATATATATATATATATATATATATATTTGATGAAAGCATTTCACATACTTGACATTAAATACCTTTATTTTGTAAAGATAGAATTGATGAACTCAATATTAGTTACAAGCTAATAGTAAAAGTAGTTTAATAGTTTAAAAGTATACTACATAACAATACAGTAAATAAATACAATTTAGGTTATTTCGTACAACTGTGCCGTACTTATATAAAATGTTACCTCAATATTTTATCAATTTTACATCATGAAAAACAACTTTACTTTTTGGGGTTTTTTTTTAGGTATGGTTCCAGAATAGAAGAGCCAAGTGGAGAAAGCGAGAAAGATATGGACAGATCCAGCAGGCCAAAAGCCACTTTGCAGCGACCTATGACATATCAATGCTGCCCCGGACAGACAGCTACTCACAGGTGATTCACTTTGTTTATCTGCACCACGGTTTTACAAAAATATTTGCGAAAATTAAATTAAATCAACCAATGCATGGCTGTCGATTAGTTCAGTAATACTCAAAAGCAGAAGAACACCCTGATGTTTTTAGCAAGCCATTGTTGTTATTGTGCTTTATTATTTGTATAAAAAATTATTTATCATACATTGTGTGAGCAGGTTTCATTTCGTTAAACAATTAACGTGACAAAGTTTTTACTGATCTGATTAGAAAATTTGACTGTAAAGTCACAAAACATTTGGCCAAATTTCAGCTAATAGCATATGGCACTTCAAAACACAAACAATACATGAATTGTCGACAACTGGCCTTTGCCTTTCAAGCTTTAAACAGTTTTGACGGGTGTGGGCAGTCAGTCGGGCTGCAGAGCGCTGTCTCACGCAAACTGACACAAGCTGTTGGGAGGATTGAAGATGAAGATTTAGATGGCACCACGGGACCTCAATTTCCTTCATCAGAGAGTAGATTCCTCACTCGTGTGTTTTCCATAGTCACATAAAAAGCCTGTGCCTTTATACTGTAGGACAGGTCTTTACTGCAAGTTGTAAGGAGAGGTGGGAGGGTGCTAAGCTTTGTTTGTATTATGCCCAGATTTTTGTGGTAAACACAAATGCATTTTTGCGGGCGGAAGGGTTTGTTTTTAAAAGCCTGGTCTGGATTTATTTAAAGTCTTGGACATAATTGTCACTGTATTTTAATGTAGATTGAGGGTGTATCTGATATGATGTCATAGCGGTTTATCATGAAGCATTTTCCCAGGCATACTAAAATGCATCGATTTATATTTGAAAATTGAATTAACTTTCCAAATCACAATCTATGTTTATGTACCATGGATTTTCAAACATTTGGATTTCTTTATTTTGATTATGGATTTTTTTGCTTCCTGCCCCATCTTAAGCCTGTTGTTGTTTTCATCTTCGTTCTAATCTAGGCCTACTAAAGTGTTATTGTCTTTCAATCATTTGCTTCTTAAAAGGGGACACAGGTCGTTCTAGACTTGTCTTTTAACCCCAGCGTAGTTATAGGACTACTTTTACACAGGGTTATGACCGGATTCAGGGTTAGCACCGCTTTCGCGGTGATAGCCCATATTGCCATGCCAAACACTTCCGGTGAGAAACAACGCTGTGTTAAATGTTACCGCTAGATATCCAACCGCGTTCCTCATATTTTGAACGGTAACGGAAACTGCGCGCATTGAATGAACGGTGGTTTCAGCGTTTGAGGGGAAAATGTAGTATTGACGGAAAACGCGTAAATGTGAGTGAAGAAGAGACCCTTTCATTCTTATCAATATAGTCCACCGAAATGTCCGACAGTTCAGCGACACCCAGCATATGGAAATAAAAACATTATAGGCTACCGGGGTTTAGGAATGTGTGAAACACTTTAGAAAAAGCTTAGCCAGTTTTAATTGTTAACCCTTGGTGAAGTATGAGCAGTGTAAAACTTAAAGCAAGATAGGAACCCAAGATTAGGTTTACCTGGGATTTAAAATGACCTACACTCGCAGAAAAAAAGGTATAAAAGCTGTCACTGGGGCAGCAGCTACCTTTTCAAAAAGTAGCCTACTAATATGTACCATTAAGGTATTTATATGCACATCTTAGGTACTAATATGCACCCTTTAAGGTACACAAAGGTGTACTTTTTGAAAAGGTAGCCTACTTTGTTTCTGAGAGTCCAGCATTAACTATTAAAGTGTGCAAAGCCCTGAAGTGTTGTGATTTCATGCATTTTGATTTTACTTTATTCCTCCTTCCACAGATTTCCAACAACTTATGGACAGGTCCCACTCCAGGCAGCTCTGTAGTCTCGTCCTGCATGATCCCACGTGGTTCCCCTCCCTGCGTGACGTCTCCCTACCCCCATTCGCCAAGAGCCGGTGAGCACGGTTACGTGGGATTTCCCAATCACCAGCAAAATCAGTTTGGAATGTCTCTCAACAACTTCTTCGCCGATTCACTTCTGGCTCCTTCACCGAACAGTCACGCCGCATTTGAGACCAAACCTGAGTTTGAACGGCGGTCCTCCAGCATTGCTGTGCTGCGGATGAAGGCGAAGGAACATGCAGCCAACATATCTTGGACCATGTGAACTCTGAACTTATTCTAATAGTGCTGATCTCAACAGTTTTTAACTATAACAGTACAGTTACTTTCGTGAATTAGTTTTTATTTGATTTTATTTTTTTATTGGAACAACAAAGATATCAGCCGTAATTCAATTCTGGAAAAGCTTTCAGTCCTTTTTTAAGCTTTCAAACCTCTTTTCCAAAAATAATTTAATTAAGAAACCTCTTGATTAAACAGTAGTTGTTCTTATTTTGTCTTAGCATCTCGTTGTTGTGAATATGAAGGGCACAGAACTCGACAGTATTATACTCTCATGACTTTGACAGAGATGTTATGGCTGACATACTAACACTATGTCTTTGTGCTTTGCAGCAAAGCTGTTTAACGCTCTCTAGCTGTGGCTAGTCTACAGTGCCACATGCAAAAGGAGCAATTTTTTATTTTATGGTAATAAAACTTCATTAAAATTACAATTTACTGTATGTGTTTCTAATCGTTTCATTCTCTTAGCTACTTTGTTTAGATATATTTTAAAACGTAATTTATTCCTGTGATGGCAAAGCTGAATTTTGCAGCTATTCAGCCTTGAGTGTCATATGATATTTCAGAAATTATTGTAATATGGCGATTTGTTGCTCAAGAAACATTTATTTTTTCTATGATGGTAAAAACAACTGTGCTGCTTAATATTAATAGTTTTGTTGAAACTGTGATTACCCTGTGATCATACTTTGATAAAGAGAAAGTTAAAAAGAACAGTATTGATTTGAAAAAAGGAATATATATATATAGATATAAAATGTTTCTTTAAAAAAAAAAACAGTACAGTGGGTTCTTTGCAATAGTTTTCAAATTATTTCAATAAAGTTCTGATCTTATATCCATAACTTTTTGAGTAAATAAGCTGTGTTCAAAAATAAATATTCTGATTTCTGATTACACTCCTCTGCCGACACACGTATTCCTACATATTTCTCCTTTTGAGATAAACATAACTTTGCAAGTTTCTCAACTGCTGGAGTAGAATTAAACTCTTAATTTGTATAAACCCAGTAAATACCAGTATTTATTAAAAAATAACACGGGGATGCATATTCTAAAAATATGTTAGAAGAGTATCTTAATCTAAAAGAAACTGGTAACACTTTACAATAAGGTTCATTAGTTAACATAAACTAAGACTTAACATTAACAAAGTTGAATAAGTATTGTAATAAATGTGTTGATCATTGTTCATTTATTTTAGTTAATACCTTAACAAATAACACCTTATTGTAAAGTGTTACCAATAAATTGAATAATTAGAGTTTTACATAGAGTTTAAAAACATTTAATCATTGAAGTGTTTTTTTGTATTCTATGATCTATTTGATGATAAAAGCTTATGTATTACTTATTCTTGGTATTTTGTATTGACTGCTGTGATGCAAACCTTTGTTTATACTTACATTTTAAACTCTGTATCTTTCGGTCACTGGTCCATCATTTCTCTGGATCCCCAGCTTCACTGTAAGACTGATGGTGCAGCACATGTGAGGCAGAAGATCCCAGCACACTCTGCTGCAGATGAGATCCATCAGCAGGCTGAATGGGTTTGACCCTCTGGGGTGAGCCCCGCTCATTAATAAAGACCCTCACACGCTTGGGGGAGTGAGACACGTGAAAGAGACAGATCTCTCTGCTGCCCAACACTCCAGACCTGCAGTTGGGAGGGGAAAGAACTCATTTTAAAGCACTAAAGACACTGATTACAAAAAATGTACCTATGCGTTTAATATTTCCCCTATGATCTTTCTTTAAAATATAATACAAACAGATTGCCATTATTGTGTTTAGATGGTACTGAAAAATGATTTAATCATATTTATGTTTACACCCATAGTTTAGTAAGGATCTCAATAACACTCATAAAGTACACATAATGAATAAAAAATCTGGCTTGCACACAGCAGGCATGGATTTTATGAAAGACATTTCTAAGATAAGCTGGCAAGAGCAACGGCAAAAACAAAAACAAAACACACAGGACTTTGTGTGGAACGAGATGCAATGCCTCTTGTCTGACAATTTATGCCCTAATTATGAATGGCTGTCCTCCAGACGATTGCTTGATGGACGTTTTTGGCCCTACTCTGCATTCAAGCACAATGTGGTCTTCATAATTACAGCACGCAAGTAAACACATTTAGCATGTATTTCTTGTGTAAGGCTTATTCAGGCCTCTCACCCCACGTGTCCAACTGGTGCTGTACCAAAGGAAATAGCACACGTCAGACATGTCGCGTCACTGTCAGAGGTAATATGGAACTGTAATTCTTGTGTTTTTTTTATTTGTGTACTTGATTTGAAGGTATCAGGGGCAATTACAGTATATTCCAATGGTCAAATTTTGCAATCCAGTTCAATCATTCACCCACATTACATTACACTCACTCTGGGCATTAATCATGATGTCCACTAGTCTATAATGACTGGAAAGTGGACAAATTAAAATAAAAATAAATAAAAAAGTATATATATATGTGTAACTAAAAAAAATAAAAATATACAATATATTAATGGTAAAACAATTATGAAACACAAAATAAATGAAAAAGCAGAAAAAAAATCTAAAGGACAGTATGCAAAAACACTGCTTTTACCAACAAACTGTGTCATTGCATAAAATGTGTATAAAAAAAAACAAACAAACAAAAGAAAACCTGAAACTAAAGAACTTACAAAATTGCTCTGACCTGAGAACAGCTGAACATTTTAGCTGACTTTTGCCAAAATGAATGCCAGTGTGGTGTTGTGTAATAAATGCTGTTCTTTTGAACTTTCTATTCATTAAAAATGGCAATTTTTTAAAAACAAAAATATAAAGCAGCACAAGTAATTCTAATATTGTTAATAAGAAATGTCCAAAGTACCAAATTAAATTAACGCACGAAGTCTGCATATCAGAATGATTTTTGAAGGGACACTGAAGACTGGAGTAATGGCTGCTGAAAATTCAGCTTATCCATCACAGGCATAAATGACATTTTTAAACATATTAATATAAAAAAAAACAGTTATTTTACATTTAAAACTGTATTTTTGATCAAATAAATGCAGCCTTGCTGAGCATTTGAATGGTAGTGAGCTCTAAAAATACAGAAAATGTGTGTGGGTTAGTTAGAGAAAAGGAAAATAAATGTCTAAAATTTAAGTGACAATTTTTCATCATATTCTCTGCATATGACGCTATTTACATACAGTATATTAATGATATAGACCTGTCTATATCACCACCAGAAACAACATGCAAACAATGAGCTCATAAAGCAAACAACAGCATAAGCATGGATCACCGCAAAACTCTTGTCTTTATGATCCTGAATGTTCTCGGACTTAATATGAATCATTACAAGACACAAAAGAAAACATGGCCTGTTGTGAAATATTGGATAATGCAACATTTAAAGACCTCTGGGGCACTTATGGCTCGTGTGCTACGAACTGAAGACCAACCAGACAAGAATACACCGCTCTTTGCTTAAGTCAGTCAAACGTCTTGTTTTCTTTCTATCCAAATGCCACATACATTCTCTGATGGACATTTCAGCTGGGTCCCATCATTCACAAAAACTCCCAGCATGCAGCGGGTCGTGATGTTTTTATCCCTATGCTGAGCAAGGGGCCAGAGATCGCTCTTCCTGCCAGGACAGTTATGTATGTTCAGTAGGAGCAGCGGTGCTAGAGTCCATACCGGGCTTCATGATTAATGAAAGCATTCCCCGAACCGAGTCTCCAGCGCAAAAGAAGCCCTGTGAGTTATTGTGTGTGAAGTGATTTTTTTATTACCTTTTCACATAGAGCTGGGCTGTTTCAGAGAGCAGCATAAAGTCATATAGATCAGGAGGAGAAGCCGCAATGCTGCTGTCTGTGATTGATGTAGTAATGTTAGTACCTGAGACCCCCAAAACAAAGAGGACAGAAAGACTGATCAGGTGAGAGAAATGTTACTAAAAATATCAACTGGAATTATTTAATTTAGAAATTTGTTCCTAATGTAACACCAGATTAAGCTATAAATAGCAGTCTTTTGGTTTAGCAGGCTAGTCTGTTGAATCTGTGGGCAGGAAGCCTTTACCTTCATTTGTTGTGGCTGGTGAGTCATTGTGAGAGTGTCAGGATTGACGCGTAACGCGCTCATGAATAGTCAGATGTGACGGCACCCGCTGAGATAACAATGTTTACTAATGCCAAGACAAACAGAGGCAATAAACAGGGCAATTAACCATCAGAGGAAAACAAACTCAATACATGAGCAATTACCTGTGATGTCTAGATTTGAGTATTCAACATTAAATTACATCAGTACGTTAAACAATACTGCATTCGTCAATATTTAATTTTAAGTGAAATTATAACGTTTTAGATAAAAATGATTGATTACACATTAAATGCATAATTAATATAAAGCTAAAAATATTTGGAGACCACATTTTAAGTTATAAAATCACTCTAAAATTATTATAATTTTTTTTTTTTTTTTTAGAAATGCTTCACGTCTGCTTCCAAAGCTCATCCAAAATGTAAAATAAAGCCATTTATTCACCCTCATGTCATTTCAGTGATCTTTGAAACACAAATTAATTATTTTATGCAACTTCAGAGACCACCACTGAGAGCAGTCCATTTCAATAAAACCATAAACAACTTCATATGAAGATAGAAAAATAAATCAATTAATGTAATGTTAGCACATTCTAGAGTTAATACAGTACACACTGAAACTACAAATGGATAAATCATTTTACATTATTGCCACACATTTTTATTTTTAAGTTTAAATAATTTTGTTATTTTTATAATGTTTAGTATTTTATTGTTTTTTTAGTTTTAGTTTTCTATTTGATATATACACATTTCAGTTACATATATATACATACATACACATACATATATATATAGTTTGTTTGTTACATGCACACACCACAGATGAGTTAATGATCTGAAACCGCCTCATACTAAAACCACAATCACATATCAAATGACAAACAAGTGTCCTTGTTTGTCCTTGACTCTCACTGAGCTCCCAGCAGGAGGAGAGCGATCTCCATCATCATCTGCACTGGCTCATCTCTCTATCTGCACAAACATCACGACGAGCACTATTCCCTCAGCTTCGCTACAATAACAAACAGATCTGAAGAACCGAAGTGAAACAGGTTAGTTACGGTATACATCCCTCTGTGACTTTTCTTGTTTACTTCTGTTATTCTTGGTATTGGAGTTTAAATGCAACTTGCATCAAATACAGTACTGTACATGTGATGTTTAAATATAAGCTACATCCCATCTCAGTCACTCAAACTAATGGCATAAAAGCTTTTATTCTTAAAGTCAGACATTAGTTTAAAGATAAACGTGGTGTCTTGAAAGAGAAAGTAAGTCATCCTTTGATGATAAAACACACAGATCTCAAACCCCTCCAGAAGTAATCTCTAGATTGCAGACAGTGACATATCACCTTGTCACAATCTCATGAACTAATGGTAGAAATGTTCGTTTCTTATCATGTATATTGATGTGATCTGCTGACCCTGTGGGCATCTGAAGCCACATCTCCAATGTCAAGCCAAGTCCTCCCACACGGCTCTTCCCTTCTCCTACCGGCTTTGAAGTTCATTCTCCTCAAGCTGGAAAATCTCAGGGCCAAGTCACCGCAAAGTTTAATGCTGAAATATTAAAGATACGACTATATAAAGCATAAAGTACTGTACCCTCCTTGTAAAATTATTCTTGGACTTGTCTTTAACCAATAAAGACTTTGTAAACCACATATTTATCTTCAGGCAACTCCAACTTCATCCTCAGGCCATCCAAGAAACAGATTTGGAGAAATTTAGCATTACATCAGTTTTTCACCAATGGAGAGTCCATGTTTGTAAAAAAACAAATCCATCAAGTCATTTTTTACTTCAGATTACCACTAAATATATGACCTACTGTATATCCAATAATATCACTTTCTAGTGCTACATATTGATCTACATTGGTTTACTGTACGTATACGGATAAAATTTGACCTACTTTTAACTGACTTTATATTAAGAGCTCGGTGACAATATAGATTTTTTGTAAACGGCAGTGGATTTTTCTAAGCTTTTGAACTGTCTAAAAACCTCCTTGATGTTTTGGAAATGATGCCGTTGTTTATTTGGTGATACGAATACCTTACTGTCCTTGTTCCCTAATGAGGAACATAATCACCTGTCGACTGACAGTGGGCTCTCCCCTCAAGCTGGACCCCTCTCAGGTGACGCTGCTGATTTTACAGATTTACTCTGAAGGGGGTTATGTCACAGAGCCTGCTGGAGAACTGTACTGTAAACACAGCTCTGCTTCTTTGATAGCCAATGAGTTCTTTTAATCAGGTCTGAGGAAAGAGCTTTAACACCCCCCTGTAGATGTCATTATTGGGCTAGGGTGACGGGCTAAGTAGTTAAATCCCACCGAAGTCCCTTTGGGACCCCCACAGGGTGCACAGAATCAGGAGTCTAATGGACTTAGTGGTAATGCTGTTTTTATTTTGATTATTCTCTGGGAAACTAAAGGTCATGTTGCACTTTATCTAAAAGTCTCATTTAATGCCTTTTAACAATATAAAGCAGTAGCTAATTGCTCTCTCACATGGATTTCATGAACAAAATAGATAAAGCTGACCAAAAAAAAAACAAAATTCCTGCCACCTGCTGGTGCTAAATTGGTAGTGCAGAGCATTAAATCTGATAATCCTCAGAAATGGAAGAGATTTTGCATTTTTGCAATTTGAGTTTTTAGAATGATGGTGTTTGGTTTGCGAGTAAAATAAAGCGTGTAGTTAACATTACTAGATAACATTACTTTTTTCCTGTAGCATAACTAGATTTCCAGGTTAGCCTACAAATTGATATTGGTTACTGAACAGCCATATATGATTTATCATCTTTGGATACTGAAATTGCATTTAAGAATTGAGTTTCAGTTGGCCACAACCTGCAGGATATTGAAATTAAAATGTTTTATGGAATTTAAATGGAATTTACTGCACAGAATAAATGTTTTGGGGAAAAAAATCTATTACAATTTTTTTAGTAAGATAGTAGTTTTTATTTTTAGATTTTCTTTTTAATTTTAATTTTAATTAAAGTGTAAAATTAAAATGTTTTACTTTTGTTTTAGCTTTAGTTACCTATAATTATATATATATAATTATATTATTTGGAATACAATAAATGCAGTGAAATTAAATGAGCATATAATGATGAACCAAACAAAACATCTAAAACATACAATTATACAAAATATTGTAAATATCAAACAACACAGCCTTGTAGAATACCGGGCAAAATAAACAGCTCTAAAAGAAAGGGAATGGAGGGATGCACAATGATTTATATTTTTTTACCCACTTGTCACGACTTTCTTGAGCAAAATATCTTATGATACATTTTAATAAACCCTTTGAGAAACCCAAGCTCGAGTGTGAGGGTAAGATGCAGCCCTTAGAGGCAGGGGAATTGAGGTGGTAAATGAAAAACAATTTCGTCTTTGAAAGGAAGGTGAAATTAGATTAGAAAAGCTACTTGAAATCTTTGAAATACCACCCACTTGTACGGCAACCAGATTCAAGGTGCTTTTACAGTTTCTCTTCAGGATAACACAAAAGCACTCCTCTTTAAAAAAGTGGCTATAATAGAAAGAGATTCATTCACTGAGCAGAACAGTGTGAGAATTGAATCACCAGTGGGATGTGAAAAACACACAAAGGCTTTTGTGTGTGTTTGTGGTGCTAACCTGAAAACTGGCAAAAAAAGGGCTGCAGTTTCACACTTGTGTATATCTTATTATCTGCTTGGTATGATAGTGGATTTGTCTTCACATATAAGCATACAACCCATGTTGCATGCTGGGTTTCCTCCTTCAAAGTTAAAAATATCTACCCAAATAGTAAAGGCTGTGAGAAAGATAGACTTTGAAAGTCATTCGAGTGAAATATGATCAATTCTGCCATAATGAACAAAGCTTTTGTTTTTCGTCTTCACTGTAATAACTATATTCTCTGTCATTTGTCTTTTTTATGCATGGATAGGACAAATTGAAATTGAATGGTTGTGAAGATGTTCATATTCTGTGAACATATTTCATTGGTGTGTGTTTGTTTGTGTAATTTTATGTTACATACATCATGCGGTGATTCATCATTTCTGTTCGTTCTCCCTCAATGAGCAGTCTTCTGATTCA
The DNA here is from genome assembly GCA_032357445.1 of Enteromius radiatus. Taxonomy (NCBI): domain Eukaryota; kingdom Metazoa; phylum Chordata; class Actinopteri; order Cypriniformes; family Cyprinidae; genus Enteromius; species Enteromius radiatus. The sequence goes on from JAUCMS010000034.1 coordinate 19,161,592, forward strand.
CGTCTGGCAAAAAATAACACAAAACATTCACTAAACAGACAAAAACATAAATAGGATTAGTCATTTTTAAGAAGTTTTCAAAATCTCCAAACATTTCTTGTCCTTTTATATCTACCACGGCACACAGACACCTAAAATATGATTAAGTATTTATACTTGCACAGACTGAACATATTCAGGCTGGGCTGAATGATTACGCTCCTACCAGCAGATGGCAGTCTAGCACATGTTTAGTCTGAAGACGACCTGGAGAGTTTAAAAAGTAAATTCAGTTTGAAACCCTTCAACTCAGCACAGGAAAGTTGTGATGTCCCTGATATTGAGCAAACTCAGCACCTGTGTTGTCTGCCATTTTAATAATTGAGTATGAATTTATCCCTCATGGTCCTGAGGGAGCGCCTGGTGTTTGTCTCTCATTAAAGCCTCCCTATAGTGATTGGAAATGAGAGGCCACGCTCTGTGGTCTCTGCCAACCTCTTCTGGTTTGCGTGGAGAGGGGGGTCCCAGGGGCGATTGTGTTTTTCAAATATCAGTTCATCAGTATTCAGATGCCAATCCGCTATACTGGTCAATCAGCTCAGTGTATGTGGCTTCACTGACTATATTAATCTGTCAAGGCAAAGCCTATATACATGCATTTATAGCCTGTAAGTGAATAATAATTTGATTCATTAATTTAGTACATTTTAACCATGGCAATGACCTAAAATCCCCTTTTCTTGAAATATAATACATTTAAGTATATTAATTATTACTATGAAGAAATACTAGCCTACCATTCAGAAAGATTTTTATCTGAAATCTGAACTCTAAGATCTGAAAGAATGCTCACTGAGGGTGCATTTAAAAAAACAGTAAAAAACAATAATACTGTGAAATATGGGCAATGATTAATCGCATCAAATGTTTGTGTGTGTGTGTGTGTGTAAATACACACACATGCATGTAGCTATATATTTAAGAAAAATATATTTACAAATTAAATATGTATATACACTATATTATATACATTTTATGAATATAAATATATACATGTAAATATAATATTGTATATTACTGTCTACATATGTACATAATATATGTGCCTCTTTATATACATAATAAATATACACAGTGCACACACACATAAACTAAAACTTTTACTTTGGTTGCAATTCATATCAATTTTAATATGCAATGTATTCCTGTGATGGATAAGACACATTTTTAATAGTCATTAGTCTTTGTTATCACATAATCCTTTAGAAACCTTATTATAATGTACCTTAATATAATGACTTGTATCATGAAATAGTTATTAATACCAATTTTGAAATAATTTGTGCTTCTTAATTAAAAGCTCAAACCATAGGCCTGTTTGTTCGAAAACATTTGATTAGTCACGTAGGCCATCAGGTCTACTTTAACGCCATTTCAAAATAATTCGGGATGTATCTATAGACTGCAAATAAAATACTCGGGATAACCTATAGAATAGCCTACAGTAACATATTTAAAAAAAACAAACAATTTTGTCTTGGATGCTGATTTTTAAGCCATTCAAGCAATGCTAAAACACTCACACTCACACTGGTGATCGAATACACTTGTGTGAAGCAAGTTGAAAAAAAATTAAGTAGGCCTATATCGAAGCTGGTCGCTTGGCTTAGTACCAAAACAAACAAAACAAAAACACGTAACGTTACGACTGTTATTGCCGCTTTAAATTTTATCTAAGCGTAATCTGTAATAAACTGTTTAATAAATAAGAGGTAAATTAACTTATTAGATACATATTAGACAGTAATGCCAGTTACGTTGTCGAGTTTTTTCCAAAACAATAGCTCCCCAAACCACTTTACCATTGAGCTGCGAGTCTTCTGTTAATCAGTGCTGTTAAAAGAATTGATTCAATGACTCATTTACAAAGGCGGTCCCTTGTCGCCACCTTCTGGCGTTATTATAAACCTTCATAGAGAGTCAAAACTAATGTACAGACTGACAGACAAGCGGAGGGATACACACAGTAAAAAGTTTCAATACCCTATTTTGGATCGTCGCTCAGCGTGTAATGCTTATTTCAATGCAATAATAGCCTACTCCAGAGGCTGTAATTCCACACTTTAATTCTTTGTTTACAGGAACTTGAACATTCCTCACATTCCAGGAAGCCTTTCAAGCCTATAGTATTTACTCAACTTCTTAAATGATAGTTCTTTTCGCTAATGATTAACCATTTATGGTGCTAGGTGTTTACTGTTTTACAAATGGAGCATTAAGTCCATCTAGAAAGAAAGAGGTAATTCTTGCCTGATGTTGTTCATGTTTAATTCACAAGAACTGACTTTTTAACTATCTGAACTGTCCAATACCACTGCAGTTTACATGTGGATGACTCAGCCCCCATCCCACCCCCCCATCCCTCCAAAAATCCCTCAGGTAATAAACTATCCAAGAGTGACTAAACACTTAGCAGGCTGTTTCATTGGAATATGTTGGACGTTTACGTAGGATCCATAATGAACAAAATCAATTTAAGAACAGTGAGACAGGGGAGTCAGAGTGCATGCTATTCACATAATTGCTCCTGCTCAAAATAGCTTATGAATCTCCCCGCAGAGATATATATGTTGAGCTTGGTTGATTTAATGGGTATTGCACACTGAGTCATTGAATTGTCTGCCGTCTGTATTTCAAAGCTTTGTCTTCCTAAACCTTGGATTGGGTTTAACAGCTTTGGCTTTTAGGCAGTCTTAAATAGCATTAAAAAAAAATAAGTTTAAAGATTCAGCAAGTGCCACATGACCACCCAGCCAACAAACAATGAGCTATATAAATAAAATATGAAAAGCAATGCTGAATATTATTGACCTTTTGAGGAGATTCATGGCTCTAGTCTGTCCCTATATATGCTGTCACAGTATTAACCTTATCTGTGAGGCACATAATGGACTCCTGACTACTGCATCAGTCACCTCTGTAGTTTTGTATAGTGCATTCTAACAAAATAATTTTTCCCCTTAAGGTGGCAAGCCAGACTAGCGCTTTCATACTTTACTTCAGAGGAGCGCTCTCTTTCTCTGCCTTTACAGAGTTATAGGGGAGCAGGGCACATCCAGCTAACAATTTTTAGTTTTCGAAATGTTTATGCAATGTTACTTCATGGCTATAGAACTAAAACCTGAAAGATTGTTCTTAGAATATTAGGAAATGGTTCCAAAAAGGAGTGAGAAGCATAAATGGAGCATCTGCTGTCTATTGCATGCCTGCTATTTTGTTTTTCCGCTGTCTTAGCCCAAGCTTTCCTAAGCTGGGGAGAGATGTAAATGCTTCCCCTGGGTAATAAAGGAGTTGATCATCCCATTGTTGCCCTGGGCACACCCTGCCTCATATACCAATGTGAGTGCCTATATAATTATTGCTACCAATTACTGACAGTTGAATTAGAAGACAAGGTTATAAAAGCCACTTGAACTTGTGGTGTGAGGGGAGGGAATGAAGTATCAAGGCTGGCAAATTGAGTTCCTGGCTGTCATTTGCGCCATTTCCCATGTGTTATCTTCATTTTTTAAATTCTGTCTACTTCCTTTGCTTGGTAGCTTGTTATATGTTATGTGATGATGATTAACATCATCATCAAATTTAATGTTTCCTGACTAAACAAGCACTTGGTCTGATTTTGAATTGAAGGATCATATGTGACACCAAAGACTGAAGTAACGGCTGCTGGAAATTAAAAATGGCATATTAGAATAAAACAAATATTTCAAAATATTTTAGAGTAGGGGAGACCGGGGATGATTGTAACACAATTTTTCTTTAGCACCTAAAACTACCTTTTTTTTTAGCTACATGACTAAAATTTTTAGGCAAAGTACCCACATT
>JAUCMS010000034.1:19170589-19191479 GCA_032357445.1 Enteromius radiatus
AATAGTGTTTAAGATTTTGACAACTGTGGGATTGATTTGGTAGTTTGGTTTTGGTAGTTGACAGTTTAGTTTTTTCAGTGGGATTTAGTGTTTTAGCAACTCAGAAAAACTGTAACTCCTCTCACAGGTATTTTTATATAAAGTATGTGATCAGTCGTAAGATATGCCACATGAAAAGACCTATTATAACACTTTCCTAACTTAAGACAAAGGCACTATTTTGAATATGCCTCCATTGCTCCAAGCCTTTGCTGGAGAGATGGTGGGATCTGTGCCCGTGTTCTGATACAGCCACATGAAAGCTTCCACTTCTGAGTGCATATCTGCAGCTCTGCACTCAGGGTGGTGAGAGAGAGCACAGTGCAACCCTGAGGAATAAGATAAGTAAGAACAAAGCTTGCTTTCCCACAGTGTCAAAACAAAGACTTCCCACTTCACCCTCAGGCTTGCCCGCCTTGAACGCTACATGGGAGACTATACAGTCTGAAGGAGGCTGAGAATTAGAACACACTCTAGACATAACTATTTGTTGGAGCGTTTTGTTTTTCTCTGTAGTGTTATGGTTTTTCTTTTGTTTACACCAAACGTGTTTTTGGATCAGGCTGGGCAGTGTAATGGAGATGGTAGTGTAAGTGAAGGAGTATATTCAAGCAATATTTACATTTTTACAATATTTACACTAGTGAATTATTCATGTAGTGCAATTTGCTAGTAATAGATGAATGAATGAATATGTATATATATATATTTAAATATGTATATGCTTTTTTGTTTTTTAAATGATCTTACTCCGTGGAAAACAAAACACTAAATACTAAATAATTAAGCCTAATTTTTTTTGTATTTTATTATTTTTATTTTATTCTGTGGAAACAGGCTTCTATAGTACTTATTGGCAGTATTGGCAGGTCATTTGATTAGATTTTTTCCAAACCATTCTTCATTATAACATTGAAAGAGAAATGCTGAATATACTGGCTACTCTTTTAAATATCATGAAAGTGAGGCTGTCAAGCTGTCAAAGGAGCAAAAAAGAAAAAAAAAAAACAAAAAAAAACACAAGTTTAATAAAAGTATGCATTAAACTCTAGTTCAAAGTTCATTTTACATATAATGAAAGAATGTGGATTCAGGCTGCTGAAGTCCAAAATGAAAGAAAAGCCTTCCTAAATCAATTGTCACAGCAGAGGAAAAGATTATCGATAAATAAAGGCTTCAAGTTTCGCATTCAAAGACTTTCTATGGCTTCAAAAGGAACTGAATATATGAGAAAAGGTTGTATGACTACTTTTTTTTATTCTTGTTATGGTCTGCGGATCCCCATTTACTTTCATTAGAAATGAGTAGCCTGTACAATAATCAACATTACTCTTTTGTGTTCCAAGAAAGAAAGTCATGCAGGAACAACATTTTCATTTTTGACTGAACTTTTTCTTTTAAGTCAAAGATGGATCACCATGTGTGAGTATTACGACTAATAAAGTTCAATGGAGGGCACAATAAAGGGTGTTGTCCTTATTAAATAAAGGCTTTCACTCTCTTCTGATTAGAGACATTAAAGGCAATGGAAGAGAAATGAGGAACAAGGATGGTGAGGGAGTTTGGAAAGCAAAGGAAGCATGCTGCTGGAACCCATGCCGGGTGTCTGTTTCCAGGGTTGCACACGTGGATGCGCATCAACTCACACAATGCTACTTGGATGCACTTACAGAAGGGATAGGTCTCAACCTTTTTCTCTCTTGTGGCAGCATTGTGCGTAATTCAGCAGGTGTTCCCAATAACCCAGCTGACATCACCCTAAAACACAAAGGCACATCAAATCCATCCGCTGCCAAAGAAAGCAAGACTAGAGGTAGCGGAGAAAGAAAGGTCAGAATACAAAAATACTTTTTACAGGACATATTCAACTACCACAATCCTCCTCGGGCAACCAATTTTACCAGATGCACAATGTCACATTCTCTACAGTTCATGGAATTAAGTTTGTTTTCAAAAGGTCTTGTTTTTTCTTAAATATTAGTAACTTGATTTAGGTTTGGTATTATTTTATACTTAATTATATTTAAATAAACGTAATGACGTATAATGATAGAGTATAAAATATATATATTTTTTATATTTATATATTTTATTTTGCAATTTTTTATAGAAGTTTATATTCATTTCTATTAAAAACAATTATATATATATATATGTGTGTGTGTGTGTGTGTGGTGTATATATATATATATATATATATATATATATAATATTATATTTAATTCAATTTAAATAATAGCATTTAATATACAAATGTAATACATGAATCTAATCCAAATTAAATATATTTTCATACATGTAATTAAGTATATTTGCTTATATTTAATTACACTTATATTTATATTTTCACATCTTTGTGAAATAAATATTTATATTTATATGGTTTGTTTTTAAAAGTTTATATGTAAGTATCCTATTTTTATATCATATAATATAATAAACGGCATAATAATATAATATACAAATGTAATTATATAAATACAATTACATTTAATTATAATATATTTCTATATGTAATTAAAGTATTAATGTATTTTAAGCAGAGTTAATGAAACATGATTTAAGTTTGGTTTTACAAAATTATATTTCAATTTAAAATAAAACAAACATTTTATTTTAAATTGCCAGTTAACACAACATAAAGCTCTCAGTAAGCCTACACGTTTGTTATGTTTCACTTCTGCAAGTTTGCTTACAATACACATTCCATTCTATTTACAGTGAAATCCTATCTTCACTGTCCCTCGGGGTTACATCAATTCACTTTTTGCAGGGGGAATCTAGGCCACCGCTCCAGAGGCCAGCCTGGTCTTACTCTAGGGACAGTCTACTTCTGTGACCTGCTCACGATATCCCAGGAAATGGTGCATGAACATTGTCATTAAGCATTGTTTCATTTCCTTGATAGTGCTCCAATTGGTTAAAGGAAATTATGGTTCATCATCGTGTTCAGTCATAAAAAATACATGATCTGCTCAACTCCAGGAAAATCTTCCTGTGCCAGTCAGGGGTGGGAAGCATTAAATTAATCTATGGTTACCAAATTGGATTACAATTTTAAAATTTAGTGTCTTTAGGGCATTTTACACTTATCAACTTGTGTTTTGTAAAAAGTGAAAATTACTGTAATAGCCGGAGACAGAATCACAGGAAGACAAATGATGATTTATGTTTTCTGCCTAGATGTCTGGCCTCCTACATACTGAGCGCAATAGAATTACACAAACCATTTACTAGGACACCAGTTTCATTACACATTCCCTGTGATACATACTGTACAATATAGCTACTTTTCAGAGCACTGATATAAGATAACAAAACTGGTGAGTACTGTAAAAGCTATACGCTTACGGCTATGTGATTTAGCCTATTTCTGTAAAGCCGTCCGCTGAGATAAAGAAACTCCTGTACTGCAAACCTACTAAAGAACTGCATTACTCCTCAAGAACACTGATACTGTTTCTTATTTTGTCTGTAATATATTTCTGCATTTCTGGATTTGTTCTTAAAAAGAAAAAATTATTAACAAAATTTAAACATTGCCTTACAAAAGAAACTGAATTACAGGATGAGTGTCATTCACATAAGATATAATGTACAATAGGCCCTATCTATCCTATACCGGACACACTGAAGAAAGATATATTTTGCAACATGTTGTTTTGCAATATTAGCACATAGATTTTCATTTTACACCAGATTGGCAAATGAGCGATACATTTTAATAAAGCTGAACTTGTACTTTCAACTGCTCATTTTTGTGCGCAGTGTTTCCCTAAGCTCTGACTCCGGACTTCAACAGGAAATGTTGACCATTGACTCCAGAGGAAACCACTCCCATACAGTGTACAAAAGCAAGAGGAAAGAGACCCACAAACGTCACTATATAATCAGTATATCTCTGAGATATGAAGGCCTTCACAGAGCTGGTGGGACGTTGATTTGTTGCCCCCTGTCAAACCCAGTGCAAAGCATTCTTTTTTTTTTTTTCCTTTTCTTTTTTTAAAAAAATGACTTTCTTACAGAATCCAGAAAAACTTATATCAAATCTTCCACAGACATATTAAGCTAAATATGATCTGTTGACAATAAAAAGAAATGTTTCTTAAGCAAATCAGCATACTGACAAGGGCTGCTAGAATGTAAATACTATACTAATATTTCTTTTTTAATTGTGAGCACAAATTGAGTAATTAGCATTAATATGTCATGCCACTTTAGTATTATACAACCACCAAGCTAGCAATGCACATTTGCAGTACATACAGTACTACACAATCAAGGTGAGTGTTTCAAAGTGTGTGTTTCAGTTAGTAGGATGAGAGCTCTCAGGAAATAAACTTCAGCTTCTCTAAAGCTTATAAACAAACTGGGGAGGAGAGAACAGAAGACTGAGGATGAAGTTCATCAAGATTAGTGTTGTGCCCAGCACATTCTAGAGGAAGCCAGGAAGAGCGAGCGAGAGAGAAAGCGAGACAGGGCATCCATGTGATCAAAGGCCTGCTGTACAAGATCTCAACCAGGCAAGGATGGGTTCTCCGTAAATTGGTACTTCAAACCCTACAAGTGGTGAGAATGAAGGCCTCAGTTCAAAGTCTTCATCACACACACTTCTGAACATACCTGGTGTCACAAAGGCAGCGGCATCTGTGTTTTGTGCATTTACTCAGCGACGTATCCCCTCGCGTTTTGATCTCGGGTGAATCAAAAGATTAAAAACAAATGAAGAAACGCTCATCTGGAAGATGAGGATAATATGAATTTGCTATAGAAGTTGATTAAACCGCCTTGATGAGATTTCAAGGCTTTTAAAACCAATGGGACTGGAAAAAGGAATCTTTAGCTCTGAATTCAACTGGAATCTGAAGGAAAGTTAATATATTCACTCTCACAGATAATATTCATGACAAGCGTTGATTTTATTTAAAATTGTTTTCAGTTCATTACAATTTTCAATTGTAGATGAGCACCACCAATGTCTCCTCCATCCCATACGAATCAACAGAAACAAGATGGGGTCATGGCTTTAAGCTGATTAGCTGTAATGGATAAACTCTCCATGCTGTAGGCAATCAGAGCATATACACGCGCAGAGAGGGCCTCAGAGGAAGAGATTGGGAGACGAGGACCGGGTTTCGAGGAGGATTCAAGCACAGAGGGTGAGGTGGCAAAAGCAATGTTTATATAAGCAGCTAATCAGCGAGACACACCAGGGCTATGAGGGCTGCTGGAATGGAGGTGGGGGACAGGAAAATGTCTCGCCTTTATGCAAACCCATGTAAAAACATTAAGTCCTTCTTACCAACCAACATGGAAAGAGTAGAGATTCCAGATTCCAGAACCATCCAAACAACTGCATTAATCCTTCTGGTTAACCAGCATTTTTGAATAATTGAATCTAAATGCTTGTTCTGCCAAGTCAGGTTAAGTTCTCTCAGAGCCACTTGTTTCTATCTAGTAAATGTGCTAATCTATTTCCTTCCTCTTTTGTGTCTCAACATTCAGCCCCTTTGCCTCTCTCTCAGCTTTGGCGCTATAATAAGAGGTTTGCTGATGAGCCTTGGCGAACACCTGTGGCAGAGCAAATGCTCGGAGAAACAACAGCCGTAATAAGAGCACATTAATGTCTGAGCCAGGCAAGACAGAGGAAAATATAGACATAAAGGTGTTTCAGACCCACCATCACCTTCTGGGAATGATCTCTGGAGACAATAGACCACCCAGAGAGGTTTGTGTGTGTATGTGTTTGACGATTGTTTCAAACCAGAGGCTTCTGCAGACATTTTCAGAGCCTTCATATAAATTCATTTACAGCACTGCAATAAAATACTGCCTGTGCTTCGATGTCAGGGGGAGCAAGATTGATTGCCAGTGTATGACAACCCTGAAGGCTTGGCTTTGTGATCAAGTAAAATCACTGCTCTTTATACAGTCATACATTTTAGCAGTTTGAATTGGAGTTTTGTGGCTTTTAGTCCATGTCTGTTTGGTCTGAAGCCATTAATCTGCAACTGAAAGTTGACAAAATATACCTTTTATCAGATATACGGTATTACAGACCTTTAACAAATATAATGTTGATGTGTTGCAAACTAAAGTTTCCAAAAGGGTGTTTTTGCAGTTATGCGATTTGGTTCCTAAAAGAACCTTTCTGTGAACAGTAGCCAAAAGAACCATTTACAAAACAATCTATAAATATATAAAGAACCTTTTCTGCATCTGAAAGGTTCCATGGATGTTCAAGGTTCTTCCTAAGAACCATTGATGCCAATAAAGTGTACACTTTATTTTTAAGTGTACAAAAGAATAAATTAATTGGCTATTAAAAAGGGGATGAACAATTATTGATATATCCCACCACAAGTTACAGTTTTAATAAACAGAAACACAAAACATAGAACTACACCTGTTAAGTGTTTTCGAATTGTCTTTTAAATAACTAAAATGAAAAATGACTGAAGAAAGCTGAGGGTACTTTTTAAATTCATTTTAATTCAAAGAGTTCGGTCAAATGGTGTCACCTTTTTCAACTGCTTTCATCCAACCAATTACCTTCGACTTTGGAAGAAGTTCAGACATGCCGAGTTTATGTGAGGCAGAGACACAGTGAACTCTTTTCAGATGCAGTTATTTTTATGGGATTCATAAAAAAAGATGAACCTGTTCCCTGACACGATTCTGCAAGTGCACACAGTTTCGCCCGAGTGCTTTGAACATATATACAAGAATACAGCATTCTTGCCATGAGGCTGAAAAACTCTATAAAACATCTTTGCGTAATGTTAAGATTGCGAAGTGTACTTGAGCATGCCAAGTACTGGTCTCTGTTTGACACATTTAAAGTATTTCATTTTTCAAAAAGACAACAACTAAAATTAGCTATAATCATTCATATAAGGATGGATTTGTGGACAGAATTATCTAAAATGGTACCCTTTAATACGTGATCTTACAGCTTTCAACATGAAATTATGAGATTAAAAACAAAAGAACGACGAGTTACCGTCAAGCAAGCAAGCAAACTATGAGGTTATGACTCCACTGGTCAATTCCCATTGCCGTTTTCTCCAAAAGTCGATTGGTCTCCCAGGCGGGTCCCCATTACATCAGTCAGTGACGTAACGTCTCTGTTCCCTCCTTCAGGAAACGAGGGTTAAATACGTAACCGAGACGTTTCAGTGATCCTGTTAACATCCACCCTCACCCACGCAGTTTCTTCTGAACAATGGCAAAAAAATAAAAAAATACAGCAAGGCAGTTTAAAAGAGATCCTAAAATGAGTTTATTTGCTTTTGGTACAAGTTGAAAACTTATTGGTATGTATGAGAGAAACATTAACACACAAATCACTTGCTAAAGTTGAAAAAAGCCCATTCAGGAAACTCAAGGCAAACTGACAAGATAATGTGACTGTTGTTTTTGAAGATTGCAGCATGCAGGCGACAGGAATATTTTGTCTTGAGATGATTCAATCACTTGTTAGATCAAAAACTACATCATGCGTTTATGAAATGTAAAAAGTTAGGCAGGATGGGTTCTTTGATCTAGTGAAGAAAAATACTAGTGTCTCGTTACATGATGGCCTTGGGGGTAAAATCACTTGCCAAGTCTATTCCTCGTGCCTTTTTATATCACTTTACTTATAGTATCTTCTGTATATTTTCTTAATCTTCGTAATTGAAAGTTCAACATGGGGAAGCTGTCCTGACACAATCTCAAAGGACTGTTTACAAGGATTGTCCGGTGTAATTGTTAGTGCTGGAAATACTACTGCAGCAGAGATAAAAGTCAGTAATTGCCATTTTCACACAGGAAATTACGGCCACGACAGAGTCCTGGCAGCTCTCTGGTTCCTTCTGAACTGACAGTGGAGGTAAACAAGTCACGACGCTGACAGTGGAGACATTAAAGAGCCTTCGGACTTTGTATTGCCAACACCCTGCAGGGGGTGCTGTGTGGGATCAGAGCCAATGAAGGGGAATTTGGTTATTATCTCAGTGCGAAGCCGGCACTCTGAAGAAGCCAATGAAGCAAGGCTTCATTAACACCCTCTGAATATCAAGGCCTGCTGCATAATGCAAGTTTTTAAAACCCATTTGTTTTGCATTACAAAATGGGGCCTTCTTTAAAATCCCATTTGTTATGAGTCACGCTGAATGACAACGGCGTAACACGTTGTTACCCTTCAGGAACGTGGCATTAAAGACCCTGCATTAATTCAATGAAGCAATGAGACCGCAGTCTAATAGGACTGCTAAGTCTCTGCTGTTCGCTGGTTTTAAAGAAAGGATGAGGCAATTACTTGAAGCAAAAGGGCTCGAATGTCTCTTTACTGGCAGTGACTGAAGAAATGTACAAAGGCTTTCGCATTAGAATTCAAATATTCCTTACTTGTGTTTGTGTTAGTGTCAGAATGGATTCTTTCACAGAGTGCTGTCTCAACCCACTTTAGCTGTGAAGGGAACATGAGTCACTGTCTACAAACTATAGTTGATAACTCATTTTACACTGCAAAAGCATAGGATGGGAAATTGCTATGCTAAAAAGGCTGCAAGCTGCATATGAATGTGAATCTAGTAAAAAAAATAATAATTTATGCATATGTGATAACTTTCATCTCTGTATTTTGCAATCACCTGTTCATACTGTACATAAAAAAAGTAAAGCTTATAGATGAAGTCTGTAATTTGTTTTAATATAAAACAATTTTGTGTTCTTTCATACCTTGTTCATATAGTTATAAACATTTTATAGTGCTATTGATATTTACAGATTACAATAAAATAGTTTCATTCATTTAACATTTTTTTTCTTTAAAAATATTGTATTGACAATACATATATCTAACTATATTTGTATTTAGGTGAACAAAATGTTTCAAATTTGGGCTTAATAAATATCAGCAGGACTTAAAATAAAAACAATTCTATATTCTATATTTTTCAGCTTATTGACAATAATTAATAATTAGTTTATACTTTAAGTGCATATGAATTATAATAAAGTCAGAAAACATAAGATAATATTCATTATTTCACACAGTTAATTTATGCATCAATACCTACATAATATATCTGTAACAGTACAAATTTAAATGGGTAATTCAGTAGTTTGCCATCATTTAGTCCCATCATTAATATTGTTCCACAACCATACATCTTTCTTCTAAGAAGATATTTTGGGAAATGTCTCAAAACTTCTGTTTGGAATTGTATGACGCTGAGTAAATGATGACAGAAATGTAATTTTTAGGTGGGATATACCTTTTAACTGTGTGTTTACTTGGAGTCCATAAATACAATGTCTTAAATGGTTACTCAAGTCCAAAATTAAAATATAGTCATTAATCACTTACCCTCATGTTGTTCAAAACCTGTAAAAGCTTTGTTCGTCTTTGGAACACAACTTATATATATTTAGATGAAAACAGGGAGGCTTGTTACTGTCCTATTAACTACCAAGTAAATAACCCTCTCCATCTGCCATCAGTGGTTCAATCTGAACTTTATAAAAGCGACAAAGGATACTTTTGTGAAAGTGAAAATGATGATGGCAGGTGGACTATTTGATGATGTGTTTCATACTTTTCTGGACCTTGACAGTGTAATTTACTTGGCAGTCAATGAGATGGTTTTCATCCAAAATACCTTAAATTGTGTTCTGAAGATGAACTAAGCTTTTTTGGGTTTGGAATATCATGGGGTAATTGATTTTAATGACAAAATGTTAATTTTGGGATGGAGTAACCCTTTAAAAACACAACTGGTCAACCCTGAAGTTAAACATCAGTGTCCAGTGGAGGTGACCTGTCCACACATGGAGACAGCGAGTCCTGGCTGTGAGTAGAGCTTATTCCAGTGTCTGAGTCTGTGTCTGTTGCATCTGTTGGGGAGCATGTCAGCCTGACCTTGCTTGCTGTCTGCTGAGAGACAGTGGCTCTAATCTGGGTCTTCAGAGAGACAGGGATAGGCTGGTCCGGACAGGCCCCCAGCTCAAGTGCACTGAGTTGAGCAACCAGATGCTGGTATTCTTGGTTCTGGGACTGCATGGCTGTTTTGTTCCATTGTATTTCCTTCTCGATTTCCTGCGTTTGGGCATGGAGGGAAAGCCCAGCTCTCATGCTTGTCTCAAGTTCACTGCGTAAGTTTTTCAGCTCTAAGAGATCAGAGGAAGACAACAAGAGGTTAGGTTCCAGCTCTAATTCTGGACTTGCAGCTGCTGCTCCTTTCAAGTCCTCTAAACCTGAAGTCCAGTTCCTTAGCTCCAGGTCAATATCTTGAGAGAGCTGATCAATGAGTTCTTGGTGCCTACAGACATGTAGTTCTAGTTGCTCGAGTCCATCGCTGGTGTACAGGTACTCCTGAAGCTGACTGTCAAGTTGGGACATCGACAGGCCCCCATCACTTTCTGAGATGCTGGAGCGAGGAGTGGGGCTGTTCCTCAGTTGTTCCTCTGCATGTTCAATCTCCAAGTCTATCTCACGCATTTGGTGAATCTGCTTCCGGATGGTCTGATCCTGTGAGATGATCAACTGCACCAGCTTACTGATCTCTTCCGATCCCTCTGATCCCTCTGCTTTCTGGATCTTCTCCAGTTTACGAAAGGCCTTCTTCACCATGCGCTTCTGCTTCTCTGCAGATACAGTCTTGGCATACTGTGCAGGCCCTTGCTCCCATCTTTTGGACTTGGCTCCCCGAGACTTTGAGGCTCTTTTGGCTCCTTTGGATGATGGCACAAAATCACTGATCTTCATAAAGACAAACTGTATGAAAGGTCTCTCATCACCCCAAGCATTCCATAGCCGAAGAATTCGAGTGAGAGGCGGCAGTGCTCTCTCAAAGCCCTTCCACCGTTCAAGGATGCAGAAGTCTTTAGGTTCCCCATGTAATAGCCTCTTACTCTCTGGTAAAGTCTGGTGGTCCTCCAATAAAGCCTTGACTACATCTGCGCAGGTTGTGTGCTTGGTCACACCACAGACTACTTTTTCTTCTCGACATACAAGCACCTGGATTTCCTTGCCTGGTGTTTCCCCTACAGGCTTAGACCTGGTAAAGAAATAGAACATGTGTGTATTATAAGTATTACAAACTATATAAACTAGGCAAACCGTTCATAACAAAGAATTCATGCATGCATCTGAAATCAGGTGACATAAAGTTCACAAACTGTATATGATTCAAAATAACTTTAAAGTTGTTACTGTACTTGGCACAGCTGATGATTCACATCCATAGCTAAGATTTTAAATGCCACACTAAATGGCTGACATTATTCAGATGAGCAAAAGGCTTCATGACATGTCTATCATAGCCTTAATTGTCTGAAACTGTTGTTTTATTTTTTTTACTCAGTTCAGGTCATAACATCAGATTATGACTAATTATGTCCCTTAGTTGAGTACTGTAGAGGGCAATTAAAATCTATTAAAAGCAAAAAGCTATCTTAAATCTAAAATTTACAAAGGTAATGTTTATTTCTCTGCAATAAATAAACAGTTTGATGATGTTTTGATAAAGGTAACAAAAATATAAGTGTATTTTGCTTAATGAACGACCTCAGAAGAATGCAGTACATATGCAAGAATGCAGGTGGTTAGTTAATATTTAGAAGACCCTGCTGTTACCCTACACAAAAGTAAATAGTTGAGCTAGTCACATAGCAGACCACCCAATACACTGTTAGAAAAAAGAACCATGTTTTTTTTTCATGCTCCTGTTAAATTTGAGATTTGGGGCTTTTTGTTTTTTCATAAAACATCCAAAAGACACTGTTAAGTGTTTCTTTATAGCACTTTATCAATTTTTTTATTCTTGCCTTAAATATACTTATTCTGTAGGAATACATGTCTTTATCTTAAACTGAAAAGTACTTCAATTAAATTCAAGATTGCTATTTGTTAAATGTTGCATGACATAAGTTACTGTATACAATGCTGTTTTTACCAGTTAATCCCACATGCACACTTGTGCTTGTAATTCCACACGACATCATCAACATGACATCATAACAGAAGTGTACAACCCTAGCATTTACATAATAAGCAAGTAAAAGTATACACTAGCTTGTCCACACATGTCAGATACTAAAACAGACAATATGCTACAGTACAATACAAGCGTTCACACTCAACTGGTTAACAATGTGCTTTCTTGGCTTTCTATACAATTCTGATCCAATTAAGAGCATGTTGCCTACACTGGGAATTCAATATTGTTTTCATGAAATGGTCTATTTTATTTAGACAGGAAACACATGAGGGGGAATGGAAGCACCTGTGTTTGTCTTGTGGGAAAATCAATGGTGACCAGCAGCATCCTGTTACATACATCCTGCCACCAAGTTCTTTTATTGTGAGGCAATGGAACATTCTGAATTCCATTTTATGGATATACTGCATACGAAAGTAGTAAAGGCCAATTCACACCCCGCAAATAAGTGCCAACAGACTAGTGGTCTTAAGTTGGCTGTTGTCTTTAGAATCTTACGATGTTCACATGTTCACACAGCACCAACAGACACTGGCCAACTGTCACTGATTGGGAAAAAAGGGATAATAAATTCACAATCCACACTTATTTATATATTTGTGTCATTATTCACATGAAAAGACGGTGAATTAAACAAAAGGGGCTGTTGGTGAAGCAGTGGTTGCTTTAATTTAAATGAAAACAAACTCTAATCAACTGCAACCAACATCTGTCAGGGGCACCACACTTTTCAACAGACTCTTAACAGACTAGTCAGTTGGCGTTTGTCTGTGCTGTGTGAATTGGCCTTTACAAACATGTACAAGCCTGGTTAGCAATGTAGATTAGATGTATCTGTTGTGGCAATAATCACAACACCAGAGACATTGTCAGAGAACCCCTGAAGCTGAAAAGAACAGAACACTCTGCGTCTCAACTCACAGAGCAAACACAAACACACGTGTGACCACAAGACTTGAGCCTTGTACTACAGAGAACACGCTGTATCCTTCTACAGACTCAACACAGTGACTGGACAAGGAACATAATCTCCTGAACTCAGTCTATCAAGGGTTATTAGGCTGTACAAAATTATGCTTGGGAAATTAAACATTGATTTAACAAAATGTGCAGATCATTCAGTACTATATCTCATTACCATTGTTCATTATCATTAATAATACAAAGAGTTAGGCATTGATTACATCATAAATCTTTATGCAGCAGGTGTAAAATTTGTGACCATTAAGAGCAGATGTGAAATCATATTATACGGGTATTGCCTGTGTCGACTAATTCATTAACAGGTATCTGAGAGATTTTAGTGAGCACATGTGAACCGGAGAGAGGAAAAAGTGAAGAGAGGATTTCATAAGTGAAATGTTCACATTATAATACAAAAGAAACATATTATCTACACTGTTGTCAAAGACAAAAAAGAGATTTATGGAGCATGTTTTGCAAAAAGTCTTACTACTTTAAAAATGCAATGTGTTAATTTTCTTTGTAATTAATAGTGGAATTTATAAGCAGTTTCTGCATTTTGTGGTGTAGTGATAAAAAAAAGTGCTTCTTGAGCTCAATTTTAAAACCATGGAAGATTTTTGATGAAAAACAAACAAACTAATTTCCAGAAAGAACCTATCACTTCATGTATAGGTGGACCAGCAAGTATAGTTTAAAAATTGTAATGCTGCTTTTAAGGTTCTTATTTAAGCCTCAACAGAGTGACTTTATGTTTTGGTGTACTAAAATACCCATACAATTATGGCAGTTGAGGTAGCAGCTGAGTTTAATAACCACCTCCAGTTTAAGCAGTCGTTGTTAGAACATACACCTTTGTATGCTCACAAAAAACATTAATTAAATCAGCAGTTAAAACGTTATTCTGCATTGACCACATTAAATAAAGCAGACATAGAGTTAGATTACCTTTGATTAGATTTCACTCTGAACATTTGAGATAATTACAGTTGGCTTATGCTTTAAAGGTGATTTTACAGCATCGTAAAACTATAATGTCCCCTCAGAGAGTCTCAAGCTTAAAAAGACTGATAAAGACAGCTAAAATGTCTTTCTGTGCAATAAATCGTCTGCATAGAACATACATATAAATAGCTAAAATGTTGAAAGACATGAACTAAAACCTGATGCAAACTACTGTGGCATAGCCATCCAAGAAAGAATCCTCTTTAATCAGCCCACAACAAACACTATTGAATAATTAAGCCAAGGTGGAAACACTGAGACATCAAAAACTTAAACGGCAAAGTCAATTACGCTGCTGATGACATGAACCTTAAAGAGTGAGAACTTTTAAAAAGCATTTTGGCAGTAAATTATGGGCTTAAGTTAAGTTAATCAGCAACCTTTTTTTTCAGGCCATAGGGCGTAGCTCCATGTCGTCCACAATATTTTTTGACGTCACTTAAATGTCAACTATATTTTCCAAACAAAAATGTACGCAATTGTCACAATATTTATTATGTTTAGGCTGCATCTCTAACACTGGTATAAATAATGACAATATACTTAACGTTATGTTTTGTTACGTACAATCCCGTAGTCACTGACAGCAACTTGTTGCTATGGTTACATGCTTATGCAAATTTCTGTTGCGTGTTTACACATTTAGCATTTTACTGACTGTTACGCTATTTGAAATATATGCTTGCAATTAAAAGAAACACTAACTTTTAAAACCTTCAAACCTATTCTTGAACACTTTCAGGTTCAGGTTTCACTTTTTTCATCCATTCCTAGTTTACTTGTTCAAACTGTCTTAAAACTTACATTCTCTAGACAAGTAGACTACATTAGGACAAAAAGAATACTACACGCACTAACTTTCATAATAATATTAGTAATTAAGACCTAAACAAAACAAATAGGTCAAATGAATAATATACTACAACATTAATCCTTTTCAGTATATTTAATCAAGCTCAGGACGCACCGTCACGCACATCCGTCGTCGCGCAGGAATTACTGTTTAGAAAAAAAAAAGACTGATTGTGGAGAAACTCATTTTGCGTTACTTAACGCCAGCTACCAGCATCCAAGAGAGGCACCAGTGCAAGCAGAACAACAGCATTAAGCGTAACTCGACTCTCTGCGACCATGCAGCGAAACACTTGAGTGAGAGCAAGCGCTGTCGTTACAGTGACGAGCATTTACAGCGCTTAACAATAACTGTACGCGTTTAATTACGAACGATTCTGAGAAGGAAAAAACATTTAGGTATTTTGTTTCTCGAAATTTCGACCTTTAATTAAACAGATACCTATATATTGCATGAATGTCTGTGGTAATGCTTTGCAATCTTAAATTAAATGGATGGTGTGAATCATACCTGTTCTTCAAACGCGCCTTCAGAAAGTTTTTTCCAAAAGGAGCCATCGCGCTTCAGTATGATCACAGGTCAGATCCAAGACATCGCGTGTCAGGACTGAGCGCGTAAACCTAATCAAGAAAGTGCCACTGAAGTGCTAGTCGTGGAGAAAAGTTGAACAACTTGCGAACTTCAAAGTAAGAGGAGGGCCGGCCCAGTTCACACGGAGGGAGGCGACAAAACTCGCCTGTTGGAGACTGTCTGAAGCTGATTGTGATAGCATCTCTGCCCTGTTTTGGAGAACGGGGAGTGTTGTTACACATTTTGTTTCAGCGTCTGTAACTCTGTGTGTTTTTTTTCTTCTACGCTACGTCTCTCTGATAATGTTCACATATTTACCTGAAGCAATTTGAATCAATTAGATGTCAAAATAGTTTTAATGAATTACAAACTGTTGAAGGGCTACCAACTACTTCAATGGGTTGTAACACCAGCAGCAAATATTCTACAAAAATATATTCTTTAGCCTCTTTTTATCGCCATTCTCCATTAATACCACAGTCTCTTTTCATTTTAAACACTGGCATTAAAAATTTCATGGTATGAAATTTGATGGCATCAAATTCATGCTATATTTTTTACACTCTGCAAACAGGATAGCATATTTTTACACAGAATCCAACAGACCTCAGGAGTTTGCTATCATGTGTGATATTGATTTGTTAAACTGTTAGTGTTACAACACCATGGTCTTTTATACTGTATAATGATGAATTGTAATGCATCATATCTTGACATTGGCTATCATATATCTGGACATAATATTTGTTTTTTGGAAACAATCAAAAGCACAGACTGTTTCATTACAAACTGTACAGAGTGAATCTTTCAAGATTAAGCATCACATACAGTTTTATCTGAGCACAATATGAGCAACCTATAAAAATGGAATGAATGATGTAAAGTGACAATAAAGATGACAAAAAAAATGACAATACAGCCTAAGATGGGTCACTTTTGAAGACCGTCAATATCAATAAGTTCAGATAAAAGCATTGCACATCCTCTGCAACTTTAATAAAAACTAATCACAAATCCACTTCTTCACTCACCATCCCTTCACCAGAACGAAGGCAGGAACATCAAATGGGCATTTATGAAAAGTTTTGACGTCAGCAATCAAAGTGGGTTCTGAGGTGTTTGCTGATGTCATCGTGACAAGGACAAGGGGGCATGGAGGGAGGGAGGGATGGAGAGAGAGATATGGAGATGGATAGGGAGGGGTAGGAACGATAGTGCGCTCCTCTGACATCATAGAGGCTCTTAAATACTGGGTGGAATGGAGCCCGTCATTCCTCACTTCACTTCTGAGAAAGCCAAGAGAAGACATAGCAAACAGGTTGGATAAGAAACCAAGAAGGCAGCATTGTGACTTCTGCAGGACAAGCTGCAATTTTCTTTCTCTGTCTCTGTAACGTTCTTACAACTTATCTCTCATATTCTTCCATTCGTTTTCATACTATTTTATGACCTTTAACCCTATGGACTTGGGCCCAGCTTGAATGTGCAGAAACTGTGGGACTACTAAGAAAATGCAGATGCAGCTGACCTCCATTATCCTCCTTTTTTTATTGTGTAATGGACTGTGTTCAGGTAGGTGCACTTTTATCAATTTACACAGACTGATTTTACTTCTCTAAAAAAGCATATTACAATTCAAAATGACTAACCTTTTAGTAGGGAACATTTTATGATGATGATGATTTTTAATATTCACATATTATGCCTTTTACGGTCTTTTACTGTGATGATCTGCTATACCTTGATCCAACTAATAGTAAAATATTCAGTATAATTTCAAAATCATTTTATTAGTATTGAATAAAGAAAAAAAATTAAAAGTACATGTTACGTTGATAGAATCAGATAAAAACCTATCTGATACAGTAGATGTCCTTTGATTTTGGTCACATTTGCCGAAGAACAATTGTCTGCTTTATATGTCAGAATCACAATTTTCACTCAACTTAATGCTCTAAATGTGTCATTTTAACCATATACATTTAAACATGATGCAGAGCAAGTGATGTATAATATGGTTCTACCCATTTTGGAATATATGAATAATAAGAAATACAGACCCATTTCACATTTTCTTTAGATCTTATTGAATTACAACAGACTCACTGCTGCAGACAAGAAAGTGGTCTGGTTTCTCTGTACCTTGATGTGTATAGGCTCAGTCCTATCCTTAAAACATGTCAACATTGTGTGTTTTCACTCTCTTACTCTCTTATAGATATAGACCAGGGGAAAAGGGCAATAGAGGAAGAGGTACTGAGAAGTCTCCTCACTTCAAAGGTACATTCTTGCTTTTAAAACACCTGTTGAGTGCAAGCCAACAGAGGCTATACTGGCCTTATAAGGGGCCTTAATATAGATATGCCCTTTGACTGTGGGGCAACTGAATTTTAAATGAAACTCATGGTTATTTCATAGTTTCTGGTTTTGAGAATACAGCATGGTATTGGGGCTTTAAACTTTACCATCACAAGCATTAAATCTGTGACATTTGGAGAGGGACTTTCACAGTAAAACCAGAATAGCATAAGGATTTATAGTTAAATTAGGTTTGTGCTTCAGTCATTCATCTATTCAATGGTCCACAAATGTAGGTGCTAACTGCTGATTAATGTAACACAAAATTGCATGTTTTGTAAACTATTAATTAAAAAAAAAGAGATGCTCCCAATCAGGCAGCAAATCAGAAGCGGTGTACTCATAAAGCAAAACGGATAAAGCTTTTACGCTCTATTGGTGGACCAAATTATGTTTCATTGCCTGAAATGATGCTCAGCTGCCTTCATTCATTGAGCAATATTCTGCACTGCATTAACATCCATTATCTATCGTCAGTACCTCTGACTGTTATCCATTATCAATAGAGAATTGTGTAGCATCACAGTGTTTATACTTTTCTTTAGATTTTTTTTTTTAACCCAGACCACATTTCTGGCTTTTGTAACTTTCCATACAGACATCCTCTCTACTGCAGAGTTAATGAAAAATTATGACTTTAAATACTGGCATTAAATATGATGTCTTTAAGGCTAATGCCTTTAAAATGTCAGCTGGCCAAGTCTAATTAAATGTAGTGAAATAGTTACTTTTATGGCAGACAGCGCAGGTCTTATGCAGTTGACATTTCCCTCTGTTATTTAATAATAAAAAAAATCTTTCATTTTAATATGTTTGAATTACTCATTTACAACTAAAAGGTGATTGTGTTTTTAAAGAACAGTGTAATATAAGACTTCGAAACACTTACAGTCAACAGGATGAAAAGAGATTTCCAGATATCACACCAGGCCTTGATCTTGTTAGACTTATTCTGTGAAGGCCAATAAAAATACAAGGGAAAACTCAAAATGCGCTTACCCAATATTGGCTCCCTGTAAGTGGCTGAGAATATAGTAATGGCCGGAGACAGCATAACTTTTTTTATAAGTTGAAATAAAGCTGAGGATGAAACGGAGTCACTGAAAGTAAACATTTTTGCTCTCTCACTGTGTGCGCAGGTAAAGCAGAGCAAGCACATTGCCCCCTTGTGGCAGCTGCCGCTCCAGGATGTGTGCAGGATGATGAACCGTCTCGGGGAGTCATGGCAGGAGGCCTGGGGCAGCGAGGAGCAGCAGGAGGAAGCAGACGTTCAGGCTGACTATGACCAGAGGGTTTCAGGGTCCCTCGCCCAAATGCTTGAGGAAATGCATGACCTTCAGAACCTCTGCAGGGTCCTGCAGCCTAGAGAGGTAAGGGAAGACACACATACTGTAGGTACTGAGACAAATGACATGCTCTAATATGAAGTCAGCTTAGCAGTCAGTTTATATTTATTCTCTATTCACCTAACAGTGTATCAGTACGGTTTTGTTTATGTATATTTAAATATATAAGGTGGTTCATAAATGATTACTGCCAAATTGATTACAACATTAAAAATGATTGCTTACCTAAATAGGCCAAATGATTTATGAATATTCAATTTTCTGATCTTTATTCAAAGTACTAGAGCCCTAATTTCAGTCAGTGTTATTTTAGTATTTGAATTAGTTTTAATTCAGTTTTTCTGTTTTCGTTTTAGTATTTGTTTTTGTCATATATTATTTGTTTAATTGCATTTTATTTTTTAATTAAATAAATCTGAAAAAAACAAAAACAAAACAATGGGTGAACTACCTTTCTTCAAAATTGACTGAGGAGTTTAGTAAATCTCCAGTTCATGGGTCACCTCACATCTGATTAAAATTCACAAAAATCACCCTTGCCTTTTAAGTGTGGCTCTATCATTTTGAGAAGTAGACTCCATCATTTATACATCTTTTTCAAGCACACTCCAGTGTGAGAGCCGGGCGATGTAGTAAGCATCAGTCACGACATGGCAGTTGATTGACAGCATTGTCCACCCAATTGCTGTGATTTTCAGCCCTCTAATAATCTGAGTGGTGTTAGGGGGAACAGTTTAAACATTCTGTCTTTCATTTCAGCTTCAAGATGACCAAGAATATCTGGAGCTGGACCAAAACAGCGACAGTCCACTGAAGAGGAAATCCCCATATATACTTAAAAGGCAACTGCGCACCAATAAATCAAGACGGCCGTACATTCTGAAGAGGAGTGTGTATTACTGATGCCCAAGACCCTCCGATGGAAAGACATTTTTACATTTTGTGAATATGTGTCTGTTTTCAATGTTGTAGTATTACAGTAGCGATATAGTAATTGTATGTTCTGTTTTAGCTAAAACTTTATTTATTAATATGCTTCAGAAGTCAATCCCTTCTTCTTCATTATGGGATAGACGATGTAAATAAAACAGCAGTCAATTCAAGAGTTATTATATTTATTTATTTATTTAATGTATATTTTATTTTTCTTCCAATGTAATTAAATCATACTTATTAAAACTCTTTATGAACAATCTATTATTATTTCACAGAAGGAAGCCTTTTTTTTTACATCCATAATGAGAAGACAATTTCTGAAGAATTTGAGTACTTCTGGTGTATATACACACACACACACACACACACACGTATTGACACACGTACAAACAATTATCACTTACAAAATGCTAGTAGATTTCAGAAATATTTATAACGAAATGGCAAGTAATAATTTGAATTAAATATTACATTTTAAAGTAGAAAAAAACTTTTTACAGAAGAAATAATTTCTACATAAACAGATTTTAACCAATCACATAACAGAATAAAATAATTAAAATAGACCACAACACTCTCAAATCTAACACTGATTGTCCAAAACCATAAACAAGCAAAGTTGGAACCAAATTAAGCAAATCATTTTGCTTGAACTTTCAGTTTAAGGAAATTATTTATTATCTACTGGTACATTTGGATTGAGACTGATAAGAGTTGACCAAAACACATAATTTGAAATTCCATACTAATATAATATCCAGGGTTCTTGCAGGTTTCAGTTAGTTAAATTTAAGACCTTTTTAAGACCTTTTTAGACCATTATGTTAGAAAAT
>JAUCMS010000034.1:19197471-19238043 GCA_032357445.1 Enteromius radiatus
CAAAACAGTCTGTGTTGTGTTGGAATTTGACCTTTTTTCAGTCGTCTTTTGCAAACACTTGATTTATATAAGAAGTATGAAACGATGGTGTTTCAGACTCACAGTATGTTATGTCCATGTACTGAACTGTTATTATTCAACCATGCCAAGGTCAATTCACTTTGACCAAAACAAATTATAACATTATTCAATTATGCTCCTCCAATGGACCCACTCAGTAACAGATGCAACAACACACAATATACATTTCAAAGTCATTTGTCTTTATATCCACACAAACGCAATCTCAAAGTTGAATGAAAAATGAAAAAATATATCAAACCTCAAATCAGTCATCCAAGGTCAGCTGTGATAGTACCACTATTATCAATTTAAATATCATCCACATAACTGAGCATTAGCAAAATGAGCATACTTCACAGTCACTTCTACAGTAACTCCCAAACTTGACAATGAAAGGTCAATTAACCTTTAAAACAGATGCATTTAAATGTCTCCACACACTTAAACAAATTCTTTGTGACATTTTAACCAAGGTTTTTGACGTTTCAATGGTAGCATTTTAGTTAAAACACGTTACATGCAATATATGGATCCCAAACAATGCAAGATTGTCCTTCTTTAAGTGTCTGTATGCAATCAGTTCAGCGATCACGTATCTTCACATTCTGTCTCGTGTCAGAGATCTCTCTCTGGCACCAGCAGCAGAGACATCTATTAACTGCTGTAGAGTGATGGGCACCATCAGTTTCATAAAGCTGCTCCATTGAGGGAGAGTGTCATCAGACAGTAGTTAATACTTATGAAACTTTAATGGTTTACTGATGAAAGCTGCGTAGAGGAGCAGGCAGGAGCCCAGAGCAACACTCCAAGGGGACCAGCAGGATAAATGAGACTAATTATTGGATGAGGGTAGATCCGGTTCCAGCGCCTCTAGCATGATATGTGACAGCAGCTGAGAAGAGCCAGATGTGGGTCTCTACCTTGGTGCATTGCAGTGGTGGGATATTAAACCACCGTGGCCCAGGGGACAGTAAGCATAGCCAGAAATGGTCCATTCCAACACCTGTGGCATTGTGTCTCTGGGCCCACAGATAAACACCTGCTTATCGGTGTAAGGAGTGTGCTAACGATTGCCATGAGACGGATCCTTTGTTCTTATCGGACAGGGACTACAGGTCTTGTTTTACTCCCCCCCCCCCCCCTCTGGATTCATCTAAACCACTTGCATCCATGCTTTAATTGACTCAGGATTGTCTGTAAAAATGGCACAGCTCTGTTGCAGGGCTTGGTCAGCGATACATAAAAATGTAATGCTGTAATGCTTAAAGAGATAGTTCACTCCCTAAAAAATGTACCTTCATGTCAATCCAAACTGTCCACAAAAGACAACCTGGTCTCATAAAATCTGTGTCTGAGTTTTACTGCCTCTAGTGTTACAGTAATTTCTTTTGGAAACTGCAGTGAGATTACAGAATAGCTATTTTAGAGGGCTAACTACACCTTTAGACTCAGATGCTATTCTGTGGCAAGTAAAATGGAAAGCACTTTAGGAGTTGTCATCTGATCAGTTGGATTTCCCAACACAGTCTCATGAGCAATTTGTACATATTCGTACGAGGTGGCAAATTTGTGCCAATTTGTGCCAATTCATACTAATTCGTACGACCTCAACTCATACAATTTCGTACGATTTGTCTAAAACCACATGATGGGTAGGTTTAGGGGCGGGGTTATGTTTAGGTCATTCGTACAAATTCATACGAATTGGCATCTCGTAAAATACGTACGATTTAGAGTAAATCGTATGAATTCGTACAAGTGAGGTCGTACAAATTCATACGAATTAGCCACCTCGTAAAATATGTACGAATTGCTGTGAGATCAGGTTGGACTTCCAGGTGGCTGTTTTAAAGGTCAGTCATATGGCCTCTTGGGTGGTCCTTGGCCAATGAAAACTGCATAGAGTCCAGACTTTCTGCTGCCAGTCTTAACTTCTGGCTAGATGAGACTACTATTCCTTTAACATTTATTTTAGTATACCACACCTTTGAGATTTTTTTCTGCAGCAGAATTCAGAAGTCACAGTGAAGCTGAAGTTGCAGATATTTTCTTATTGGGATGTGCATCCAAGTGTAACGGATTATCAAAAAAAGAAAAAAAGTATGTGAAATGGGTTCAATGCAGAACCAAGGTTTTGAGATTTGAACATTGCACTCAAAGTGGAGTAAGATGAATGCAAACATACAGGGGTGACGTTCAAGCAGAATAAATGATTGAAGATGTCCTGCATATATCAACAGAGAGATGACCACCTATTTTGATGAAACACACAAGGTCAAATTTATTTATTTTCTACTATTTTAATTTCATGCCGACTTTAGAAAGTCACAGATATTATTATCATTCCTTCAAGTTTATGTAGCGCATGTTTGTTCTTTAAAACATGAGTGCAGAGGTGGTTTGACAGAACGTGGCCCTTCTGTCTCAGCGACTGTTTGTTTCACAATGACACACCCGCCTCCAAACACATCAACACACAGATCACATCCTTGTCATCGCAGCTTCCCCGTGAGCGTGAGAGCGTCTAATCGCAAAGGGACCTTAGATCAGTGGCCGTCAGACAGTCGCCGGCTTATTACAAGCCATTCATCACCCACATCTCTGTTTTGAGCTCCTCTGCTCCTTAGGGAACAGCTTTTTACGGCCTTTTGTTTACCCATCAATCTGTTCATGCTTTTCTTTTCCCTCCTCTTCATCACGTCTTTCTCTGACATCCATATCACTAGGCCTTTAAACTATTCAAAAACCCATATGCATGCCAGCAACTTCCTTTGTTGCTGTTGGATGTTGCGCCACAATCATACCTTGATTGCTCTTATAGGTGCAGATTAGCTGTTAAGTGAGGAATTATTTTACAGACAAGCTATATAAAAGTTAATAGCTAACACATTTAATTTTTTAGGATATGATAGTGTTTATTTCGTTGCTATTGATGTAAGCTCTGATTTACTACAGCTGCCGTTTTAATAAATAGCTTGAAATATTCACAGATTGGTGGTAATCCAAGCCACCGGAGAGATGTGAGGAGCTGGGTTCAATAAAGCTCAATAAAAACACATAATTCACACATGTTTCAACATATTTTTTCCCTCCACAATTTTAAAGTTTTATCTAAGGGTAATATTTGAAAGATTCCTGGCTGGTAACCAACAATAAACCTCAAGCACTGCAGGCGTTTTACTTGGAAATGCTTTCAATGCTTTCAATTTGTTGTCAATCGTGGTTTTTCATTTAAAACTTGTATTATGTAACACACTTTGGGTTTGTGTAATGTTTCCATGCATCTATTCCACTGGAACATTTGGTAGGACAACCTTGCAAAGTTACTGTCCTCCTTATAGCTCAGTCACAAATGTTTAGGTGATGTGACGTACAGTACATGCTTTTATAATCCCTAAAGGGGTCAGCTATTTAAAGCCTTTATTAGCCTTTCTGCTTAGACGTCCCTGAGGCAAATGTGGTAATTCTATCGTAATTTCTAACGTAAAGCGATACATTTATTTTTCAGGGTAAAGCTTTCGTTGCAAATTCAACCCCCATGCTGTCACATTAACAGTGTAATATTGAGGTTCTGAGAAATCTATAGTTTCACTGTAGTGCTCTGGGGCTTAATCAGCTTGCAGTTTGAGACAGATCGAAGTGGAATTACTTTCATATGAAACTCAGCTGAACTTTTTGAGTAAAAAACAATCGATTGGTTCCCACTCCCTGCCTATTATCTTCTGCCTTCCTCTCTGAAGGTATTAACATCCATAATGATTTTTCTTGGGAATCAGATGGTGTGAGAGATCCTGAGCGCAGCGGATCATTTGGGAATAGGATAAGAGAAGCCTCTCCGCCTCAGATTCACATCATCTGATTGCATGGTTTGCTACCTTATTTACGCAGACCGGCTGCCATGGAAACCTCGAATCGATTGGGTGATGCTCCGCGCGGGGCCAGGAGTTATTATGGCATATTGGTTTTTCTGGACCATTCTGACACCTTTTAAAATGCACATTAGCTACGGTTTCCCACATATCTCGCCTGCCATATGGACTCACCTCAGCATTAGTTCCACTCCACTTTGAAGGGCAGCGCTGCTGTGGCCTCAGCTTTTCTCTACCTGCACTGAAAATATGGAAATTGCTGGGTCTGCAATAAAAAAAGGTCTTTCTAGTACACTCTGCATGTTTGTGTTCGCCTAATGAATGTAATGATCTTTTGAGATACAGTTGTTGAGACATACATAATTATTATAAGCCCTTCCTGTACATGTTAATGTAGTATGCGTCGACTGTAATGCCTACACACTGTACGTATGTAATATTGCAAGGTTGCTCTGCTGTATGGAAAGATGAATGATTAGGAAGACAACTGTAATATTATCCTTCATAAAGCACAGATTATTGCAAATTTGCCTGCCTTCCTGTGGTATAAGAAACATTTGGATGTTCCAAAGGTAACTGTAACAGCAGAAAAGGCTTAAAAAGGGAATGATTTGATCATAACTTGAAATGTAATACAAGAAACCAATGTTACAATTCACAAGCATCCACAAAGATCAGACTCTGAAAACAAAATTAAGCAAATATGTTTTCATACATTAATGTTTTGCCCAAATATACTCATAAAACAAAACACTCCTTTTTCAGGCAGAGACAGGATTTTACAAATCATCTGCTGAGTAAGTTTCCTCTCTCTGATTTATTTGTGATTGAAGAAGTTAAGCGTGTTACAGTTGCCTGGAGTCTCTTTTACTGTACCCATCATTTATCATGGTAAAATTAATTTTATTATACAAGAAAGGAATTTACTAAGTACTGTAAAACTATTTTCCAAAAACCTTTGTGTAAAATACATTGTAGTACTTGATCAAAATGAGAGAGCAAAAAGCAATAACTCTGCTGAAATTTCTATGAAATGTGCATTACTTATTGAGAGTCAGCTTTGCTGGTAGGGTGATTCACAGTAGCTTTTATTAGAGTGATTGGCATTTTACAGAGCCTACGCTTTTTTTCAGAGATCCTTAAATTTATTTCAAGTGTTTTGTGGAGGGGGAAAAATAAAAGAACAAATTACCGTAGAAGAACGACTTTCTACTGTCTTTATTCCGATTTTGTATTGAGTCTTGATGTCCAGTGTAAAATTTGGTACTTCAGATTTTACACTGGACATCAGGACTCAATACAATCAGAATGGTCTATCATGCAATCAGTTTAGCAATCAATCAATTTAAAAACGCACACACAAGATCAAATGTATCGCTATAACCACAAATTGGACAGGCTGAACAACAATAAATGCTACAAGAAAGGCATGAACAGGGGACAACTATGAAACACACTGAAATCAATATTACTATACAGGCCTAATAATATCCAACATTATTAGCAAAGGCTGAATAAGGACAATTAGGAGACACACTACAGTCTAGTAATTCACTTTGTAGAAACATAAACAGTGCCAACAGTGTAATTTTGTTTGGTAATTTCCTTTGGTTTGTCAACACTTTCATGGTCTCAGCTGTCAGTAATGTACATGTTTGTCAGTTTGCTTTACTAAATATTGAACTGTCAAAATCTATCCATTATTACAAATCTATCATTATAGATTAAGAGAATAGGTTAAATGTATTTTTTTGTGATATTTTCCACTGACAGTCATACATTAAGTTAAGAAATCAAATCAAAACATGCACAATCAAAACAGGACTGAGGCATTTTATAATAAGGTTTAATAAATCAGCGCACACCTGTCAGTCGTGTGAGCTCTGGTGAATTTGTTCAGCTCCATTAGGGCTCTTAGTCCTGATAGGAAGGCGAAGGACGAGGCGGAGATGGGGTGGATATTATCATTTATATATACTTAACAAGTTGTGAAAACACTTTCAAATGGTGTGGTCCATTTATCCACAAAGCCAGAGGATACTTTTGAGCTGTCATGACCAACAATGAAGATATATGAGTATCAGCATGTTTTGATACAGAGATCACACTAAGGTTGCTTTGTTTTATTTATACAGGCAAATATGGACAAGCCAGAGAAGTTCTGACTGGTGAAACAAAAAGAATTTAAGTCAAGAAATAAATGTAATAATTTGTACAATACCTTATGTGTCCGTGACAAGAAAAACGCCTACAGTAGTTTTAATATCACAAACTGTACTGTTCTTCTATGTAGTTTGTCCATGGTTCTTGGAAAGAACTAGTGCATATTGGCATCTGTTTAACTCTTGACATCAAAAGCAGATATGAAAATTATTTCACCCTTTTAAAAAGGTGCCAGGTTATCCATGCACAACTGCATTCTCAGTTGCATTGTATTATTTGAATTTAGCACCTTTTCACTGCCCCCAAAAAAGACCTTCAACCCAGTTTCTGCAGTCCACCAGTAAAGGATTTTATAAAAAAAAAAAAAACGCCATCCACAATCTAATATTTATCAGCAATTGTGTTGCAAAATCCTTAACACTCATCATAAGAGGAGCACTTCAAGATTTACTCGGAGGGAAAAAAACAGCAATTGCACAGAATTGAGGAAATATTTGTTACACTGTGTGTATAATTTATATATGATTATGTTTAACCTTCTTTTTTAACTCGCGCAAAAACCAAAATCATTTTAAGAGAAAATCATATATTGTTTGTTTCTACAAAATACTGAATTAATATACTATAGAGTAGAAACAGAAAATCCAGCCAAATAGCCTAAGCACTGTAAATTCATTATGAATGTATTAACATGACACAAAGCATATGAATAAACAAATAAATAATGCATGAGGCAGCTACTGCTTTGGGCCACGGTTTGATAGAATCCACTGACATCTGTGATCATTTCAAGACTCTAAAATTACTTTATATACTTTATCACACAAGCTAATGTTTATTTCCACAGTAGTGAGGAATTTCTGAATCAAGTGGCTTATTTGAACTAGTTTTCACCTGTATACAAACAAAACTTATAAATCCATGCTGGCTAATACCATGCATCCAGCAAGTTTACTGCAGGAGAGATGTGTGCATCTGCATGCAAATGTATTTAGACCTCTACTAAAAAGTATTTTGTTTTCCCAAAAGTGTTTTACTTTACAATCTTCGGATTTCCAATGATGAAATGGCATTCATTTTTGTCAACTCAGCACTTGAGTCAATGTATATTTAGGTACAATATACAAGGCAAACAGTTCTAATGATAAATGTAAAAAAATATATGTCATTTTACAATATAGTTACAGTACCATGTGACAAACAGTGTGGGAGAAATACAACAGAACTCTACATCATAACACATTCTCTTCACCTATGCAGCACAATACGTGAGATGTCCATTGCTGTAAATGGAGTATTAGTACAGTAAAATTACAAATCAAGTACAGTACAATGCCAGTCAAGTTCAGAGTAGACACTTGAAAACAAGTCATAAAGCCTAAAACCAACAGGCGTACTAACACTGCGGCATTCTTTCTTAGCTCATGCATGAACAGTTATTTACTCATTTGTTTTATTAGGAAGACAAAACCTTCCAATATTTTCATTTGTAACATTTTATTACACCGCCAGCCCTAAAATTTAGCTGGCTGTTTGAAAAAAGGACCTGTGCTTTGCTCACAAGAAAGCATTACAAAACTATTGAAAACATACCGTGACATTAAATAGCCATAGAAGTCTGAAATGCATCCAAAAGACCATTCACAAATACAACTGGGCAAGAGGTATTCACTTCCGATCAAACAAAACTGACAAGGAAACAATGCAGTTCTGGGATGAAAATGAATGTATACAGCAATGTAACACATTTCTAGCCTGAGAAAAAGTGCTAGCAATGGCTTCTTGATAACTATGGCAAAGTTAACTTTTGACACATGTTGGTGCAAAGCACCTTGTAATGCAACGTCGATTTTGTATCTTGGGTGTTGGTAAAGACAACTGCAAAAATCATGCAAACTACAGGTTATTTTTATGATACTAAAAATAACTACTACACACATGAAGTATGCAGTATAACAACAACATGAAGAAGTTTCATGTTTTCAGTTGAAACAAAACAATGCCTTGTCTTATAATAAAAAATAAAAACAGGAGATAAACACATTCTGCAACATTACAGAGTCATGTAAACAGTTGTCTTATTATTGCATTTTTCATGTGACATGTTCAGTCTAACAGAGTAACTACCAAGTTTTAATGTATTTCAAAAAATCTAGTAACAAAGTCATTTGGGTAAACAAAGCATAAACAAATATTCATAGTGACAG
The DNA here is from genome assembly GCA_032357445.1 of Enteromius radiatus. Classification (NCBI taxonomy): domain Eukaryota; kingdom Metazoa; phylum Chordata; class Actinopteri; order Cypriniformes; family Cyprinidae; genus Enteromius; species Enteromius radiatus. The sequence continues at coordinate 19,205,774 of JAUCMS010000034.1, forward strand.
ATATGGTCTATAGTGCATACACTCACACAAAAACACTAAACTGCATTTCAATGGAGCGGCCAACAATACCAGCCAGGGGTTTGCTGTGAGAACGGTCTGCACTAGGGTGGTTGTTGCTGGTGTAATTTTATGGGGGAATGAGCCAAACAAAATCCAATTTACCCTGGTAAAATTGCACTGAGCAAAAGATAGGAAGAAAATACTGAAAAGGGGAAGGAGGTTTACCTCATTTGTCACTGTACTGTCCAATCACAACACTTCAGAAGATGGGTGAATAGCCACACTGTTCCAGTCCATGCCTCTGAAGAAATGCACAAACAAAACAGAGCTACACTAAAGAGACCCTTTTGGCCCAAAGTTGATTGAATAACGTTTTTTGTTATCATTCAGTGAGGAGATGGTATGAAATGTTGCTGAGTAGATTCATGCCACAATACATTGTATATTCAAGGCAATATTGACCCTGTGTTGGCAGAAAGGAGAGCAGGATAAGCAAATATTTAGAGGTATAGAAGAAAAGAGTAAACAAACCCAAAAAATGAAAATATTTACTTAACCTTACAATTCAGCTTAAGCTAATTTTTCAATAACTTATAATAGAATATGTCTGTCTGTTAAAATATGGAAAACAGCTACACTGTGAAATTTGTATATAAACCTTTTTTTAAAACAGGACACATTTACTTAAAGAAAAATTATGCTAGATATTAGTTGTTTTTCATGAACTTTTTGATTTAGAGGTTTATTGAAGTTACTTTACTGCCAAATATTTTCTTTTTAAGCACAAACCTAAACAGACCTCTGCTTCAAGCAAGAACATTTTTTGTGTGTGTATGTAGTTTCACAAATAAATGGGTATGGGGTGAATATAAGGGCCAAAATAATATATATATTTATATAATTATTAATATTATTATATTGTTATGCCGTGTATACCTTGGCCAAAGGACAGTCAAAACAGTGTAGCTTCTCAGAGTGTGTGTTTTTTGTTTTTTTTAAACTGAGGAGTACACATTATGTAATAATATTGTGAAAAGATGATACACAAATTTGTACTCTAAATGTCTTTATATATTATATATATATATAAAAAAACTAACTTTATTGTCTGAGTAGTTGATGTCGGAATAAGCTGAAATGTTTCAGATGTGTGAAATCTTGCACTGCCTTTAAATTAGTCTAAATAAATGAATACATTTGAATAAATAAAGATTTCTCAGGTGAATAAATAATTTGAAAATCACAGAAATAAATAAATAGATAAATAAACACATACTTGTGCCTTTAGCTACGGTTTAAAAAGTTCTCATTGACTGGCACCTTGTATAGTCCAGAGGCTTATGCTTCTAATGATAAGCCATTCTTTCTGATTTGCCGTTACCACAATGCGAACACACTCAATATCAAACGCTATTTTGTGGTCCACATCATGAACCTCAATGTTTCCATTTTTAAACTCCCCTAATGTTATATAGGAGGAGCACTGCCTTCCCTTTTTGGTTCCTACTAATTTCTCCCCCACTTCCAGAGCTCCATGATGCAGAATATCATTCTGCCGATCATCCGTTCCCGTGATGATCTTGATTTTGCTGATTTTTGTTGCCTTGTTGAACACTATTACATAAAAGTCCCCAGTGGACGGAGCTTTGCCCCAAAAGTACTCATCCACGCTACTGTAAGCTTTGGCAGCATCATAGCTCTCAAAAACATTTATGTTTGTATACAAACTGGCAGGTGGGTTGTCTGGGATATCAAGGGAGTCTTCCTCAAAGTCATCATCCTTAAGTTTGTTTTCTGCCCCCTTATAGGAGGAATAGTAGCCCATGTGTTGGAAAAGGGAAGGCTTGAAGCGAATCGCATCCTTTTGGGCCAGTAGGCCTCGGAAATGGATAAGAAGCCAATCGCAAGGCATCTCCTGATAGAACATGAGCAGGAAATGGGCAAGTCTGGGAAGGTCTCGCGAGTGGTACAGCTTCCCTATGTAGCCCAGCTTGGAGAATTCCAGCATCACCCAATACGTTCCCTCTCTAGATGCCACCACTTTCTTCAGGGCGGTGAGGAAGTTTCGAGAACAGCGCACATCATCCTCCAACATCATGTAGAAGTCTGACAGGTTGGTGCAGAAGTTGAGCAGGAACGCGTAATCTACATTCTGTTTGGAACGGAAGCGTACCCTATCTTCTGGATCGTTGTAATTTCTCTTCAACCCATCCAGGGACGGGTAGTACTCCTCAGGTGCATGGATAACTAGCAGCCGCCCTGCAATGATATGGTGGCCGAACTTCCTGGAGATTTCCTGAACTAGGCTCTCGCACCATGCCAGGTCAAAGTCTGCCAAGTGGACAACCACAATGATCTCTTTGAGCTCCTCGTAGCTTGATTGGTCAAAAATGGACTTGATGGTTTCCAGCAGGTAGTTTCCTCGTTTTCTCTTCACAGATGACAATCCAATGGTGAGATACTCTGCAAGAACATGAAAAATCATGGAGTAAGAGAATGTATGCCTAAAATTGATCTGACACCTTGTCTACACTGTGAATATTATAGAGAAGTCTGTGAAAAAATTCTTAATATTTTTGTAAAAAAAAAAAAGGTACATATAACTCGCTGTTTTTGTATAGAATATCTCAAATAATGTTCTTAACCAATTGCTGTTTTTAGACCTTGTTAAATTTAAGCTTAAAGAAAGAACTAGTTATCTGCTAATTTATTAAAAGTATTAATATTGTTTAGGAAGTAAAGTAATCTAATTTTATGGATGTTCGTAACTTGGGTAACACTTTTTTTTATTAGTTGCTTTTCAGCATGCATATTACTAGAATATTAGCCATTTATTAGTGCTAATTAAGCACATATTACTGCCTTATTCTACGTGACCTTATTCGACATCCCTAATCCTATCCAATACGTGAACTTAACAAATGTTTTTTAACATATAAGAACAGCATTTTTAGCATTTCTAGACATTCTTTTTTTGCCTTCTACATGTATAGGGGTATATAAGTATATGTGTGTGTGTGTGTGTGTGTCTATGCATACACATACAGAAGGCAGCAAATAAATAATAAAATTACTTTAAATGCTAGATCATAAATAATAGAGTCGTGCAGTCATGTACAAAAGAAAGCAGTCTTACTCTTTCGAGGTAAAGGTGTTCCAGCGAGGTACCGATAAGTCACATTGATCGTTCCAGAAAAATTGGTGATATCTTTAAAGGTATGAACATATCGCTCTGAGTTCAGAGGATGCATTGAGGTTTCTCGTAACTGACGTTTGTCTTCCTCCTGAAACAGAAGACAAGACAAGACAAGACAGTTGTAAAGTATAAAGTAAGTCAAAGTTTGTCACAGCATTTATAAAGCTAGAAAGAGTCTGGACATGAAATGCTAAGACTCCTTGTGCATCTTTAAGTGTAAGCACTGCAGGTCATTATTTTTAGATTTGGCAATATTCTTGCACACTCTTGTATAATCTCATTAAATGTAAATGACGGCCTTTGAATAATTAATTGTACACACAATATTACTCACTCAACTTTTAAATAAAATATCTTGTATTAAATGATGGCATCATTGCTATACTCCAATGCGTTTTAGCACACATGAACTGTTCGCACTTTCAATTTTTTTTTTTTTTGCTGGCTGTGACAGTGTTTGTATTTCAATTAAATGGGGGTTATTTAGAAAAGTGACTTAGTCAAAATGGGTACAACCTTTAAATAATTCAACAGACAAACACACGCGACATGTTATGATCACAAAGTTTTGATCATAAAGTTGGCCTCATGAATAATAAATGTGTCTCTTGCATTTGGACTGCCTCTACATCATGAAATTTTAAATAGGCTGCAGCGTGAGCTCTGATAATTATACATGCACAACACAGCACCGGCAGTCTTACACGCAACATTTGGTAATTAAAGCATATAAACAAAATAACTTTTCAGCACAGAGATAATTAATGTTAAATCACATGCAACAACAGTAGTCAAGATGTTGTGAAGCCCACTATTGTCTTGTTATCTGCTCCACTGATGTTGTAAATAAATTGACCTCTGTAATTTACCTGCTGGATTTTAACAGGTAAACAAACTCACCAGCACATAGCCGTCCTCGATGTAGAGGTTTATGAAGAGCAGGAAGGTAATGAGAGCCACCAGAAAAGGAATGGTGGAACGTTTCCGGAAGCACCTCATCTTGTCCAGGTACTTTAACGCCAGTCTCATGATGGAAACACTGCCGGTGTGATCTGATAGAAAACAAAGAGAACAGGATGTATCAATAATATTCTTAAATTAATAGATAAAAGTAAGAGGTAAGGAACACGGACTACATATATAGTCATTTTATTCTGCTTTTTGGAGCTTGACAGTCATAATCATCTTACATAGAGTATCAAAAAGTAAAAGACAAATCAATCAATGGTTTAAAAATAGTGAAATCAGGACTGTGCACCAATTAAAACTGAAATGAAAATGGTGAAACACAATGAAAAGACAAATATAAGGAAATAACATTAAAATGAAAGGAAATTCAGAGATTAAATCTCACTTTGAAAGTACAGTAAGTAAAGAAGGAAGAAATTCAAGTATGAAATTTAAGGAAAAAACACATAACAAATGTGTTTATATGTTTGTTTTAATAGAAAGACAAAGCCAACTGCAAATTACAGGCTTGATAAACTGTGAAAGATTTCAAAAAGCCTAGTAGACAGACAGATCGGATGACTGACAGCTTATCATATTTTATAAATGTTTTGTGGACCAGGCATTTCTCAGAATGCTTAGTTGATTTGCAATTCAGTAAGCTCCTCTTCCTGTCATTCTAATTCAGCTTCCTGTTGTGTGTGGCCAATTCAAATTCACGGTTGAACTAAATATGAGACAGTTTTTCAATTCTAAATTTGCATAACTCTTATAGAAGTACAGTTCTTAAGTATAGCTTCCTGGCTAAATCCACACCAAGTATTTTTAAATAAAAATATTTCTGTAAAAACTCTACAGTTGAGCTCACTCTAACGATCATGTCTTTATTATTCAGGAAAAACTGCCACCAATTTCTGGCTGTGCAGCAATCAGAGAAGCACTTCTTTTTGTATATAAGACAGGGCATTCACTATAAGGTCACACTAAAAATAAGCAGCAGGCCTGTGTGCCTCTAAGCTCAGTAATTAACCCGACAACGATGTAGGTATAATACAAACTTCAGCTGAAGAACATGCTGTGAGGTTAATATCCTGACCTTGCTCACCAGGCATTAGCAAAGTATGTACTCTGGGCTTTTAAGTCTTTTTGTTTGGTCCTTTTTGAGGTCTGTGTGTCAAGTACAAAGTATGGTTCTTAAGAAGCAATACTGCAAAATGGCATTTCAATTTCAGCCATCTTCATCTGATGATACATAGCTGGAATGACTGAAGAAAAAAACATTTCTGCTATGTGCATAAAGCAGGCCCAAGGCGTTCTTTTATTTCTGACCTCAAATTACACAGAGTAATCCAAGAATAGAAAGAAGGACGCAAGTGTTTTGAAAGGCTTGTGTGTATTGCCTTTTTGATGGCTCCTGCTAAGCACCTTAGACCACTAATGGAATACAAAATAACTTTACAGCCGATTCTATGACCAGATGCTTATCGATTCTGCCAACCTGTTTCACCTGGGGATTGTCAAACCGATATTCTGTGAGCTCTTGCTTGTACTTAAAAAGCTGTGACCACACATATCGAGACCACACATGGGTGGTTTTATACACCTTTTGGATTTGGAGTCTTTTTTTTTTTTTATGAAATTAACACTTATAATAAATATAGTGTTGAATTGATCAAAAGTGATGTTTAATAGACAGTAAATTATTTAGCTTTGTATCAAAAAGCAACATTTTAAAATATATTTCAATAGAAACAATGTCAAAGAAACTTTTAATCAAGACACAAGAAAATGCTACACATTCATACACAATGACACACTGCATTCTTGGTATTAGTTGTACAAATTCCACCAATGTAAATACCAGTGCATTTATTATAACAGAACATTTATAAAACAACAGAATGTAGTAAATCATGTTGCCAAACTGATAGTTGTATTGCACATTTCATTTTCTTGGGCATTTAATTACACAGGTGGCTGGCTTTTAAATTTTCCAGTTCAAACTATTTTGCATTTTGATACATGCAGGTGGATTCATGTAATGTTAAAGCAGAACTTTAGCAATGTTGGACTGATTCAGCCTGAAAACCTGCTTCATACTTCACTGGCGGTGAAGTGAGGAGAACCAGAGCAGACACCTAATAGACCATTGATGGATTTGCACATGGACATCAAATGGTACCTAATTCTAAAACTTTACCATGCATGTGATCATATGAGGACTTTCAGATTATAATTAACGCTTTTTGTTGTTATGGATGGTGATATGAATGCAAAAACACAGTAAGGCAGGAGGAGATCAATTAAAATGATAGTTAATGACTCCACCCACCCACCAAAAAAGAAAGAAAATTATGTCATCATTTACTCACCCTCATGTCTTTTGTTCTTCTTCTGCAGAACACAAATGAAGATATTTCGAAGAATGTTGGGTCTAAGCAACTGAAGAGCCCATTGACTTTAATTCAAAAACAAAACTTTATTCAATATCTTCTTCTGTGTTCCACAAAATAAAGAAAGTCGTACAGATTTTAGAACAACATTAGAGTAAATGATGACAGAATAATTTTATTTTGGTGAATCATCCCTAATTTCATCACCATACCTTGCACAACCATTTAAAGCCTTAGATGATGAAAAAAGTGAGCTCATACAAAAAGCAAGCAGGAAAATTCAATGAAAATGCTTTCTTGAACCAAGCAGACAGTTAAAATGGCATTATGAATGTTTCCATATATCTTGTTGCAAAACTGGCTGCATTTCCCAGGTATTCTTCCACCCCCTCAAATCTCCAAGTGTCCAAACACTTCAGACGCACCCTCAGGCTGAAAATAAAACATCCATTAGAAATGTATTAAGTTGAGTTGACATTATCCCTCCTCCTTTCATGGATGCAGAGAGCGGAGCTTGTTGACAAACACAAAAAAAAAAATCAATTCTGAGCGCTGTAACCTAAAACTCCTCAAAAAGCGATAGAAAAACAAAGATTTAATAATGACTGCATTTCTTCCCAGACTAAAGCCTGCAGATTTAGTTTGTAAAAAGGGAAAAGCACCAGCCTGGTACCTTCATCTGTTGCGTAATTACACCTGACAGGGTCTGATTCTGGAAGAGTTGAAATTACATGCAGACGCGGAGCTGCATACAGCTGCCAAGGATCGAGGTTTCATTTGAGGGAGTGCTGACGTAAATAACCTGAGGTTCATTCCCACTTCCTGCCGCTCTGTAGATCATCACCTCCAGGAGTGAGCAGCCCTTTTAGCAGTCAATATAAACTGGCCATTTAGAGCGGCACCAGCGTGCTAAACGAAGCAGCTCAATTAGAAACCAAGTAAGTTGATTTCATAAAAACACAGGCAATCCAGATGGTCCCTCTGACTAACATTAGCTTGTTTGTGCATTACGCTGCATACGCTAATGCGAACTGCCACAGTTTTCCCAAACTCACAGGAAGAGTACTTATAAACACCCATTCATTTTAAAGCGAGAGCATTGTGCTGGAATCATTTCGGGTTGCGCATTTGCCAGATATTTATCCACCGTTCTTATCTTTTCACTCTCCTCTTGGTGACGGAGGGAGTGTCATTTCTCCCAGGGTGCCATCTTTCTCTTTGCCTTGGTGACATGAAATAGAGAATAAACTTCAGAATGAGAAACAAGAAGCTCCCTGGTGAGAGGAAGGCAATTACAGTCATGTCTGATGTGCCGCAAGACCCCATGAATAAGAAAAACAAATCAGTTTACAGAGTTGGAAATGGCTTAGAGAGATGTTTGAGGAAGGATGTCTAGTAGATTGTGAGACTGCAATGCAATTTTTATTATGTAAATGCACTACGAGAGAATGTGGAATTAGAGAGCACTTGGTTTGATTTGGATTTAATACAAACACTCGCAGCATCTCGACTATAAAGGGCCAACCTACAAGGCCGTGTACATGAGGGTATTGGGCTTGTTACACTGGTGTAAATCTGCATTAAAGCAAGCAAGCGAGTGTTGTGTATTTTCCACAAGCCTGATCCTTCAAGGCCAAAATTTGAGCATGTTTGAGTCCGCAAATGTCCTTGCAGCTCAGTTTTAATGTCTCTAAAGCATCTTGTCACTGAAGAATTCCAATTGTAATTCTTAAAAAGCAAGCCATAACACAGCTAAACCTTTTCAATTTCCCTGCTACACCCAGCTCGAATGCTAAGCTAATGCTGAAATCACGAGCCACCCATATTCTTTCAAATCAAAACAGCTTCATAAAACCTCCTTCAGCTGTAGCTTTTATGCTACTTGGGACGCAGAGGCGTACCTTGCCTTAATGCGAAAACCTGCATAGAGGAGAGGAGGAAAAAAAAGCCATTTTGACTAAGAGAGAAACAGATTAATAAAGCTGGCAGTAGAAAGCAATTCTTCCACATTTGATCTTGTTATCTGTTTTACATTATTTCCCAAGGGTATGCTGCACCTCGCTGATATACAGCTCTGCGCAAATAATCAATTAAGCCAGCAGATTCTACAGCTTTCTGCTCTTGCTTTGTGTCAGAGCTTCAGCCACTTAAATAGATTTTTCTCTTCAACAAAAGGGCTGAAAAGCAGAAAAAGAGTACCGGCTTCAGACGATAAGAAACACCGCCTCTAGATGAACACTGTGGGCCTCAGTTCTGTGAATGAACTTTTGTTAATTAAATGAATTTCTTTGTGTTAATCAATAAGTGTGCATTGAAGCCTTGTTTACCAAAATTTGGCCTTAGGCTTATTTACAAAATAAATAAAAAAATAAAATACAATTATGTGAAGGATCATAGATCTCTGTGGAAAATGTGCAATTAAAACCCTTGAGGAAAAAAAAAAAAAACATGTCTGGTTACTCATGTTCGTGGTTGTAGAAAATAAAAGGTTATGATTTATGACTAATGTAATTAACTATGCTGATATGAAAGCATTGATTAATCATTTGCAACTGCCCAGGGTACTGACTAAACAATGCCATTATTATTAGCAGTTAAAAATTATCAGAAAGAAGTGCAATTAAAAGCTATAATTATGATTCTATACAGCTTATTATTAACCCCTTATTATAAAATAGTGATAACTAAATATACAAATGAATCCAGAGCATACATTTATAAACTGACCTACATTTAGTAACATATGGTTAATCTATAGTTTTATATGATTTCTTTCCATGGGCCATTTAGAACAAAAATATATTGTGCATTAAAATTAGTAATCATTTATATAATCATTAGTAATCATATATATATATATATATATATAATAAAAATAAAACATATCATAATAATACAAAATATACATTTTATCAAATAATAACAATATATTATATATATGCATCTTAGTATTACAACAGTGATTTTCTGCCTATTTAACCATTTTAAACTGACTAATACTCACTATTTTGCAGTTCTCCTCATGAATATAGATAACTTGCTAAGTAATTTAATCCCAACTCTGAATATTTCATCATGTTTTCCATTACAAAGCAAATTGATTTTACCTAAGCAGTAACTCTGAATGTAAACTCTTTGAAATGCAAAACATCTGTTTAAAAAAAAACAATAAAACAAAAAGTTAATTAACAAAACCTAAATGCTGATATACAAATTGAGCGTTTTTATTATGTAGCACTAACACAGCACATCTTTCAGTAATCTGACTGCCAGCGTTTGTACACGTCTGCTGAAATGGCACCTCCTGACATCGGTTTTGCTCATCAACACATTCTTAAGGCATAAGATGTTCTCTGGAGAGTTAGCAAGCTCGTAACTGCAGAATCTTTACTAAAACACATGAAAAACAGTGTTCAACTATTGCTGACACTGTCAGACACAAAACACACACACAGAGCCACCCACATACACATTTCCCCCTTTTCTTTCAAGTAGACAAGAAATATCAAGTCATAGTTTTCAATAAACCCTGCTTAGTCAAAATAATTCTTGTTTGTTCCTTTGCAGCAGGCTGGGAAAGCTGAAGCAGGATTTCTGTTTCTGCGCAAGTGACAATATGTAAACACAGTGTGGACACTTGTTGTCTAGAACTTGATAGCGGTACAAAGAAGCATCTTTTTCCTCACACCCAGGTCTCAAACTTAGCATCTAAAGCATCTGACATCTCTCAGTGTTGCATGAAGTTTCGCACTTAAACATTTCTGGGAGATAAAAAGAATATATTTGTTTATATCCCCATCGCAAGTCTTGGTGGAAGCCTATTTTTAGCGACTCTCCTGCACGGAAGCCATGGTGGTGGTGTTTTGCTGTGAGGATCTGCCGAATGTCTCTCTGTTTTGATGTATGAACAAATCCAGCACCCCGCTTGGATTTGGGCACAGTCCAGGCTGCAGCAGGCACCAGCTGCACAGGTGGCTTAGCTTCAGGTTGGAAGCTGTGTGAAGAGCTGGATTGATGCTGAATACAAAGCAAATTCTATTATGGTTTACAAATGCCAGTTTCCTTAATTGTAACAATAGAGAGGCCAAACGTGCAAGAACTGAAAGGAATCAGATATGATTAGGAATGTAGAATATGGTCATGCAAAATATGTGCTTTTTTTTAGTAATAAACAGCCAATATATTAATAATAGGAATGCTAATAAGCTACTAGTTAGTAGTGAGAACTGGTCCCTATATTAAAGTGTTACAGATTTAACTATTACTAATCACAAATACCACTATATTATTACAGAGCATTTTTTTTATTCATACTGTATATCATATTTTTACCTCTGTTTGAACTCTCATTCTGACGGCACCCATTCACTCAGCAAGTGATGTAATACTAAAAACATTTTGCCAAATCTGAAGAAACAAACTCATTTTGAATGGCCCAAGAATTGTCATTTTTGGGTAAGCTATTTCTTCAAATAATAAACTCATTTAAAGTTAACACAAGATTGCCTTGTAGCTGCAAACTGGTCTTTGCTATATTATTTTAACAAATTATTGTAATCATAATTAGTTCTTCACCTATAGTGGCTAATGATTCACAAGTTTCACACATTCACAGGAAACACATTGAAAAATAAAGTGAGTAATTATGCTTAATAAACCGCCTTTGCGTGTGAGAATATCTTTGATGCTGTTTTGGAACTGAGCCACTGACCTCACAATATGTGCAAACCGTTCTGGTCTACGTTGTCTGACATTCACACATTTTTAAAATCACAGTATGGCTTCTTGCTTAATATGAGTGACTAATGCTTACTCAAATCTCTACCTCTCTGCGCCTTTAGTTATGTGGCGCATCTTACAAGGTTAGCCTGTTGAGCGAGTCTCTGTCATTGCCGTGAGGCAGAGTTTTACCTTTAAGGTCAGTTAGAGACACGGAAGCCTTTGAAATTCTATCAGCAGTGAGTGTAATGAGGAAGAGAGGCATGAGAAATGATTCATGCAAGCGAGCCTCTCACAGGCGCCTCTTAGCAGTTAGCACTTTGACCCAGATTATAGCACCAACTCAAACCTCAAAGGGGAGTTCTGGAGATGGACCTCAGCGATATGACTTCCCCCGTTTCCACTATAAAAAGCACAAATACAGCGTACAGTCTTTCTCATTCTTTTGTTCAATATTATCATTTTCTTTTCCACACCTCGCTTCCATTTTCCTCAAGCGTACTCAAACAAAGCTGCTCATGTATGGGTTTTACTTTCCCTCAAATATAAAGTGTTGTGTTTGTTTATTGTTTCTGTTCGGATGATAACTGAGCCTTTAAATCTCCGTTGTACATTTAGATGCTTATAAACCAAGAACAAGGCATTTATAGCTGTATTTATAAACTGCTTATTTATGACTATTAATGTTGGAACAATGCTTTATAAAGGATGAACTGACTATGTACTAATGCTTAACTAATGATACATAGTGTGTAGTTATTATAAAGTGTTACCCTATGGCTTTTCCCTAAATAAATGTCTAATTTGCTGCTTATCAGTTAAGTTTAGGTAGGATTAGTTAATAAGGCATTAATATATGCTTAATTAATACTAATAAATGGCTAATATTCTAGTAATATGCAACTAGTTTAGAGACCCTAAAATAAAGTGCCTGTTATACATTCATTTTCCAATTTCGGTGCAATGTGTGCACCCCTATTATTATTAAAGGTCACCTGCTTTTTGGACCATTAGACAACAAATCCTCAGAAAACACCACAGGTTCCATTAAGGCCGCAGACACTAATTTCCCTGAGTGCTTGCTAAAAACCAGCATAATCATAGATCATCATTTGAAGTAATTTCAAGTTCATTTCAATTCAGATGTGAAATAAAGTGGCAAAATTTATCTATTTCATTTTTTTGATCCATGCAGGCTGATTTGTCGCATGAATGTACCCACATTACTGTGATGTCCATGCCACACTTTAGCACTCCAGTGAAAACATTAAGGACACAGGGGACACATAAAAGACAGTGCTGCTCTTTGAAACATCCTCTGCTTATGTCACTTTTGGACAATATTAAGGTGAGCGTGAGCCCTCATTAGCAATATCTCACAGACAGAAAAAGTTTCATATTGTCATCTGTGCCAGAGACTGATCACAAAGAAGATGGACTGTACCCCCCACCCCCCCAAAAAAGGCAAACTCATATTTTCCAATATTAATAAATGTAAATATAAATAAAACTATAACAAACACTTGCTATTTTGGGATTTTTCCCTCCTCAGAAAACAATGCTGATGATGGTCATGATACATAAAAAATAAATTCCAACATAAGTTATCACTCAAACCTCAGGTGATGCTTTCTTTTTGCCTTTTTTTCCCCCCATGCAGATACATTTTGACATCGCAGGGTGCTTGATCCGTTGGCTCTATAGGGAGAATGACTGTGAAAGCCATACCATTGTGCAAAACTTCCCTCCCTCTCCATTTATGAGAGAGGAATGGTGGGACAGCACTCTTTCCTAAAAGCTCTGTAAAAAGCCAAGGTGACCGCTGGGTCACAAGTGAGAAATGGGAAAATGGCTGTGGGGTGTGCGTCCAGTAGCAGATAACATGAGAAAGCACTATCTCCTCTCAGCACATTTTTGTGCGAAAGAAAACCCAATGCTATAGCATTTGCAACAGAGACTGTTTCTTGCTCTCTGTCTCTCTCTTTGAAATGATGGACAGTTCATTGTTTATCTACTTACAAAAGATACTGTGCATCAAAGTCAAGAGAAATGTTCTAAAAGGGCTCAACAATGCTGTTTCTGCTTTGGCATGATTCATTTGCAAAAGGGCGGGTCTAAGCAGACCCACTTGAATTTTTTCATTTACAACCTTCAATAAAAAGTCAACAGCATAAATGTGCCTTGAATAAGCAGCCAACATTCTCATACAAAAACAAAACTGATATTTACAGATGCAATAAACATGAGAGTAAAAAAAATGTAACATAGAATTGTATTGTAGATAATGTTCAGCTAATATTGTGTAACTGCTGTAAAGCTACATAAATATGCAGACAAGAAATACTGATTTTAGTCATAATTGCTGCAGTACTTGAATATGAATAAATCTTCCACTAAGAAAAATTTAAATGTTGACTACAACAATGAAATATTTCTTTATTATAGTAGGTATCAATATTTAGTAAGCTAATAAGGAACTTGTTAATAGTAAGAATTGATCTCTAAAGTGTTACCATATTAATAATCATACAACAGCCTTCCAAGTTTTTTTTTTTTTTTTTTTTTTTACAATACAATCAATAACTGAGAGCCAAAGTGATCCATTTGCTATCAGAGATACAAAATACAGTCAGTTTCAGTTATTTGGATCAGCTTTGCCATGGACGTCAATAAAAATTGTGAAATGTTTTAGTATGTATAACTCTCATAAATAACTGAACTGTGTGTGAACGTAATCCAACTAATCATAAATCAATAAAGAACACACAGTATTAAAAAACAGTATTTTTTTCCCTGTATTGCATAACCATCATTATGTATTATGTTGCTTGCAAGTGAAATCTATAATCTGTGAAGTGATTAGCATAAAGTGGCTAATTAGAATGAAATTAGCATAAATCTGGACAGAAACGGATAGGTCCAGGCTTCTTTTATTATAAAGTTCTTAATAGCTTGGAAAGCTTTTTCAGCTGCTGAACGAACTGGTAAGGAAAACATCTTCACATCACAGTGGGCATTCATTAAGTATTCATTCTCCACAAATCTGAATTATGACCTACCAAAATTATTCATACTAATCCATTACTTTTCATTATTTACATGACATTTTCTCTGTTACTTATTTAAATGAACTACACTGATGTTTTTCATTTCATTTCATTTTAATTGTGTGAGTGATGGAAATACGAGGAAATTAGAAATGATACATTATGACTGTTGATTTGTGCCATTTAGCGAAACTAACTGGGAAAATTGGGGGGAAACAAACCGCAGTATCATTTTTTCCACTGCTGTAGAAATATAAGTCTTATCTCCTTCAGTAATGCCTGCTTAGGGAGATGTTCATATGGAGTCAAATGAGGCTCTAAGCCATTTGTAACGCAATCAGTCCTTAATTAATGAGCACAACTCTGCTCACTGACATTTATGCTTGTAGCTGTGTGGAATAACTTTCTGACTTCCACACAACAGTTCAGCCATTTACAATTAAATTCCCCATTTACACTTTTAAAATGAACACTGTCACAGCACAACCTAACATGAAAAGTCACGGCCATTACAAACCCAATACATTCATTAATCGCTAGTCTTCTCATAAAGTAGTAGTTCTACCAAAACTGAAAATCTAATAACACTCAAGTCATCCACGATTTAGATCAGTTTGTTTCTATACCTTAAAAGAGAAACTGCAACACCAGTGGATTCTCTAAGTCCAAGCAACTTATGATTTTGACTTTATATTTGCTCTCACTAATGACTGAAATCAATCTTTGATATGCATGTATTGCAGAGATGTTGAAGTGAAAGTATTGTCACTGATTCTCTTGTGAATCGTAAAACATTGCAAGTTTTTGGTGAAAAAAAAAGAGAGAGGAATAAATAAACATTTCAGAATAAACCTGCTGCTGCAGCTGCCTCTTCTTTTGGCTTCCAGTCTCTCTGTCGGCTTTGAAGTTTCCCAGCAAGCCTGAGGTAAAATAAAACGCCAAACTTTTTTTGTTACTTAACAAAGGTAAACTTTCAGCGGAGTTTCAAACCACAGGAAGAGCTCACGCTTGGCATCTTTCTGATGTTTAGCACACGCAGCACATGTTCCCTGGTTGCTCTAAGAATCAATTTTGTGCATAGTCTTCAAGCCTTTCAGAACTGCTCTTCCACACTAATGGTGGGAAAAAAGAACAATGGCCTGTTCTATTGCAAGCACAACAGAATATTGAATCAGATAGCTGTAAAAGCCAAGGTTCTTTAATTATTGATGATAAAAGAAAGGATTTAGAAATTGGAGATAAACCCCTTGTTGTTTTTAGACACTCTCGTGCACACAATACGCATTCATTTCTTTTTTGATTCGTCTTCTCTTCTCTCATTTCACCGTCCATGTATAAAGATACATGTTCATATCTTTCAAGCTGCCAGGTTTTTTTTTGTAGATAAAATATTTTATTTCTGTGACCATTTTGATTATCAGAATTAAAGGAATAGTTCTTCACTAATTTTCTGAAAATGTACTCATCCTCAATCCATTCCTTCATCAGAACAGAATAAATAGAATTACACCTCTTGCTCACCAATGAATACACTGTGGTGAATGGGTGCCGTCAGAGCAAACATCCAAAAAGCTGATCAAAGAATCACAATAATTCACAAGTAGTAAATCAAAGTGAAAAGTAAAGTGAAAAGTGTTTGTAAGTAACAAATTCATCATTAAGTATATTACTTCAAGTAATATTATCTCTGTATTAGGTGAGAAATATGCAGAAATCAAGTACAAGTGCAAAAAAATTGTTAGGGGGTTTTGATAACAAAAAAACAAAATGTTTTTCAAAATGTTTGTGCATTTGAATTTCTCTAAATCTGTTTTAATATAGAAACAAACACATCTATTGGATGGCCTGAGGATGGCAAACAGCATATATTTCATAAATACTCAGAGAAGACCTTCAGAGAGATGTAACCTCTGCACTGTGCACGTATGCTACTGTAATGTTTATTGCATAAGAACAAGAAAATATGATTTTTTTCGAGATTTTTTCCCTTTTAAATATCCCAGAATAACACCCTGCACATGCAGGCCCTGTCTTGAGGCATAGTTCAGGATGGAAGCTAAGGAGACCCAGACTTCAGGGAGCAAAAGAAGCACTCCTGTATTACACATTCTGCTTGTACCCTCACAGCAGCCCAGATCCACCTTTGGCTAATTTCCCACAATTTCCAAGCTTCCTGAAAATGAATATGCATTACAGTTGCAGTGAATCCATTTGCACGGCAGAATAATAATGAAGAAAAAGTGCTCTCAAAAATGCAATTAATCTTATGTAAAACGCCTGCTCAATGCCTCTAATTAGATGCCATTTTAATAACTGCGTATGTTGTACAAGAAAGACAGTTTAGCAAAGGTGGTAAACACCATTGTTCATTTGTTTGATGACAGAAGAGCAAAAGTAAATAGATTTTGTTTACCGGAATATAAGCAATCACTCTTTTATATGACATAAACCCTCTAGAAATGTACTGCAACATGTTAAAACCCACACGATATGCGGCGTATTTCTATAACAACACATTTTGACTGTACAACACTATCAAACAGATGAGATACGCATTCAGAAAAACAAAAACAAATTTAAATAAAAATATAAATGCATTTTAAATGTGAAATTGGATTCACATGTTTGGCATTCAGGCTATGCTTTACACCAATATGAACATGACACTGTGGGAGTAGACGCTTTTGGCAAAGGATTACACTGAGCCTGCGGAATAAACCAAACACATCACCAATAGAAACACCGGTCCATGTTCTGGAAGCATGGTGTCATCATGTTTGTGCTGTCCATTCATAAGTGATGGTCCTCCCACGACCGTCTTTGGGACGATAACATCTTCCCGCGTTATTATACTATTACAGGTCACAGACTGGGTCGAAAACTGAGGATTGCGGAAAGGTTACTGTTTCTCTGGGCTGTGATGTGAACTGCTCTGTGCTGCAGAATGCTTGATGTACTGATATGGTCTTGGCTATCTGTCAGTCAGCATGCATTATCAAAAGGTACTGGATGAAGTAGGTGGTAAAACTATATTCTAGATTCAGCAAAGAATAAGAAAGAATAGTTTCAAGAAACATTTACTCACCCACAAGCTAGTCAAGATATAGATCATTTATGGTGGTAACACTTTGAAATAGGGAACACTTAACTACGACTTTTTATATAATACCTATTAATCCTTAGTAAAGTAGTTAATACGTTTAGGTATTGAGTAGGATTAGGGATGTTGAATGAGGTCATGTAGAGTAAGGCATTAATATGTGCTTAATTACTACTAATAAATGGCTAATATTCTATTAATATGCATGCTAATTATCAACTAGTTAATAAAGTGTTACTGTTGCAAAGTTATGAATAGTATGAAGGGGGAACTCTTGAAAAATCTTGTTTTTAACTGATGTATTTATTGCAAACACACATTGAATGGAGGCATGAGAATTATTGTAATGTTTTAGCTGTTTGGACCATTCTAACGGCACCCATTCACTGCAGATGGAGTATACACTGATGAAGTAATGCTATATTCCTAGAAAATTTGTCAAAGAATCCTCTTCAAGCCATCCAAAATATAAATTTGCATTTTTCATTTTTGGGTAAATTACTCTTTCAGACATTGACAATATATATGTGGGTTACAACAAGGCATTTACATTATGCCAATATAATGTATAAATGTTAAAATACTCAATATTTCCATATAACCACACAATACAAACAATACGAGTGTACGTTTTGTTACATCTTGATGAAAAATGCTAAATAACCTTTTCTAATTATAGTTAAAATTTTTATTTATGTTGCCATGACAAATGTAACAATTAACAATACACATAGTATTCACTTGAATGGACCGAACTTTAAAAGCTATTTTTAAAAATGCAGGCTATGATGATCTAAGCTGCCATGAATTATTATTTTCCACCCTTTAATAATTTATATAGAGATAATAATTTATTACACTGTTGTTTTATTAGTATATAACTTTGATAATTACATTTTTACAGTGGCAATTTATTAAGAGTGACATGCTGAATGGCTGCAATTATGAGACTGTTAAAATATATGGTCAGTTATCTGGAGCGTGTAAAACAAACTGCGATTGCAGGCGAAAACAAATCTGCCTGTTGTGTAGTGGAGTGCCAGTTTCCAGCGTTCAGCATGTTTATTTATTTATGGGCTTCAAGAAAGAAGGTATTGGCACAAGCTGGACACTGGGCCACTGAGGTTATCCTCAACGCTCTACGACTGGGCGAGGAGGAGGGAGGTACCGTAGGCCAGCACATTAATGATGCATGTGGACCAGTACGTTCAGTTTAAAGTTCTCCATGCTCTGTGCAGGCCCACTGAAATATGCATGAGCTTCACCGCATGTGTAGGCTGCAGCACGTCAAGTTACTTTCCATCTTGGCGGATGGTGCAGCGACTCACAGCGCGCTTGCAGCAAAACAACCGTAGGCTCTACTGAAAAAGGATGCTTGAGTCGTAAGTTGTCCATTATAATAAACTGGTTCTGCATGCCTGTGTTTATCATGTAGAGTTATTTAGTGTTTTTATAGCTTGTTTGTGTCATAAAGTAGATTTACAAGACGCACAGCAAAACACCCTGTTTATTATGATGTATGTTTTGTCCATATAGACGTTGCTTTAAAGTTTGCAACTTTAAAAAAAAGAAGAAAAAAGCTGAAGGAATTCAGATTTGTCAACATATCATTAAAACAGAAAGTTTGATTTATTTCAAACCGATTTAAAGGAAAAACAAGGATTTTTAAAGTAGCTTGTTATCCCGGCTTGTTAGTTATAATGAGTCGTTTGTTCATAGACAAAGTTGTTTGGTCTGCTGGATTTCCACGAAAGTCAACATTAAATCAAAAGTGACCCTGTTTAATTTTTATGTTGCATTGGTCTTGCCTTATTTTGAACAATTCATCATTGGGACATTGCTTTCTGAATACATTCCAAATGAAATAACTCTTCCTCTAAAACGACTATTGGATCATGTTAATCAACAGCCAAGTAGCTATTTAGGCTAAGTTTTATAATACTAAAACCCGGCTCCATTCTAGGATAAAATCTAAAACAAATTTATACAGATGCAGAAGTAACACTTTAGTATAGGGGCCAATTCTGGTTTCTTAATAGCATGTCTATTATTAACATATAAGCCTTTTATTAGTACTTTTGCAAGCATATGACAATATGCATGAGGTGCTGAGATCACAAGGCTAAAAATACTACATCTAACTTCTAAAAATAATGTCAAGCTTTGACTACATAACTGTAGTCAGCTGTAGCCTCACCTATAAATGTACTTCAAAGTACTGTGCTGTTTTGCTGTTTCTATCCCACAGGTCTAACACCGGCCTCCAGCATGTTAGGATACGCTATCACTTCGTGGCATGTAACGCCAATGAGCTCTCCGTGCAGCCGGGTGAGGTGCTGGAGGTACGGATGACCCTCAGTGAGGAGGTGGAGGGGGATAGGGAACAGGGCAGAACAGGTCTGTGTGGGAGGCAGAAGAAGAGAAAACTCGACTACAGCTCTCATGGACTGCTCAAGGTCTAGAAGACTCTGTAGGCTGACGTTTGAACATAAATGCTAAAAAAAAAAATAAATCCTGTCAGTGAAAAGTCTGTGGGAAACCTGAGGGAAACTAGATTGAACACAACTTGTCTAGATGATAAAAATACATGAATCTAGTTATGTCTGCTTTATGCAAATGCACATTATCAAAACACTAGTTGGGGTGGTTCACCAATTTGTTGAAAATTTACTCATCCTCATCAAAATATAGATGAGTTTTGGTTCCCCAAGAGTTTTTCAGTGAACATTTCCTAATATAAAAAGCAATTTCCCTTAGTTTGAAGAAAAGTTGTTTTCCCCACAATAAAAACCTTTTTGTAGAATAGAAGGGTTCCTCATAGATTGTTCTTCATGGAACCATAAATGCTGTTAAAGAGCCTTTATGTGTAAGAGTGTAAACCCTTGCAAATTCACAATACCCACAACAATTCAGAAAGCTGCAGTCAAGCATGTAGGAAGGCATCCTTTCAAACTGTCACTTTCAGATGTCTGCCATTTCTCTCAAAAAAGCCTCCAACCCTGAGGCACTCTATTTACATGAGAACTACTGAAGTGATCAAGAGGGATTACCCCCGATTGGCTAATCCATCTGGAAACATGGATAATCGTGTTTCTAGACATGCCCGGCCTGAGCCTGGTATCACTGGGATTTCATTCTAGGATCCCAATGGTGGAGTGCATCAATGGGACAAAATATGACACAACCACTGCACCAAAACCTTTTAGTTAAAATTAGACAACATGTTGAATGAACAAGGAAAAAGTCCCAAGAATAGATTTGTCCCAGAAAAATACTGATCCATGCACACTCATGCAGTTTACAGTATTAATAGTAGACATGAATCTTGTGTGCTTCTAGGTGTTGGAAAACAATAAACAGTGGCGACTGCTGAGGAACCGCAGCGGTCAGTCGGGGTACGTGCCGTGTAATGTGTTAGAAGAGGTCAAACCAGGAGAGCAGCAGTACAACCGTGCTTCTCTCTTCAACAGCCAGGTTAGCAGTCCAAAAAAACCTCACAGTAACACTGTTTATCACACAGTCTGGTTTATTTGCATTCTACAAGGCACATTTCATGAATATGGCATACTTCAGTGACTTATTACTATAATATAAGCTATACATGTTTGAAGTTAGATCAAATTTATAAAATAAAGTTTCATTAAGAGTAATTGAGAATGCTTTATACTAGGATCTGGCAAAATGTACTTTAAATTTATTTTGCCACCGGCTTTAACATAAACTACAACTGAAAAAATAGACAATACTCAGGATAGATGCCATGTTGAATTTAGCATGAAGCTTTAACATGAATTTAACCTGAAAACGAAACTGTGAGGGATATGTTTACAGACTTTGCACACATTGTATAAAGGTACTATATATCATGCAATTTTCTTCAGATTTTGATATGCTGTTAAACAACAGTACAGTCCAATTAATGCATTGTATTTCTATCCATTACAGTTGCATTTTCCTAAATAAGGACTATAGTTCTATGAAATATATCTGTATTCGGTCTATCTGTACTGATCCCAATGTCTCATGTAGTGAAGTCTAGTAGATATGTTATATGATAAATTGACATTCTTTGTTTCAGTTTATTTATTTATCTACTTTATTCAGTTTTATTTATATTGTTTTATGTTTTTATATGTTTAGCATTAGAAAATTATATAGAAATGTTAAGGTGTATGTTTGGAAAGGTCCCAGTATTGCTTACAGGGTACAAAAATTGCACCCCTCATGGAAAATGAGTAGAAATAGGTTAATATAATATATCTGAAGGTTAAGCACTTTCTTTCACTAACCACTTGTGGAAAACGAGAAAATACTTCTTTTTTTGTACCCTATTCATGAAAAGTGCACACATATATTCTCCCACTCTATATGGTAGGCGTTGACTCTTTCTTTTTCTGCCCCTCTGTTTTTCCCTGGCTTTTGTTCTATCTCTACAGGCTGTGAATCCTTACAAAGGTACCTCTGCTGGCCCTGTAAATCACGCCGAGGTTTTGGAGATGAATAAATCCTCCAGGGATAAAGATAGTACGTACCTCTTATCTGCTCGCTGTATTTGCTGTGAGATGGAGAGCGGGGAGAGTCTGCCGAAAAAATGCAGAGCAGTGGGAAATGAATTTGGTGTGAGAGTGCTCTTATGTACATAGATTGCAGATTCCCACCAGAGCTCATTTCTCCTGTCGTGGGCAATCTTATTCACGGCGTCTCTGTCCCAGTGCTTGTTTCTCTATCTCTCGCTTCTTCTGTCTATTTCTCTAGACCGCAACCAGCAAAAAGAGGTAAATGATGAACTGCTGAAGAGGATAACCGACAATAAAGCCCAGCCCCCAGCTCGAAACTTTCGGGTGGAGCGCTCAATATCCATGCCCATCACAACTAATTCCGAGCCCTTTGAGGTCCACGCTTGGCTCAACGCAAAGGGTTTCTCTAGACCGTGAGTGACACATGAGCTACGACACTTTCACTGATATATATGGGAGGTGTAACCTAGTGGTTAAACTTATTGGCTATTAGCTGAGGTTCCAAGTTCAAACCCCACAGGCAATGAACCATGTGACCTTGAGGAAGGTACTTAACCCCAGGTTGCTCCAGGGGGACTATGATAGAGATGTACTGTGAATATACATAATAATATGTACAGTACAAGAATGCTGCAAGGGTCAAACATTATTTTGCGAACATCTAGTTTTAATAAAAATAATTTCTTAGCACTGGCTTTAACCTAACCTACAGCTGGCAAATAATCCAATGAATACAGTGTTCATTTAATGAGCCAATTTACACATACTGTAAAAACTAAAGGTAACACTTTAGAATAGGGAAGACTAGTTTACTATTAACAGTGACTTTTCCCTTAAGCTTTTTACATCCCAACACAACAAATAATGACCAAAATGGACAAAATAACAACAACAGTTAAATTAAAGTCAGGAAAAAAGCATGCTGTCATCCAAGCTACAAAGCATGCTGTTCAGTATGTCTCAATTCAGTATGAACTTCTGAATAGTTTAATAAGTGGTTTTGGGTAATTCTGTACAGTATGTCTGTTTTTTGAGGTTTTATAAATAGGAAACAACTTTTTTATAACTCGTACACATGTTGGATGTGGGTTTGTGCTTAAAAATAATGACAATAGCTTAATTTAAATATTGCCACCATCATTTAAACTCATTTAGTGCTTGGAATCTGTATCAGAAAAGTTGCATACTTGTTTAGTGAATTAGCCACTGCATAGTTTCATAGTATATGAAGCAGTATATCTCAGACTAAATAAAATTGTATTTTTTTCTTTAAAAAAAGAAGTAGAATATGAAGTACTGTTCTCTCCATGTTCCAGAGTGGTGGAATGTCTTGGTATTCTGAACGGGGCTCAAATATTTTCCCTCAGTAAGGATGAGCTGAAAGCCGTGTGCGGAGACGAGGGTTCCCGTGTGTTCAGTCAGATCACTGTTCAGAAAGCTCAAACAGAGGTCTGTCACAGAGCTATCTTTCTGAATTTGGGCAGATTAAACATTCAAATACAGTCCAAAACTGGGTTTCTTTCTTTCTTTCTTTCTCAGAGGGGTCATGGGGATACAGAACTACAGGAGATCATGAGGCGACGACAACAGGATGTGGAGGGCTCAACCTGGGAATGATTACAGTCAATCAGGCCATCACTCATTGCATTATTTCATCACATTTTCTTCAACGCTCTTGTTCACCCTACAATCAACAGCCACCCAGAGGAATTCGGAACAGATGGACTAAACAACTCCAGTCATTAGCGAAGCCCAGTCCAGCCTATTTCCTTTATGACCCATACAATATAGTGCTTAACACTCGTGCTTAAACTGATGAACATGAATGCATTGGGAGTGAAGTCTTTAACCTCCATTTATAGAGAGGAAAATGATTTTGATAGAAGGCATTGACTTATGATTGGTGCTATTAAAGGAATAGTTCATCCAAAAAAGAGAAAATGATGGCGCTATTTATTTAATCTCATATCCTTTCAAAACCCATTTGCAGTTATTTTTATGTACAATCTCCTTTTTTCATAAAATGCCAAAAGTGGCAATGTCTGACAAGTTATTATTATAAGTTATTATTCACTAGCTTTCATATCAACTATGGTGCTATTCAGCACATCTCTTCAAATGTCACTGTTTCTAAGGGTGAGTAAATAATGACGTTGATTAATTTTCAATTTGGTGTAAACTATTCCTTTAATCTGACATTCGAAACAAATCCCATCTGTTTCTGCATAAATAATAAATGGTGAATAAAAAAAAATTAAAAATGATATTAAGTTATGCAGTGAAGTATTGTAATCTATTATCACATACTTAATTTGGCTAAATGACTACTTGAATATTAATTTTAAACAATGTGTTGTTATTTATATTTCGATTTCTTCAGTACACTCATGCTTCACACTTCATTAATGCAAATCAGATCATGTTTATTCATGTTTATGGATGATTAGTGCAGACTATTTTTTCTCTCTCTCATAATTCATTTTAAGAGAAATGAGAGCACATAGTTGTATTGTGAAACATCACTTGTCTGTACTTTTGAATTATGATTCTGAATATAGTTTGTCATTAAATAACAAAAAATAAACAATGCAAGCACATGGGTGTATTATTAGTACGTGGAAGTTATGTTATGCAAGTTATGGGTCTGTACTTCTGTAACTGATAAAAAAAAAATGAATTGTGCAAGCGTGTAAGTACCAGATGTTAATGTACTATTGCTTTTCACTTTTCACAATTTCTGGTGCTCCTCTTCAGTGTTCTCTGTAAAGCCCCCTTTCAGCCCTGTGGAAACCATAAGGCTGAATCTCTAACCGCCTCACTGACTGACAGCTTTGCTACTTGCCCTCACAGGGGGCACATAACAGTGGCTTTCAGTTTGTCTTGTTGCTTTATTTCTGGAATAGATTGTGAACGCATCAGCGAGTATTGTGCTGTGTTCAGGATGAGTGAGAATGACCTCCATCTCTCCCTTTGTATGCACTGTCATAACGCCTCCCAGCCTTAAGAGAGGGTGGATGTGGTTGCGTATTGTCACTATGATTCATGGCATGAATCAATGCCTAATGATGGGATTTACAGAGAGGAACATCAAAGAAAAGATACTGGAGATTTGCAGTGCAGTGGAACTATTGTTATTCGCATCCATTTTTGTGAGGATTTTCTGTAGGCTTTTCTATCTTCTATATATTATGGATTGTCGTCATCTACATTTAAATATACTAATGACGTTGGAGGTCAGATTCCAACATGAGAAATATAGATAAAAAAATAACAGTAATATCAATAATAAATAAATAACAAAAACATGAACTACAAATATGTACTAATAAATTGTTTAAATAAAGAAAATGACCTCATTTGCCTTCCTAACTGAACATTGCAACTTAACAAGAAGAACAGTAAACTTTCTTTATTAAACAATTTATTAGCACTTGTTAAATTTCTATCTTGTTCCTAAAAGTTTAATGGGCTTTTTGTCTTTCAGCAGGTTTTTGTAAAATATTTAATGTCTTTGTTCATTTATTTTTTTTATAATATTACTGCTATACAAATTGGAACACACACACAGACACATTAGCTCTATAGGCTGGAATACACTGGGCACTATTGGCAGATTATTGTCAGAGCCAGTTTGCAGTTACTCTCCAAGCGGACAGATTTAACAGAAAATCACATAATGTCTGATTTGCGCTTATTTTTTTAGCTTTAAATTGGGATCACGCATGTTTGATATTTTGAGCCGATTTTAGAACATATTGTTTTCATTTGTTGCACGTCACCTAGCAATGCGACACATGTTTCTGCAGTCATTTGTTATGTTCGGAATGACTTTAAAAGTCTGTGATCCTCAGTCATTCAGTGTATGATGCCCAGTTTTTCTGTATCTATTTACAAAGTTGGCAAGTGTATGATGCCTAATGTTTTTAAATCTGCTCAGATTTTAAAAGTCATGTAATGTATTCCAGCTTTTACTTTCTGCATTTCAAAAAAGAAAAGAAAACTCAATTTACTTTATTTTTATACAATTTTTACAAATGGAATATCCCCACAATGTTTTTTTTTTATTTTTCATTTATTTGATTATTTTTTAGGTTTTGTTAGATTTAACTAACTTCTTCTAGAAATTAGACTCAAAACATGCACTGACAAAGACTCGACACATCTCTAGCTGACGTACATATCTAAATACTGGGTGAAGTCATTTAGAAAGCAGTAGAGAAGATGGCAATAACAAGCCTGAAGATGAAAAAAACTGAATCTAATCATGCATAATTCATGAAATGTATAAACGCTAAGAAAAATAAGGCAAACACAGCCCTGATCTGTTCATTTACAGCCAATTATAACTAACTAACATGAAAGAAGTTGCCATGATTACTTTGGTATATCACTCCAGTGGAGAGAACTGTCATAACTTCTGATAGATCCGGCATTTGGGTATATGTTAGTTTGTGTTTGTGTGCGAGCAAGAGGGAGAAAAGTTTTTCTGGACAGACAGATAATACACAATATCAGTCACACTCGCACTCTCAGCACTGCAGGAGCCTGACGACTCCAAACTTCTTCTCATTTCACTCTCTGCACCACCCAGTGGGCAGTCACTTAAAATAGAAGACAATAACATGCATGGAGGCCTCTTTGAGGTGGCAGTAAAAGCGTGCCTGATGGAGCCTTATGCCTGCAGATAAAAGCTGCCTAATACGGGTTCTGCTTTGCAGGACATGGGGCTGCATAATCGATAAGCTATCGAACAGCTTATCTAATGTATAGTTATCCGAACATCCTCTGGAATTTTGCAGGATGCTATGGCGGTGTAATTTAGCAGCGGCGCATCATCCGGAACATAAATCTTAATCTAAACTGAGATGTTATAAGCGATCTGCCACTTTAAGATGCCTGAAGTGACACGGACGATTAGGTGAAAAGGGAACGACATGACAATGCGCATATAGCATCTCTCTAAGCTCTTGCCAAGATTCTTAATTCCCTGTGTTTGTTCACAAGGATTAGTGGGTGCTCGGCGCACTGTACCGACTCATCGAGTGCTCCCTCTAATTCTTATCCAACCATGACAAAAGGCGGACAAATTTTTCAAATGACTCTACTGTTAGTCTTGCATGATTTAGATTCACTCCGCGCCGCCTGGTTACTCAAAGGTGAGGGGAACCACGTTATTAGCCAGTTATTCCGCAAATGACATTTTCCCCCGCCTTACAGACATTTGAGATTTACACTCTAATTGCGACTAACTAGACAAGTGCCCTTTCTTTTGGCTTGACCTCACTGGCATTAATAGTTCAGATTAAATCAAATGTCATTCCACACTTAGGTAATTGAATTATATCTCTGTGTTCCCCCTGACATCTGCAGTGATTCATTTTCTTTCCCCCTTTTGTAAATCACACAAGACTTCAATTTAGATTTGTGTCTCCCTGTTTTCGTCGAGCGGAGGGAGAGGGATCGATCCGGTCGCCCCCCTCAGATTCTGAGAGGGTCTTATCGCTCGTACAGGTGCGATCGATTTACAGTGTGGAAAGCTGTTTCTTTTTTAATCCGTCGAGAAACAAACCATGAACGGTCAACCTGCATAGAGTTCATGCGCGTTTGTGACGCTGACAGTGAGGACTGAACAATATGTGAGAGGGTTGATGGCCATTTAGCTCAAGGCTAATGTATAAGGATAGCCATTTAATCCTTCAGAACAGAGACAGATCAAGTTAATGCACCCTGTCACATCCTCTCTGCCTCAAGACAACTCTGCTCAATGTAAAAAAGGCCCTTGGCAAACTCCATTCAGAGGCCCTCTTTTGCACCGGCGGACAATTCATGTGTGTTTCCAAACAGAAAATGTCACAAATAGACACACAATGATAATTATTTGGAATAATTTGGAAATATATATATAAAAAAAGAACATCATAGCAATGGTTTTAGTAGATAAACACATAGACAAAATGTGTGTGCACTGCAAAAAATGCTTTCTAAGAATGCTTTCTTGTTTCCAGCCAAAATATCTAAAAATTCTCAAATCATTTTCTTGTTTTCAGAAAAACATGCTAAAACAAGCTGACTTTTTACTTGAAACAAGCAAAATAATCTTGTTTTCTGTTTGAAACAAGAGTTTTTTGCTTACCACATTGGCAGATTATTTAGCTTGTTCTAAGCACTTAATTTTAGCTTTTAGACAATATTTTTTTCTTGTCTAGAAAATTCTTCTTGATTTCAGAATATTTTGATATTTTGGCTGGAAACAAGCCAAACTTATATATAATTTATAATTTATATAAATAAATTATAAATCTATAATTTAGTCCAAATAATGCGATATCATAAGAGCTCTCAAATGATTAATCAAATGATTAAAGCATGAAGACTATGTATGCTTCAATACACTCTTTATACCGTACGTGATTTTTTTTAAGGAAGCTTAACTATTTCAATTATTGATTTAAAAGATAAATTCTAAATAGACTCTTGTGTCCTTTTTACAAGAAAAACACGGCTGACCCAAGCCAATGCCTGTGATAACAGCTCTAGGATGTGTCCCTGCCGTGAGTCCCTCAGATCTGTACAAAGGTTTGAGTAAGGGCTGCACTGAGTGGCTGTTGTAATTCTCAGAGAGACAGGCCTGCAATCTCCAGTTTCCCAGACACAAATCCTGCTTATCTGCCGAGGGGAATCCTCCCCTCCAGTCCCTCGCTGCGGTCCAATCCCACGAGTTCCACCAGCTAAGCGCACCCATCCAAAGGGGTAGAAAGCATACAGTTATATCACACAGTTGCCAAAACTGACCAATGAAAATACATGTTTTGGAAATTATCTTTGGATTTGAGTCTTCAGGAATTTACTGTACTGTATGAAGCAGATGACGATGCATGCATAACAGTGTCGACTTCACAGCTTCCAGTTTGTTCCACCAGAGTTTCTTAAAAACCTTACATGGGCAGAATTTGTCATTTATGGTGTCAGCCGCTACCGGTTTCAGAATGCATAATGCAAACATGCCATATCTTTGGTACAAAAGATCTGAGCCACATTGAAAAGACACAGCTTGGTCTGCCTAAACTCTTTCCCCATCCCAGAGGACTAACGGAGGGTGCCAGGAGATGAGAATCTGGATTTTGTTCATCACTTGCAGATGGTAGCCCATAATGAGTTTCTGGCCAAACAGGACATGGTAGATTTAAACAGCTCAGAAAAGCGTTCCCTAAGCAGGACAGCCTGCCAGATTGCAAAGATGTTGAGTGGGAGCTCTTAGCCATTGCATGTTGGCACACCAGGAATTTGCATTTTGTCACAAAAACATAATCTAATTGTGTAAATATCAGATAGCGCTGACAGCAACATCCATCTTAAACTCATGTTATTTTTTTTCATAGTAGCTGATTTAATTCCCCTCATGAGTCTTTCTCACACTGAACATGCAAATTGGCAGCGTTAGTCATATTTACGTACATATGAGCTAATCATTTGACAGAACATGCCATGATGACGTCCATTGAAAGCTCGTTCATTTTATTTGCTATGACAACGTGAAACTGCATTGCAGACTCTCTGAATCCTTCCATAATCGAATTCATTCAAATGTGCATCACTCAACAACTTGACATACACCGATTATTGATTCTACACAACATCTGCTCTGCATGAAGGACTACCTTCAAATTAACAAGATCTCAAAACATCTATCATCCCCCAGTCCGTTTAAATTTATAGCACCTCACTAAATCCAAATCAGGTTTCTCAATTTGTTCTCAAGGACTGATATATTATTAAAAATGAACGGGCATAAATTATAAAAAATGCTTCATGGATTTTCATGGGATGGGCTTTGATGACAAATGTTCTAGCGTTTGATGATTATGACGAACTGGCAAAATATCATAATTCACACCACCTCCTCAGATCTCACCCCTAATGATTTAAGTGATGATATGTCATCTTAAAGCACTGAGGTGGCTGACGCATATGACAGCCCTTGTTCATTAGGTCTGATAAAATGTCCCACACCAGGGTAAAATTGAACTAATTTCAAGGATAATACAGGCCTATGATTGCCTCACCGTATCGTTTTCCACATCTCGTTCTGAAACACATCTCGGCGGTGCTGTTACTGTACGGCGAGAGTCTTTTTTCCCAAGTATTATTTTCATATGATTTCATGTTGATGTCAAAAGAAATATAAGGTTTATTAGTTTCCTGGTGCTTTGTGCGCTTCATTATTTTGCCGTGACAGTTTAGTCTGGAGGAGGGAGGGGGGTGTTTTTCATTAAACGCTTGTATCGTCTCAGATGCTAATGGCGAACGTGGGGAGAGCAGGAAATTAAAACCTACATCAATACGTGAGAGGCCTTCCACAGTAACATATTTTCAGCCAGACTCCCGTAGATAACAGCTCGTAGACCGCCGTATGTTGTTGCTTTTTTTTTTTTATCATTAAGCCACAAAGTGCACCGTCCACAAGCCTTGGTGTCTTGGTGTCTGTCACCGAGGATATTCCAGCAAGAAGACCAATGGTATTTGGTGGTAATGTAAAGCTTGCACAAACGATTCGCAATACAAACATTCATCAACTCACCTCTGTTTTTTTTTTTCCTTTTTCATTACAGCTGATAGGAGAAGGAACACAAAACACATTTGGGCCCTCTGCGCTCCATAAAGAATATAATCAATTCTTTATTATTGCATTCGGGAGGCTTGAGGGCTGTCATGCCGGGGAAAATGATATTGCTGGAGACTAAGAGAAGATAAATTTACGCGTGGAGCTTTGCTAATGGCGAATGGGATCAGGCACTGTCCGGTTTGTCTGAGTCACGTTACTGATGATAAATGACAGGCCGACGATGACCCGCGGTGCGCCTGAGATGACAATGTGACAACGTTCTACTGCAGCATGATAGCAAGACCAGATATCAAACCTCTTTCCTCTGTCGAGATCCCCTGGGATCTCAGAAAACGCACATTAACCAGCCCTCCAGACAGGTGGTAAATCCTCTTGACGTGTTTATACTTATTTTATAGCCACAACAACCACATTAAAGGATGGCAGCTGGAGAGCCAGTATTTCAGCAGGTCTGCCTATGTTTGTGTAATGACGGTCTCCATAGTGACCTGAGAGGTAGCATCTTTGAGAGGAAGTTGCCGGAGACAATGAAGCAACAAACATCAAAGGAAACTAGCATTTGCACATCATGTAGGAAATAATCAGGCAGTGTCTGAGACATGTTCACACTGCTATCAATAATTCATCGATCTCAGCTTTATAATAACTGACAGCTCCTCTGTTCTCCCGCATGCTTTCTGGTAATTTCCTCTTTTTCATCTGCAAAGCCGAGCGATGGCTCAGCACAAAAGAATCAATATAGCAGAAAACAAGGATTTCTGCATTAAACTAATCTCGGACTGGGAGTCGTTCCATTAAACTCCAATATGACTCCTCCAGGCCCAACTTCTGTCATCAAACGCTAAACATTAATTGGTTTATCAAAGGTTAATTGCTCAATAGATACTAGGCAGTTGGAGTTTAATTGTGCCATTAAATGTTCTCGCTAGAGCTCCAGGTTCGGGTAATGGATTTTGTCATTTGAATGAAAATATTATTTGGTGGCAGCTGGACTGATAAGAGTGTTGAGCATTGACAGGTCCATGCCCTCTCACACAGTGTCTGTCACACAGGGACAATGCACAGAAGCGCATGAGTACACATGCTCGCTGCAAACAGAGATCGTATTTAGCTATGCTTTGTAAATCTAAATGACTCATTCTTCACTGTGGCAGACTTGTCTTTCTGTGCCGGATTTTATGAATGCGTTTGCGTCCGCCATTAGGGTGTAACACTTCAAAAACGGGATGAGGTAATTGCATGAGCCACGCTTGGGCACAATTCAGAATTGAACTAGTGCCGTTTTCAGTTCATGAGTGTGAATTTGAATTACGGTGGCCATGCTGACAGGAAGTTGAATTGGAATGACAGGAAAGGGATTTACTGAACTGCAATTCAAAGAAATTCAATAAAAGTAAGGTATTCGGGGAAACAAAGTATTTATACCTACAGTAGGTTGAGAAAAGTTTACTTAGTTCAAATTCTCTCTCAACCAATATTTAAAAACATTTGTTCAATTACATGATTTTACATTTGAACTGCAATTCTGCATCCTTTTTCTCCCTCAATTTAAATTCAAGAATTTAGTAGAAATTGAAAGGGTTAGTTCACCCAGAAATTAAAATTCTTTCATTTATTACTCACCCTTGTGTCGTTCCATATGGAGCTAGATTTATGACAAAACTATTTGAATTTGAATTATTTACATTTGAATTATTTACAAGTGTTATTTAACAAAACTGAATATT
>JAUCMS010000034.1:19250755-19269426 GCA_032357445.1 Enteromius radiatus
TTCTTCAAATCTGATTGGCTAATCACAATGTTGTTCCAGGGTCAACAAAGATGTTGACCCAGGGACACGCCGAACTCTGCAAAATCAGGTTCTGCATACCAGTAGATACGATTAATCTGTAGAAATTTATCAAACGATGGAGATTTTATTATTTGTATGGGTTTTTAAGCGCTGCACTTTAAAGAAACATGCCGCGTTTTTATAAAATAGGCTAATTTTCCAACTCCACTAGAGTTAAACAGCTGAGTTGAAACCATTTAGCTGGTCTCCAGGTCTGGCGGTAGCACCTTTAGCTGAAGCTTAGCAGAGATCATTGAATTTGATTCGACTGTTAGCATCTCGCTCAAAAATGACTAAAGAATTTGAATATTTTTCCTATTTAAAACTTTACCCTTCTGTAGTTGCATTGTGTACGACCAAAAATGAAAAACTTTCTAGACCAATATAACTAGGAACTAGGAATCAAAGAACTTTGCAGCTGTGCCATGGGTCCAGCAATCCAAATGATATTACATGATGTAACTACAGAAGAGTCAAGTTTTAAATAGGACAAATATCGAAACTCTTTAATTATTTATGAGCAAGATGCTACTGGTGTAATCAGATTTAATGATCTATGCTAAGCTACAGCTAAAAGTGCTATCGCCAGACCTGGATTCTAAAACAGTAACAAAATAAAGTCAAGTTTGGCACTATGAGGGTAAGTAAATGATGACAGAATTTTCATTCTTTTGGTGAACTATCCCCATTCAGTGGCATATAGAAAACCATCTTTGCAGAAGACAAAAATAACAAAACAACAAGATATATTATCCTCTGAGCTGCATAGTGAAGGAATGGCAGAAGAGAATATGTCTGTCTTCCATCAGTCCCAAATTAGCCTGAGGGGTGCAAGTGCTCGGTCTGACACATGCAGACACACGTTCATGTTTCAAACAGGCCCTGTCAGGGCAGAGTGACCCCTCGGCAGATGGTGTATATCACATGTATCACCTCAGAATCATCAGCATGAGAGTTGTCACTATTAAGCTGACCGAGACCCCTTGCCCTCGTCTCAAAATCCAGGTGTGAGGGTGACGAGACAGGAGCATCATTTCTGCAGGGTCACAGCCTTAACTCTATACAGCTCTTCTTTTTAGAAGATCTGGTTCTGCACACAGCACACGAATATTATGCCGATTTCTTTCAGCACCTCCAGTCACAGCTAACAGCTGCTGATGAACGAGAAGCAACGGCTTGTGATGGCGCTTCTCCATTAGAAAAACATAACCAGCTGTTATTTCGAAAGGGGACGGTGGGCTTATTACCGTGATTTCCAGCGGGAGTAGCTCTCCTGTTTGGCTGATTATTTTGCGTCGCTGAGATTCTGCAAGGGAGGTACGTGTTTTGTGTTGCTGACAGATAACAGCCTTTTCCTTTCACCAAGGTCTAGGGATAAAGGACTAAATATTTAATCCTGGAAATGATTATATCCGGTAAAGTCTGAGAAAAGCCATCAGCGAGCCAGTTTTATGCTGGCAAAAAGGAGCATTTGTTTCAGATGATGCTCAATGCTAAATTTGTCATTTTGTGATTTTTTTGAGGGTAAACGCTACTCTGCAAGACCATTAAAGGAATAGATCACCCAAAAATGAAAATGTCATCATCTACTCACCCTCGTGTTGCTCAAAAGGGCAGAAGGCAAGATTTTCTGTGAATATTAACACTCTATGAATATCATTTAATTTGGGAGCTTTCATTTCATTCAAACCAGTAGTCCAAGAATTGCGCTAAATGTCTGCTTTTGTGTTTAACAGAAAAATATGATATGATTTTGAAAGCTAGCGAGGATAAGATGATTAATTTGACACAGTTTCCAACAAGTGATTTCTTGGCACTTTTTTGGTGTACAAGCGTTTTCCATAGACTGCTTTGGTCACATTTTATTTAAAGCAGTTAATAAGTTTAGGTATTGTGTAGGATTTGGGAAGTAGAATATAGAATATGTCCTTTATAACTGCTAATAAACAGGTAATGTGTTAATAATAGGCATGCTAATAAGCAACTAGTTAATAGTGAGAATTGGTCCACTACTTCTTCTGCACTAGCTAACTCTTAGGAAATTGAAACATGCTGCTCTGGATGAGATGATTGTTGTTAATAATCTGTTCTATGCACAGTAAATAATAGATAATAAAATTCACCAAATGAATCAAATAGAACTTATATTAGTGAGTGTCTTGCAGAGCACTACAGATTTGCTGCTTATCAGCAGTTAGTAAGGTACAGTAGTTGTTAAATTTAGGTATAGGGTAGGAATAGAGCTGTAGAATATGGTTATGCAGAATATATGCTTTAATAAACAGCCAATATGTTAATAATAAGCATGCCAACAAGCAATTAGTTAATACTAAGAATTGTTTGCCATGCTAAAGTGTTACAGATATTTTGAAGAACCATTTTTGTCTGTTCGCTGAACATCAAAGGGGACCAAAACAACATTAAATGGAATAAAAAAACACTGTGGCATTCTGCAAAACATATCTTTTTATATCTTTCATTGCTATGGCGAGCTTTCATTGCCACCTCTGTTCTGTCGTCTTTCTCCCACTGACAATGAACTGAGAACTAGTGGTTACAGTTTACCACGCAAACACCCTTTACTCACCTAAATGAAGCCAAGACCACTTACCAAAGGCAATTGATACTGACTGGTAAGCTACTGAAGAACAGCATTTTAAAAACACATTTAAAACACACAGACCTGAGAGTTAGACTTAGGTTGTTGGTGTCTGGTCACAAATCCGGTCTGTCTGTTCATCCTCAGTTCACTCTAACTTTTAGCCAGAACTTTACTGTGTGTCAGATTCAAGCACAAAATCTTGAAATGCAGCTGTCATAGTTTTCAACTCTCAATCCATGGATTTCATGTTTTTCAATATGAGGTAAAGCCTTCAATCACTGAAGACAGTGCGCAGACAGATCTCTCGGCTGACTCTGCTGCTTGTGTAATACCCTGAGCTTTAGTCAAATTTTCACCCCTGCTTCCTGCACTCTTCTGTTTCAGAATCAGAGCACATGGTGGTGGATCGTGCTGTCCTGGATAAGGAACAGCTGTTTGAATGAATCTTTAATGTTCACTCACATCGGTGTTTGCCTCTGCCAGCTGTACCGTCGTTCTTCACAATTTCAAGTGCCTATCATTCATTAGCCCACCACAGCTCGATCTCATTTGCAGCCTGCTGTATGCATGTATGCATGTTTTGAAATCTGTCTTTGTTCGCTAAAAGTATAGTGGAACTATGCTTCTCATGAAAATGGACTGTTAATGTCTGGAGGTTTAAATTCTATTCAAACCGAAGGTTTTTCGAGATTTTTTCACTTTCATGCATTATGGATTTGACGTACAGTGTACTTTTATCTAGGCAATATTATACTCAGTTTATACATTTTGCTACTGTGCTCCCTTTTAACCGAACACTTGATCTCAGCATTGCTAGTATCATGCTTTTTATATGTAAAAACTAATGGTAACCCTTTACAAAAAGGTGTCATATATTAACATCAGTTAATGTATTAACTAGCATGAACAAACAATGAACAACACATTTATTACAGAGTTGTAATAGGCTGAGTTGTTAATGTTAGCCCATAAAAATACAATTATTTATTGTTAGTTCATGTTAGCTCACAGCACATTAACTAATGTTAACAAATACAACTGAAATTATCATTAACTAAGATTAATAAATACTGAAGAATTCATGTTTGTAACTAATGTTAACCTTATTGTAAAGTGTTACCAAAATAATAAATGCATTCAAGTTAAATAATAATTGTTAGAGAAATCACAAATTTACTATTATGGTTTATTAAACAGATAATAAAATATGAATAATAATTTGTATTTATATGAAATACATGGTGCATATATTATACACATAACTGTAAGTAATAAATAAATATACATACCACCAAGGAACTACTAAGCCATAAAATTACTTTTTATTTCTTTCATTCTTGGATTTTGATCCCTTATCTGAACCAGGACTGCCACAGGGCCCCTCAAAAGAAAAAAGCTAAACTAACAGTCATTGCATTAAACTTTATATTTCATCTTTTAGTTCCCAGCATAAACTAGATTATTTTAGCAACTTCCTTTAAAACCTAGGCTATAACTGCACATTTACTGCTAATGAATTGCTCCGGGTATTGAGCCGTTTACTGCACCGTTGAACTTGATGCAAAGTTTCGAAATAATGCTGTGAGACAAGATCTCACAAAACTGCTTTTATGGAAAACCTAATAGCTGCTATAGATAGAGATTTCTTACTTTAATGCTAATACCTTATCTAGAAACCGCTGCATATCTGTAGAGTCCACCACTTAACCTGACCGCAGAGTTTATAAAGTGTATCAGAACGAAGAGCCTTTTTTCCCTGCATTTACCTCTCTGTTACCTTTTAGCATAATTACTGCACCATGTTTAATGTCAGCTCAAATACCACGCTAATCAGCATTAGAAAAGAGGTCAGACTGTCTTACAATTGTTGCCAGCGTTTGAAAGGATAAAAGCCTGTGCTTGATTCTGCATAACAGCAGATCCTCTGGTCTCTTCTCACCCCTCCTTTTGTAAATCGCAATAGCAGATTAAAGCAGGAAGGTTGTGGTGTGATTGTGAGGTTTGGACTCCGATTCGAAATGAAAAAACAAGGACAAAAATCAAAATTAAACACAAATTACCTGCTCGCAGGACTCAGATGTGCTTGTAGGAACGAGCCTTGCGGTTTGAGAAGTTGATGATCAGTGGATCCATAGAAAATGGCTTGTAATCTATATGAAGCAAAACAGAAGAGAAGAACATCGCTCATTTACTGCTGCTGTGACGAGTGAGTAAACATGAGCTACCAAATCCTCCTGTTGAGAATTCTATTTCCTGTTCTTTATTCATTGGAGGAGGCAGCCGTGGGTGCTCTGGAGAGTAGTGCATTATGGGATTCCACAGCGCTCAAACACAGAGGAGGCCTAATTGGCTCTCAATGAATGGCCATAACCATATATCACAAACCCCATGCCCAAGCTAACAGCCAGCTGAACTATTGCTGCCGCAGTTGCCTTTCCCTCATGCGCTCACGCTTATATCCCAACTCGGAGACAAATAATAACACAAACAACATGTTTACACAGGAGAAAGAGATGAACAGCTGCATTCACGAGTCACAGACGCAAAAGCAAATTCCTTTTAACACACTCAGACATCTGTACACGCAATCCAATACGAACACAGCAAAGAAAAAACACCCATGGCGGTTCATCGGTTGCTCTCCGGCCGTGAATTCATGCTGCCTGCACAGCAGAGAGGTCCTCACGTCATTTTATTAGCACTCAAGGGTAGGGGAAGAGGTGTCGGCAGGGAACACAGCCACTTTGAGAATATAGGATCTGACTAATGCCCTTTTCTTTCTGTTAGTGTGTGTTTGTGTGCTTCAACTTGTGTGTTGTAACCTAGTGCTTATATACTCACTAGACTCCATCAATACACCCAGTGGATGACAATATTGCTCGTTTGCTTAATGGAAATTTTTCCTTTTATTTGAAGTATCAGCTTCATCCCAGATGTTTTTCCTAATATGCCTTAGGAGAATGATTCAGTTGTTGATTTTCATTATGAAGGCAGAATAAGGATTCACTGATATTAAAATAAAACAAAAGTTGTATTATATTGTAACTGATAACCAATAAATACCTGATAATAAAAAAAGTATTTTATATATATATATATATATAGTACAAAAAAATACAAAAAAGGATATTATTTTTATGGTTTGTGTAATTAATTCTTAAACAATAACTGTAACAATAAATAAGTTATATATATAGTTTATATAAAATATATTTCATATATAAATATTTTTATATATAAGCATATATACATATGCAGAATATTGTTGTTGTTATTATTATTTACATTTCCAACGCAACTTTTCAATTCTTAAGTATAATAAGTACATTTCTTCTTCTTTTTCATTTAATCTTGTGTCATTAAATGTCATATAGCTTGAAAAATTATTAATCATATCACATTTACAGAACATACTGTACACATACAATACATTTTCTGATGCAATTTCTGACAAAATCTCCTGTATATCATCCAATATCCATTATTGTGAATCCTTAATACAGAACTATAATATAGTGTGCATGGCATAATGCATACAATTTACTCTTAAAAGAACTTAATAAAATAAAAAATAGGCATACTTTAGTGTCTTTGCAAATTTGAAGACATTGCAAATTGCTGTGGAGAATGAGAATGAGATCCCTTCTGAATCTGAGACACACTTAAGTGAGATTTTCAGCTCAAACTGCTCTCAATTTAATGTCACTGCTATTTATAAGAAATACTTGAGATTCTTTTCAATTAGAAAACAAATGCACTAAACAAGACTCTTATTTTGTAAGACACATACATAGATTCCAGTATGAATGTTCGTGACATTCTGGTTGCAAAATATCTGATCCTCAAATCAATAAATCAGATGACACTAGACACTTATCTAATTCACCTCTCAAAGAGCTTGAATGTGATGTGCACACACAGTCTGTTCCTGCCCTGGTTTCCTTGGAAAAGAAGTCACAGATCAGGGCACAGGAAGAGAGAGCGAGAAGAAAAAAAAAAGGGGGGGGGGGGGGAAGAGACAGAAACACTCTTCTCTGACTGGGTCTTCACAAGGAGGAGTGAATTCGTGGAGGG
The DNA here is from genome assembly GCA_032357445.1 of Enteromius radiatus. Classification (NCBI taxonomy): domain Eukaryota; kingdom Metazoa; phylum Chordata; class Actinopteri; order Cypriniformes; family Cyprinidae; genus Enteromius; species Enteromius radiatus. The sequence goes on from JAUCMS010000034.1 coordinate 19,257,492, forward strand.
GGAAGAGAGAAAGAATGTCTGCTCATTATTCAGCCTGGCACTCGAGGCCACAGAAAATAGCTCTCTTCATTTTTCTTGTCAAGCTGTGGCTCTGTTAATGGTGTGTTCTCAGTCAGTGGTGAGACAAAAGGGTGGCTTTAGCCGGCACCAGGCATGTAGAGAGTCAGGATAAGCACTACAACCCTTTCCGATGACCGCTTGCTCTGTCGGTCGCCGCCCGCCCGCAAAGGACTTGAGATAAAACACCTTAAAGAAAGCTGGCCTCCTTTTAAAGGGGCTCCATTCCTCCATTGAAACTAAATGAGCTTCCTGCCTTGGAGACCATCAGCAATTTTCCCCCTTTTCCTCAGTAAATCTTACCCCACCTTCACCGTGGCAAGATCATCTGGGTAATAAGAAGAGCTGAAATAGCCATGTTCTATTAGCTCATGATTGGTCTAATTCAATGAGCTAATAAGCTGAGCAGCTGTGACTCTACTGTTGGGCTTCATGCGCTGAGATGAAAGTGGACCGGTCATCATTATGCACATATATTACCACAACAGTGACGGGAACTTGTCCATTTGCATGCATGGACAAGAATGCCATGCACAAATTCCAGAACTCATGGATTATGCATCTGTATTGACAAATACATTGTGGGATTACTTTTTTATAATGGATTATGGATCCTACCAACCATATGGACAGCTTATATGCAAAACGCTGTCTTACAGGGAAAATTTATGAGATTACACAATCGCAATAATCAGGATGACAGCAAATCAAGTCATCTATCTTGAATGAAGCTGGGGCAGCCACGACAGAGTCCAGGGGTACAGGCACATTTTGTTTGCATTCTCAGAGCATCTGTCTTCCAACAGTCTCTAAATCCTGCATTTAGTATTCGACAACACTGCAGTTTGAGAACCTACTCTGCATTTGAATATAACTACTTCCCTGCTATATAGTATGGAAAAAGCAAAAAACTGTCAAACGAATACAGCTTACAAATAACATCAGACCCAAAACTGGTGAGCTGCCTACGGAGGTACCTCCTAAAGTTTCCTTCACATAAAATAAAACAAAAGCTTCAAGATGGTGGAAAATAGAAAAGTTAATCTTATGTATGATTCATAGGTATTAGGTAGGCTTATAAGTAATTAAAAACTGCAACATGTAGAAATAGATTTGTGTGTTTTTATCTTTTTTTATATTTTGTTTATTATGATTGTGTGCTGATGTACTGTATATGCTTATAAGTGTCCACCTTGTTTCAAGCATGGTTACAGTATTGTTTTTATTTATTTTTATCACATGGATTAAAACAATTGTTTAAGATTTATAAGCCATTAACCAAACAACCAGCTACTGTACAAACAAACAAATAAATGAATGAATAATTAATAAAATAAAATAATTATAATTAATCATATATATATATGCATACATTTAGGCTAATGGCTTCAACAAAAATATATACCACTGATTGAGCATTATCATTAAATCACCATTAAAAATCAATTACTCTATTGAGAAAATGAACAGGATTTCAACATCCGTAGTGCACTCTATTAGGGTATATCACATTAGCACCATGCTTACATCGACCTCCACTGGAATGAATTACTAATCAAGTCTATCATGAGCAGTTCTATTAATGTGGTCCCTAATAATTCACTAATTAGGTTAAGTGACATTTAGGATGCTGTTTTAGAATATAACTTCCATTGCAGGCAGTAAGACAGATCATCATGTTTTGTAACAAAGCCCATGTGTTTTTCTACTCTGTAGCAAAAAAAAAAACAATCCACTTAAATCTCTATATAACAGATTTCTACAAGAAACCTCACATGCTGTATCCCAACAAGCCAATCAGAACAGAAACATACCCGATGCGACCTTCGGGGTTTGATCTCAAAAAGAATCTGCTCACATGTTAGCAGAAAAACACAACAACATATGTCGGGCTATAATAGACATTGAGGAAGTCTATACAATAGAGATGGCGAGAGTAAATGTGTGCCAGCACTGGGAAATAAGGTCACGGAGCTGATTGCTGAGAGGCACAGATAACCCTGAGCTGCACGGTCAGAGTTCCTCATTTAAAGTGCTACCGCTGGCTCCGCAGACAAGCCAAACTGTGAATAAGAGCACAAGGAGTGAGCGGTTATTTTAAACAATGACGGCTCATCCAGGTAAATGTTCAGCACCCTCCCACCAGCTAGGACATATAGCTGAACATGTGAAGAGACTAACACGTTTGTTTAAGACAACAATGCTTATTGTTTCCTAAGAGAACTAATAGATGCTATGGATATTTATAATTAGAGCATATAAAGATTTATTATATCAGTGAAACCTATTATAATGTAAGACAATGAATATGAAAGAGCAGGGAGCTGTCCGTGGTGCTGATCATTAAGCTGCAATTTACAGTATGTCTCATTTACTGAGTATGTTCTGAGTTAGTCTATTGCTAAGTGATTAATAAAAGACACGGGAAGGCTTGAAATGAAGAAATGAATGAAATGATGAATACTTGACTTGCATGTAAGTGGATATGAAGTGCCATTCATTTTACACTAAACCACTGAATTGAAGGGCTCTGTTCCAAAACATAGTTAGCTGTTGTCTAACTCTGCATCATAACTTAGCAATTTTTGAATGGCTTTGAATAGAAAACTCAACACACAATTGATTTTAATAGAGTTAATAGTTAAGTGATACTCTGAGGGGAATAAAAGTAGAGCATGCAAATATTGTGTGAAAGAATCCACTAAATTGTTTTATTGGTACTTTTCAGTTTTAAAACGAAATGCTTCACACTAATACTATTTTTTTAAAGATAATAATTATTTTACTCAGCAATAACATTTATCAATAGTATTTTAAATTAAATAAATGCAGTCTTATTGGGGCTTCTTTCAAATACTGCACATTAAAACAATCTTACAGTGCACAAACTTTTGAACGGTTTATTTATTATCTGTCTTTCTCTTCACGCATGCATTATATTGGGTTTCTTTTTTCACTGAGCATTCTGAGATAATCTTCTCCATGAAAGATGCATGTTATAGAATTTGGCTAAAACAAGCTACCTTAGGAGGAACATTAAGTCGCTTACCTTTTGGAACAGCCTATGCATCAGAAGTGCACCTACCGCATAATGCCTAAAAATGCCTCAGGTTTTGAAAGAAAAAATGTTTTTGATAGTAACTGGCTTCAGGATATTTCCACAGCACGGTTTAAGTACAGCGTAGTCTATTTCTGAAACATTCTGCAGCACATAAGAAATCTTTTCAGTTATTGCATATTCAGTCTCACAATGAGTTCAAGAAGAGAAAAACTTGGGTGACTTGTTAGCAGAACAGTTCTGACCCAATTAACTGTCTTTGTTTGATAAAGCAGCGCTGACCTCTGTTTACACACTCATCTTCCCTTGATTTGTTTTCACACTGTATGGCTTTAATTAGCTTTGGATCTTGCTTCAGGGAATTGGTAAATCCATATGGATATTTGCCCAGTGTGTAGTAAGGACAATATCATCCTATCCATTCCTTTTCGAGAAGCCGGATAGTTTAAATCACTTTGCAATTTTTTATGAGCTCTCTGTTTACATTGCCCTGGAGGGAGACGGTTTTATTATTTTCAGCCGACTAAGAAAAACTGCAACCTTAGAAAAAAAATCTTTCTATAATAATTTGTGCATTTTGTTCTTCTGTTATCTGTGTAATTTTGCAATTCCATACAGTATTCACTATTCCATATAAGATGTTTTCATCTACAGACCAGAGGCAAACTACAACCAAGATACAAGTTTTACAACAGATTAACCAGAATTTGCTAAAAATTAAGTTTGTTTCTTCATCAGAACGCAAGAAATGTAGCATTAAATCACTTGCTTACCAATGGATCCTCTACAGTGAATGGGTGCCGTCAGAAACAGTGATAAACAGTTGATAAAAACATAACAGTAATCTACATGACCTCACTTCAGTAACAGAGTGTCTTATGAAAGGAAAAGTTGCATATTCTTAATATACAAAACAATAATCAGAATACTGAAAATATTGCTATCTCCTAAACACAAATGTCTCATCTAACCAGGGGAAAAAATATATGCACAGATAAAACATAATTTACAAGCATATACAATCCAGAACAGTATTAAACAAATATGTTTATTAAACAAAGAGTCATATAGATTACTTGTGGATTATTGTGATGTTTTATCAGTTATATTTAGTGATATAATGTTATTTTTCTCCAAATCTGTTTCGATGAAGAAACAAACTCATTTACATCCAACACAACACACACTCAAATACTACCTAACAAATTAATTCATTCATTAAATACATACTGTGATTCTTCAAGCTGTCTTCTATTGTTTTACACATAAGAAAGAACGTTGTACAGGTTCGGAATGATATAAAGTTTAATAAATGACAGAAATTGTTACTTCCTGGGTGGAATGTCTCTGTAAGTGAGCAAAATCGTTTGTAAATGTCACACCACAGCTAAACAAATTCTCTTCCACATTTTAGGACTACACACTGAACAGCTGTATAACCTACAGTACAATGTGACTATAAGAAGAAAAAAAAACACAGCAATTTAGGATTTGGTTGCTCTACACTGCTACTTGTCGGAAAAGATAGCTTGTTACAGGAAAAGTTTCACTATTTTGAAAATATTTGAGATACTGTCGCTCTACTGAAAAGTTAGCAGGGCTAATGCACTGGTACTCCCGAATACTGCTTCAGACTAAGCCAAATACTTCTAATAATTATGTTTGTTTTAGTTCCAATTTGCAGGTTAGCATTTCAGGAACTGCACTGCTTCTATGTCAAAAACAAGACTGAATATCTGCCATACAGTATATAATCAAACTTTGTTTCATTTCCGATTTTCTTTTCCGCAAACCCTACAGTGGAAGGATGTTTGAAAGATTACAGATGAACAGAGGATCCTTTCATGTGTCCTCTGCTATTGTTTTAGATATGAAATAGCATTTTCACACGCCTCACTCTTCTTGCTCTCTCTCTTTCTCTGTGATGGATACCTGTTTTAGCCTGTAGATTTGCTTGTGACAGCATGCTCTCCCACCACTGATGAAACTGAAGGAACTTTCTCAAGCTGTCAAAGATTTCCCTCTATCTCACATAACTGACAGGCAAACCGTCATTACCGACTCTCACTCTCACTCTCTCTTTCAATTCTCTCATGTGTGCGCACACACACACACAAAAATACAAAAATCAGAGATATAGGTCTGCTGTCAAATTGAGACTAAGGCTGATTTCCTTTGGAAGGAAGAAAAGAAGAACGCTTTTACAGAACGCTGAACTTTACTAAAGTGTCGCACAAAAGAAAAAGGTGCATAATTTTATCTGCTACATTCTCAGAACTATTATTTGTAAGCTTCAAACCACATTGACCCTTTTTTTTGTCTCTAACAAAAATGTCTCATCCATAAACTCGAGGTGCATACTATCAAGATGTTTTTAAAACAGGTTTAATAAGCTTAAATAAATTGCCATAACGCCTCTTCATTTCACACACATACCACATTAGTACACAGAATTAGCAAACATGTTAATCTATAACGAAGTCAATAACGTATTTACTGTATGTTAGACTGAGGTTGAGGTTAGAGGGTTACGCATGAATTATGAATGATATGAAAAGAGATTCTGGAGTTCTGTGGGAATGCCATGTGTCTGTTTTATGGATTCTGTTAATAAAGGCTTGCCCACAGAGATGCAACATACATAGCAGATCAATAGAATTCTAAGACATGCAGCCAATAAGCAAGTGCCACACAAAGCAAGACAGATAAAGGCAGGCAAAGTCAATATGGCTGTAAATACATCCAGCTGCACTCACTTATATGGCTTATCCGTGTGCTATTACTGCTGGGGGCTATTTGCACAAATCAAATTGGCATGCATTTAAGATCGAAGGGGAATTATAAGAGAATACAAACATTGTGCTTAAAATTCATCATTTGAGAAAAGATATAGGGGGAGTTAAGGCCAACAAGAGCTCGCACACAAGTCACAAGCATAACGCCAGACTTGTGAAGAGAGAAGCCATTGATTTTTCACAGAAGTGCCAGTTCATCATTCTGGGAGACACTTGCGATCGATCCCACCTTTCATTTGTTTGTGATTTTGTTAGTTTCAAAGCTGGTCGCCATGATAAATTTGACTCCTTGCCGCGCATCTAAAAAATGAGGAATGCCCAGATGAAGAGATAGAGGTATGAAAGTATGTAAATCTGGAAGAATTATCTACTTTTGATAGTGTTTGGGTGCATGAAAGATTGTGTTTGAAAAACTGATGCAAGATTTTAAATAAATTACCTGAAATTTTTTTTGTAAATTAGCATTTTTTATTCAGCAGGGATGTGTTAAATTGGATAAAAGTGAGAGTAAAGACATTTATAATACCAAGGACTTTGTTAAAAAAAAAAAAAAAAAAAATCATGAAAATGGATTGAGGTGGAGACTGGAGTACAGTCTGCTGGAAATACAGCTTTGCCCTCCGAGAAATTAATTACATTTAAAAAAAAAAAAAAAGCATTGTAATAATATTTCACAATATTAGTATTTATACTGTTTTTATTTTTTATATCAAATAAATGCAGCCTTGATGAGAATAAGTCACTTAAAAACAATTATAAATAGACGGAAAAGTGACAATTAAATGAATTTCTTTGAATATCAGTTCATTTTAGTTGTTTGCATTCAAATTCATAATGCATTTCTGCATCCTGCTTGCTACATTAATTCAAATTCAGGAATGTAAAAAGCATTCTCAATTCAATTCTGACTGGCACACAAGCCCACTATATTCAACCAATGCGATACATTCCATTAACATCAAACAAAACCTGAAAACTGTTCTAAAGCACATCTCACAGTGCAGCCAGTGTACAGTCTATTACCTTCAGTGGGCACTTTCATCTGAATCCCGTCTTTAATCATTTGCCAGCATCCTTTGAGCCTTGAGGGAAGTAAAAGAGGGGGATGCTTCCAGAAACCCCTCTTTCCCCTTTCTTCAGCAAAGAAAGAGACAAACCTATGACCTTGACCCACAACTCCAGTATCTTGGGTAAAAGCTAATGTAGCTTCAAAGGATGTAGTCAGTACGGAAGACTAAAAGAGACCACAGACTGTGACACCTATCTGAGAGGAACAGTGCTTCTGCTGTCTGATTAATCTGGATTTAGATGAATCAACCTTAAAAGGTGGATTTCATCTAGGAATGATAATGGAGAAGCAATTTGATTGTGTGTGTGTGTTCTGTGGTATTAAGATAAATCTGGTCAAATCGAAAACATTTAATCCGGAATGGACAAAAGCTACATCTAATATTTACTTTTACTGTAATTACACTTCATACCCTTTCATGATTTTAAATAACCCCCCGAAAATGTGCATTAGCTCCTGTCTGGTATCCAATAGGCAAGGCTTGCCTTATCCCTTCTGATCCTTCTCCCCAGGCCTTTAAAATACTATTAATACCTAATGGGCTTCCTCATTAGATGCCCTTCCAAACATGTTCTGGCCATTATGAGCTCCATTTACTGTCGGGCCTCATGCCTGCATGAACAAACGTGAGATGTCTGCCTTCTCTGCTTCCCTCGGCACATAGAAAAAATCTAATACGGGCACAAAATGCCCCAGTCGTGAGAAACTTCCTGTTTGAGTGCTTGTGTATCTGTAGCCCAAATACTTGTTGTTTTTAGTGTCGAGAACAGAGAAGTCCTCACATCTATCAAGTCTTTGCTCCCCAGGAAAGCTCAGGGAATCCTCTGTAACTGTTACTGTAAGTAAAGAGCAGCCTTAGCCTCTCATATTACACACTGCTTGGTCTTGAAATGCATTAGCAGTACATACAGACACACTGTGAAAGGCTTACAAATTGACAAAGCTCTTACTGTACTTGCTTGCTATTGTGTGCTTAAGGTCAAAGGTTTGATTCATTTACTGTTAATGCTTTTATGTCATTGAATTGGTCAAAAAAGACATTTACAATCTTTTAACCTTTCTAAAAGAATTCTGAAAAATAATGTATAATAGTTTTGACAAAATATTAAGCTCAGTAACTACTGTAGTTCAACCATTAAATAATGAAGTATCTGTAAATATGGATAATAATCAAGCAACAGTTCAGCATATTAAATGAAGAGAAGGGTAATGGCTGCTTAATATTTTGTTTTGCCATCATTTGCATTGCCAAACATTTTAAAATATATTATAAATTATTTCGATCTTTTGCGGTAGCATGTCAGTTGGAATTATATGTTTACATTACCAAGCATTATTTTTGTCTGACAACAGCCAGTGCAAGTGTAACTGAACTGAAGCTGTTTTACCAAAAGCTGTAATACCACATATTTATAATGATTTAGTTAACAGAAGTTAATTGATAAATTAAATCTACTTATGGCATTATTTTTGAAAGCATCCTCTTTTTACAGCATTTTTAAACGTGTCTAAAACTTTGAACACCTTTCCAGGTAGGATTTTTGAAGCGTCTTGGAGTAAACATATTTTGCTACCGCAAAAGATAGAAAAACTTTGTTTGTTTTTTTATGTTGGTGAAAATAGTGGCTTAAGACTTTTGCACAGTACTGTATTTTTAAAAAATCACTTATTTATTTATTCCAAACCTACAAAGACGGCAGTGTATTTCTGAAATATAATATAAATTGCTGCATTTCAGAAGTTGTTTCTTTCCAAAATGTATTTAAATATTCATTGTTTGAAGTTTCAGCTCTTGTTTAAGTGCAAATGCACTATGATTTGCATTTGATTTAGTACTTACTACCAATCCATTGCTGTCTGGTATTGAGGACATCTCTCCTGGATACTCTCTTTTTAAAGTCTCTTATTTGGCAAAGCAGAAACGCACTCTTGCACTTAAACTTCCATCCAACAAATGATGTTTTATTGAGGGGAAAAATAACCATTCAAAATGATTTCCAATTCAATGAACTCAAAACAGAATTTGTTCTAAATTGTATGGGGGATAGGGAATAGCAGTAAGATTAATATTTCAGTATTCTAACAAGCATATAAATCAAGTCAAGTCAAATTGATATGTATACTGTGTTTACGATACATATTGTTTCAAAGCTGCTTTTCGGAAACCATATTGTTGACGTTTATAATACATTATACTTTATACTTCTTGTGGGGTTATGATATAGTTTACATTTTGTAACTAAGTATTTTGTGCGTGTCTATGTTAAGTCTAAATCTAATGAAATTTACTGGAAAAAAGCCAAGGTTAAACACTTATGTACTACTACTCTAACAAACAACGGGAAATTCGACTGGGTGCATAAGCACTCACATACAGTATGTGTAAAAAAAAAAACAGTACATTTTCTGACATTGAGATGTATAGTCAACATTTGAAGTGGATCAAAAAGGTTCATCAAAAGTTGCCCCAAGACAAGAACGCATTTTGGCTTTAGGTTTTAGGACAACTTTGATGAAAGGTTGTGATCCACTTCAAATGTTGACTAGTGTACATCATCTGAAAGCTGAATAAATAAACGGATGTATTTTTTGTTAGGTTTGTTAGAATAGGACATTTATTATATTTGGCACAGAGATAAAACTATTTTGAAATGTGAGTGTGCAAAAAAACTCAACATTTTTTAGCTAGTTAAGTTCTTAGCAATGCATGCTACTGTACTAATCAAAAATTAAGTTTTGATATATTGACACTCGGAAATTTACAAAACATCTTCATGGAACATGATTTTTATGGTGTTTTTTGGCATAAAATGAAAACCCATGCAGTGTACTTTTGGCTATTGCTACAAATATACTTGTGCCACTTGTGACTAGTTTTGTGGTCCAGGATCACATATGAAGATTACTTTGACCGGTATGAACTGAGGTAAAACTGACAGTGTCAGTGATGGACCACAAACACAGCAACTAAAACTGGTCAATCGCTCTGAGCCATTTAATGACCCTTCCCATAAATCCCCTTTCCAAAGAAAATAGCGAGTAATTAACATAGTGAGTGGATTACACGACTGCACTGACTTGTGGATTAATTTGCTCTGTTATTCCTAACATCTCCAAGCTACAATGACTGGGGCTCTTTTTAATGGCCAGTTTCCACTCTGAGAGCACATCGAATGAGACAGAAAATTGCTGGGTGATAAAATTACTAATCATAAAGCTAACTATTAGAGCAGATGAGCCTCTTCCTGAAATGGCTTTGATTTTTGAGGATTGAAAAGACAGATCAATGCCTAATTGACAACAACAATGGATCAGCATGGGAACTACTGTGAACACCACTTCACTGAAGCTGATCAACTTGTACAGCCGCTTGTCCAAAACTGATCTGAGAGAATGCACACACACAAACAAGCATGCTCGCTTTCCTTACGGCACTGTTTCCTCTGGTGACAACTATATCAGCGTAGTGTGAGAGGGACAAGTGCCAGGCTAAAAGGTTCTGGCAGGCCTCCTCTGTGCAGATGTGCTGTTTCAACCCTTATTTCCCCCTCACATCTCCTTTCTGAGAGTGCATATGATAATGTCCAGTCCTTGACATCTCACTGTGTCAAACAGTAAAAGGCACAGTCAATTAGCACTTTTAAATGGCTGTAAAATGGCAAAAAGCTGCTTCATTTGACATTTGATCATGAATAATTTAGGGTTAAAAATATTTTAAAAGATGAAGATTAACTATTAAAGACTAAAAAGCATCTTCCCTTTGAACTGACATTAAATCCACACTTTTTTTTTTTTTGATGGTGGTGGTGGTGGTGCAAGTGACTGAAGATAAACAAAATACTAAGATAAAATAAAATAAAATAGAACAGTATTTTTGTTATTAAAAAAGTAAATAAAAACAAGCAATTTCTTGCTTAATTATTAAATTAAATTAAATTATTATAATTTCATACGTGTTAAAATCTCTTTTTGCATAAATAATCCATCAATTGTCAATTTCATGACAACCACTGAATTGTTCCTGCTTTAAAAATATGTCACATGAGTGGAGCTCCAAAAATATATTTGACTCACCAGTCTGAGTGGGCATGAATAGACCTGATGTTTCTGATTACAGGAACCTATCAGTTACCCACCTTGTTCCTGCATGCTCACACATGTTCCTTTGCTCTATTATAAACTGTTCTAGACTCCCTATCTTTGGCTGGAAAGGCATCATCAGCTATCTGGCCAATCATTTTCTATGCTTTGCCTCTGATGGTGATACAATCTTTAATCCAGTGCTAGCCAACTCGTCCTCGCATCGTTCATGCACTCCAGCAGGGGCAAAATGAGCAAAGCGCCTATCTCTGTACCTTAATAAGTCCATCCGAGTCCCTCTCATATCAGAACGCAATTTTACCTTGGTGAAAACAGAGTGTGTGGCTGCGTATGCAGATAGGAATAGGCATGATTAAAATGTAGCTACTTCACGCCAATGGATCCTTAATGTGGAAACATACAATAATAATAAAAAGAATATTTTATAAATAATACATACGTTTCAAAAAGATACATTTATGGTGTAATTATATGGTTTGTAATTTGTTTCATTTTTCATTTTTCCAAACCAAATTTTCCTAAATCAGATTGGTCCGATTAGTCTCATTTTAATCTAATCATGCCTAGATGATTACCAATATTCTTACCACTCCAAAAGTGACACTAGTGAGAAAGAATGAATATACATATTCATTGAGATCAATGTGAAAATCAGCATTTTCCAGGTCTGCCCTCGCAACAAGTGGGTGAGCAATATTGACGTCAACATGAAGCAGCTTGGAATTCATTTAAAAACAGCTGGTTTAAATGATTCAGAGTCGACTCTTTCTTCTGAGAGACTTAGGGCCGGTTTCCCGTACAGGAATTAGATTAAGCCAGGACTAGATCTTTGCTAATTTAGGACATTTAAGAGTT
>JAUCMS010000034.1:19269526-19281238 GCA_032357445.1 Enteromius radiatus
AAGATATCTCAGTGCAAGCCTTTGCAGTTTATACAGCTCTTAACATTTATTTTAATCTAGGACTAGTCTTAATCCCTCTATGGGAAACTGGCCCAATAAGTTTATACACGGTGCAATTTCAGATTTAAGGATGTTTACATTCAATCAGAGCTGTGTTACACACTTCATGGAAGGTCATTTTCAAAAATCCATAATAGGGGCAGTTTAAATTGATCTAAAGTGACAGTAAATGCTTTGAAATTGTTGCAAAATTATTTCAAACTTATACTGTTCTTTTTCCCTTCACCAAAAAGATCCTGAAACAAGAAGTATGATGGTTTCCACAAAAATATTAAGCAGCGCAACTGTTTTCAACATCTTGAGCACCGTAAGAAAATATAAAAAAAAAATAATTGCTGTAAATTTCATTAAAATCTTATATTTGTATACACATACAATTACATAATAATACATTGAAAATAATGACATGCATATATTATATTTGTCTATTCAAGCAATGCAGTGAGCTGCAGCCCCTAAGGAAGAAACCAGATGCATGAAATGCTACATTAAAATGACCAACATTCATTCTTTGGCATAATGCTTCTGTTTTCTGATGCACAGGTTGTAACATTGCCGCCTGGCTGCAAGACTGCGAGAGACTTATAAAAAATGCTCTTTGAAAATCAATAGGGTCTCAGCAGAGCATGAAAGAGCAGACTCACCATAACCTTACATTTATTTGTTCATTGCTTTATGTGGGTATTCCAGTGAAGTAATGCTCTTAAATTTAGCATTCAGGCCCCAAGCAACTCTTCCTATAAAACATTGGGATCCGTGCTCTTCACAACAAGTTTTCCCTGACTCTGCTCAGGGAGACAAAGTTGTTCCTGACTAAACCAGCTGTGGACGCTCTTAGGAAACTAGAGGTTGCCGCAGCTGTGTTGGTCTGCGGTTTTTCGTACGGCTCCTGATGCGCGACGTGCACCTGTGCAGGGCACTTTACAACCAAAGCTCCCAGTTACTCCGTCACATATTTCTACGATCAGCAGAGCGCATAACAGATGCTGCGCGGAATAACAATTACGCTTCAGTTTGTTACAGTTCAGCACAATTCCTTTGGCCCATTTATCAAGCCAAGCACATATGTACAACCAGAGTCAGCTACATCAATATTTCCAATCCTCATTCTTGACAGCTACACCGTTGCGACAATTAGTAGCTTTTTAAAACACAAGAAATACTAATTCAGTTTTGTGTGGGAAACATCCTCTTGGAGGTCCCAGATTAACATTCCGAGGTCGTAATAGGGTGAATTTTGAAAGCAGGTGGGGAATTATATATGGGGTGGCATTAGTAAATGCGGCTGACTCATTGGAAATGGATGAAATAGTACAATAGGGCCAAGAGCGATTTCGCTGATTGAGCTCCCTTGCCGCAGCTGGGGGCAACTCACTGTACTCCACATTCAAGTGTTCGCACACCTACCGCAGAGCATCCGCTAAACATGTCACTGCTCATCTTGCTAATTACCGTCATTACGCACCAACTCGGGCTGTGCTCTTGCCTGACTAACCGCACACAGCTGTCAACCTCCATTTAGGTGCGAAGGGAAAGGAAACAATGCAAGTTTAAGCCGGAATAGTATCAGGCATTGTATAACAAAGGTGCTTTAACAATCGGAAGATATCTTTATGATTGTGTGCAAGGAGTTAAAAAACTTTAAAGGAGTCATATGATGAAAAAAAAAACACTTTTCTTTCATCTCTTGAAATAAAAGAGCTCTCTGTACTATAAAAATAGACCGTCTTTCAGATCTTTGAAACTAAGCTGTGAAAATGGCTCATTACAAACTTTCGCAACTTTTATACATGTCAGCGATGTCTGTGAGGTGTTTAGAAAATTGGCCCACCCAGTCACAGTGAAGTAACAGAAGAGACATACTATTATTACTAAACATCAAAAATGTAATTATTGCCAAATAACCTTGCGCTTATCCAGGCTATGGGTAGTTTTGCATATCCTTTTGAAGGATCTCAACATAAGAAACAAACAGATGCAATTCGTTTTTTTAAGAAAGTTCCTTATTGTTTCAACAGTTTTAGTTGCTGAGATTCATTTAGGACACCCAGTGTAAACTTTGTTGGAGCCAACAGCAAATTAACATAGTTATTGTCTTGAATTCTTAAAGGCACAGAATCTAATGTGGCATGTTGAATTCTGAATTGTTGTGAGACAAAATATTGGCTGATGAAAAGTCATTAATAAAAAGTCATTATCTGGTTTATTTGGGATATTTAGGCAGGTATGGCCGACTTGAATAATGTGAGGCTTCCAGTGTCATTCACTTATGCTGCTTGATATTGGCAAAAGATATTTGTTATTCGCAAATAGTTTCCATTTTCACTTTGATACTCAGCTACGGTGACCGAGACGTTTTTGGTTCACTTAGTTTTGTTGTGGCCACGACATATTAACTCGTGGGAACGTGATATTATGTCGTTGCCCTGAGAACGTTTATGCAATAAACTCATGGCCACAAGAAAAATATGTTGTTCCCTCATCATAAGGACATAAGGATGTCCTTACCTCAACAAACCGATCTCGTGGCCACGAAATAATATCACGTTCCCACGAGTTAATATGGGCCAGTACAAAACTAAGTGAACCGAAGACGTCCCCTCCCGGTCACCGTACTTAGCCACAAGTTTTCTCAGAAGTCTCATGCATATAAAGACAATAGCTTATTTCTGTGCTGCAAAATACCAAATTAAGTATGGAACTAATACAAAAAAAAAAACTACACAGTTAACTGTCAAAATGTTGAGTATGCATTTAAACTCTTGACATAAAAATGTGCACTTTTGCAAACACACTAAGTTTGTCTAAAAGAATCCATGCAAGAGCACATTTTGGATGCACCTTTGTGGGTTAACATAAAGTGGGGCTCAAAGCAAACCAGTCAGCATCTTTACTGCTGGCACTACAAACCAAAGAGTCAGAGCCGGCTGTAAATTCGCCTCTTCGCATTCATATTGCACTCCTCCTCGGGGGCCACAAAATGCTGTGTCCATTTAATAAAAAAGGGGGAAATTCCAGTGTTGCTCATGAAACAATGTGGACCATATATATTCTACAGAGAAAGCACCATACCACTCGAGCCACGTGGTGTTGTTTGTTTGAAATCCACCAATGTCAGCGAGAGTTTGTCTCCACTAATGCGCCATCTGTTTCTTAAGGGACCTCTCATTAAAATGGAGGAGATACATAAAAATGTCTTGTGTTTTTTAAAATTAACCCAATTCAGACTGGTCATGCTGGGAAAGGAAGAAGCCCAGGGCCTTCTTCCAGTCCCCAATCCATTAGGTGTCCATACACAGCATGAAGGCTGATCTATTGTGATGAGCGTTGAGCAAAACAGAACGTATTCCCATTTTGGTTACACAATAAAAAGCACAACAGAACCGTTTTTGACGTGCACTCTGAACAAATAATCTTCAGCTAACCTCTAAATGAATAATTACTGAACAGTTTAAATGTTACATGAGGATAAATGAGAAGGTTACTCTGCATGTACTGGAAATCTGCTCAAATTGTCTTCAGTGTTAGTGTATGACTATTTGTAACATACACTGTGTACTGATTGTAATATATGCATACCATTTTAAATTTTTAAAAGAACTGTTTTATACATGTTACATTAAAGCAGATTTGTCACTAATGATAGATTCTGAAAGGCAAAGATTGCACTTTTTGATGTCTGCTCCCCTCCCACAATACTGCCCTACTGCTTAGCGCCCCATAGAGAATGAATAGAAAATGCCTGCTCATCTCTATGTGCCATTGGACACGTATGGTTGGGTATTTGAGCCTCAGAAAGAAAAATACGCGCTCTTTAACAGGGCAGTTGAAAAAGCCATGTTGTTTGCATATCAATAGGATCGGGAAACCATTAAGGAACGGGATGTTCCTCTTACTCAGAGAAAAGGTACATTCTGTCTTTGGATTCATCTTAATTTACCACAAAGTCAATACATGGATGTTCCACCTTTATCCCTAATGTTACCCAATACAAGAAGAAATGTTCTGGATATAACAAACAAACCCATAGGGAAATAAAGATTAAGCCATCAAAATGAAATCAAGCTTTGTAGTTTGTCTCGTGTATTGATTCACATCTAGCTCTAAATGAATGTATTCAAATGCCTTTTCTATTCATCTCAACTCTATATGCTCTAAAGCATATAAAACAGTGCTTTAGAACGTAACTACTTCACTTCATTTGCTGACTAGAGTCTGTATTTTTTAGCACTGAATGCTGGTGTTTACACAGATGTACATGATGTTGTTCCCGCCACCAGTGTGAATCAATCTTTTATCTGCCTGCCATCGTTCGGCCCAGCTGAAGGTCACTCCAGAATGAACACTGGCTTCTTTACAAGCTGACATATGATACACTCTAATGGCTTGGCTTTAACCCTAATGCCAAGACAATTAAACTTTCCATTACATTCGCGGCCTGAAAATATAGTCAATCACTCTCACGACCTAAATAAAGTCTTAAATTACACAAAGCAAGTCTTTTTCATTCGCCTTTCATTTCGCTGGATGATTTCAGCCTGAGCTTGCGCGCCCGCCGGAGGAGACTTTGTTTTCCCTTCTGCTGCTATTTTGCTGTTATTCCAGCCGCACGCATTCTGATGGTGAATCAGTAGGATCGCCTAGTAAGCTCAATATTTACAGTTCTCCGGACTCAGCTCTGCTTTTCTTGGAGAGTTTGGAGAGCTCTTAGGGGGAAGAACACATGCTACACTACAGCACTATGAAAACACTACAGGCTATGCAGGGGAAAGGGGGAGCAGCTTAGCCCAAAAACCCCAGAGGCACCAACTTCAGTCAGCTTTTGCAGGCCTAAGACAAGTACAGCTGAATATTTCTTCTTCTGAAGACTCATTTTTCATTTTTCAGTGTTGGTGGTTTCAACGGTCTCTGCACGAATGCTGAAGATTTAATTTGGAAACTATCACTGAGAGTAAATTTGATACAGAGACGTTTCTGTTGTTGATCATGGCTGTAATATTAGTATTCTCTGATCTTGCATTCAATTAGGTTTATACTTGTCTATTGATCCCTGCATATTAATATGGGGCTCCCAAAGCAATCAGAGTCAACATAAAAATAAATGGATAAATGAAAAAATAAAACCATTTGGGAAGCAAATAACTAAAACATAGTGATGCCACTAACTATTAGAAATAGTTGCTTTTACACTGAGATCAGAAATCAATGTACAAAGGTTTGGGGTAAGTAATTTAATTTTTTTTATTTCTTCAAATAAGTGCTGCTTTTTTGATAATTTATCAAAGAATCCAGTGATAAAGTTTCCACAAAAACACTGTTTCCATAAAATCCATCATAGGAAAAAAATACATTTTAAAATGTATTAAAATAGAAAACTGTTGTTTTAAAATGTAATACAATTTTTGTACAGGCTTGGTTACCACAGAATGATATTTAAAAAAAAAACAACCTACAATTGATGATATACAGTATTGTGCAAAAGCCTTAGGTCATTACTATTTTCACCAACAATAAATGGTTTTAAGTCGGTTGTATCTTTTGCAATAGCGTGTCATTTCCAAACATTATTTTTGTCATTAATTGTAATTACTGTTACTTCATGTGATTCCAGACAGACTGGATGATAATCAGATCAGATCTCTGTGTGGAGCACTGGCTGTTGTCAGACTCCTTGTGCAGACAATAATCTCACTGCATTATTACTATAATTAATGACAAAAATAATGTTTGGAATTGTAAACCAACTGACATGCTACTGCAAAAAAAAAAAAAAAATTTTTGTTGGTGAAAATACTAGTGGCCTAAGATTTTGTAACAGTACTGTGTACTGTATGTATACATATACAAATTTATTCAAAAGTAAGACAGCATCACATTCGCATACACATTTTTACAAAGTAACAAAAAGAAAAAAACACAACATATAAACATATAAAATCAAACCAAAATTTATTCATACACCCTCAACATTTCTCACATTACTGTATATCACAATTTATTCACTACAATTTGTAATAAAATATGACAAGAAGAGTCAGAAGAAACTTATCTTGATAATGTCAGATGTCTTTGATAGGCTATGCATCGGATTACATTCAACCAAAAATTATTCAGCTGTTAAATTTTAGTACACAATTAGATAATACCAGTTTAGGTCAAGCAATTACCAAGAAATGCTTTATTTTGTTCAGTGTGTGGTGTAAAAAGGTTGCATTAGCAATTAAAGTAAAAAAAAATACTCAAGCAAAACATGCTCAGGTCAAAGTGTCTGATTATTTTTTTTACTGGTAGTCTACTGTATGAAGATTTTTTTGGCTATAATACATCACAGTTCACTTTATTTGGCTATATCTCACTTACATGAATGAATTGTCATGCACCCACTAGTATAAAAAATATAAAAAATTTATATCTGATGTCTGAATAATTTTTGGTTTGACTGTAGATTAAAAAGATCATTCAAAAACCAGCCTGAAAAGTATGTCTGATTTAATTATACATTATATCATCGGATAGTTTTGATTTTACCTCCTCTTTAGCTTGACTCTATCATTCACTTATTCATTAATGCTTCAGCTTTTAGTTTGACAAGCTACAATTTCAAAGTAGCTATTACGATAGAATCTGATTTCTTTATTCGCTCAGCTTATTCCATTCAATCAGCAGTGACACTATATATTTTACTGACAGGCTGTTCTCATGCAGGCTGTGGAAACTCTCGCACATATTCACTTGGGCCTCTGCTCGATCACTTTTACATTCCTATTACCTCTTACTAGACAGGCGGCGTGTGAACGTGTGTTTTCTGAATGCAGGTAGCTATCTGTATTTATGTCATTTTCTCTCATCACGCTCACACACCATTACTCCTCCACGAGTCTCATTTTGAGAAGCAAGAGTGGTTCCCATCTCCCTGTGATGACCCACTCCCTCCTTTTATTATGACCTTTGAGAGCTCACCGTGTCCCCCGCGACCTGCCGTACTGCGCCTGCAATTACCCGTCATAATTACAGCATATCTGCCATTGCGATGAGTTCTCAAAGAAACATTCTCTCGCTCCTAAACGTGTCAAGAGAGAGAGAGAGAGAGAGGACGAAGCCTAGAGAAAGGGCCATAGAGAAAGGAGAAGTGATAGAGAGAGAACTCTCTCTGCTTTGTCGACCCCTCAATGCGACCTGCTCCCAGAGGAAAGCAATTTAACGCTCGACTGCTTCCAGAGCAGTATATCTGAATCACAAAATAACCTTAGATAAATTACAGACGGCTACTTTTTCAGCTCCCTATCTTGAGTCTGGAGATCTGTAGACTCACCTCGGTGAAGACACAAAAACCACATAGCAGGGGGCCAGCGGCACACTGTCACTAAGCAACGGTCGCCAAATTGAACATGTAGAGATGTGGTGGGTGGGAGGAAGTCGAAATGCATTCCTACAGCGTTCTGTCTGAAGCAGACTGTCAGACTTCTGCTAAACCCTGACTTCTGTTTGTCTGCGCTTCTGCTTATGCGAACGCAAACCCTTTACGCTCTGAATTATATTTGTAAATGGAAATGCTGTAATCTCCGCAGAACTTCCACTACCACAAAAATAATGTCTGTCCGGACAAGTCTTTTCACAATCTTTGCTTTGCTTTCCACAAACAGCTGCAAGTCTCGATTTGTTGTGTGTACAGAGGAGCAGAGCTTTGTCTATTTACCTTCTTTCTACTACTTTGGTCAGCTCCCAGAAACACAGAAGAATTCAATTACATGGTGACTGGGGCCCTGACATGGCCCCGCTTCTGTTTCAATCACCCCACAGTCAGATATAAAGAGGTGCAGGGGAGGTTGTGTTACATGTGCATCTGTGCACGGAGCGGCCAATGAGCCATGCAGTGACACCAACAGGACCAATGGGACCGGGATGGAGAGATACTGATCCTTGTTGATTTGTATGAGAAATTGGGACACATAAGCAGGCAGGATAAGACTAACTCCGAAAAATTTCAAATTAATACATAATAAGGTTACAGTAAGGTGGTAAAATTCTAGAATTTTTGGAAACTTTCTAGTATTTTTATTTTTATTTTATATTCCAGGGAGTTTTGGAACGTTTCCGGAAATTTTACCACCCTTTGCAACCAAGAACATAACAACAACAACAACAATAACAATAATAGTTATTATTATTATTATTATTATTATTATTATTATTATTATAACAAATAAACACTATTTTAACTTAAACATAAATAAAATAAATTAAATTTACAATAAAATACATTAAAATAAAATTAAAATAAATGATAAAATTATTAAAATCATGAATATTAATTATTATTATTTACAGTAAAATAATAAAACAACAAAAACAACAATTAACGAATAAGTGGACTAATAATAATAATAATTATTTATTTATTTAATATTTAGAATAAATAAATATTGCTGTTATTATTATGAATACTATTTTAATATTACCATCAATAATAAACATATTATACCATTATTAAATATTTATAATACTAATAATAAAAATAAACAAGTGTAAACATTATTATGAATAATAAAATATTATACTATTATTAAATAATAATACATTATTATTATTACTACTATTACTAGTAGCACCGAACCAGTCCATTTTCTTATTGATACTATTATTTAAAAATATTTAGTAGTAGAATTAGTATAAAGCTGTAAAAATAATAATTACATTAAATAAATTCATTAAGTATTTAACAATTACCTGTGTTATAAATGCCATGTAATCCCTCTGGAGCTGCAGGTAAATGACATGACAAGTCATTGATTGGTTGATGGTATCAAAAAAACAAGCAATTTGTAAAGTACATCATACAGAGTAAATATACACATAAACCTCTTAAATAACTTATGTGAGAAGTGCAGAGAGGGAGCAATGTAATGACTAAACTAAAAAATGACTCGAGTTATGTGTGGGAGAGCTGTATGGAAACTCAGTTATGTGCCAATAACAGTTTGTGGCTGAGGTTACAGATAGAGCGTGTGTTAAGGAGCTGATCGACTGACTGCCCACTGTTTGGATACCGCTGGTTTTAGGGGGTGGAGGAGGAGGTGAGACAGAAGGAAGGGAGACGGTGTTTTAGCTCTGCTGAGGGGTCAAACTCTGATTATAACCTGTAAGTCTCAAGTACATTCTCTCTCCTATAAAAAGGGTCATTTCATATCATACTCTTATTTCTTGATTTGATTTAAACTTTATATGCTGAGGTCCACTTTTAATGTAAAAAAATAAATAAATACAAAATCTGTGCACAAAATATTTGATTATCTTATACACTGTGTTTATATTATCAGCCCCCGCACTTTTTTTTTTTTTTACTTGCGTTTAAGTCTTCTAAAAACACCCACTTTGTATATGAAATGAAAACCAAGGGGTCAAGGTTTGGATGTTTAGCACAGTCAAGTCATCTATATCTATTCTTTTTTCTGTCCATAAGTTCTAAAACTTTTAAACGTTAAACTTCTCAAACCTTTCAAGACTTTCCAGACAAAACTTTCAAGACAAGAATTTCTCAAGCCAACATTCACTTTATTTATTTGTTTATATATTTATTTAACAAATCCTTCAAGGCATTTTAAATGGCACACAACCTTGGTATTTATCTTTAGGAACAAAACCAAAATAAAAAAATAAATTAATAATAAATATTAAAACAAATGAACCTCTGTGCTTCACTTCAGCTAACAGGGCACAATCCTGGACGTTGCATAAACTTCTGGCAAGGTTTTCTCCAAGTTATGAAAGAAATGATTTTTTTATTAATACTAACATTAGCATTCATTCAGTTTTCTTAACAAAAAATGTTTTAACACAAAGTTCTCAAAACGCTTAAAAAATATATTATTTATACACATTTTATTGTAGAAACATTTTTTTTATGTTACTACTTGCTACAGTATTCAAAAAATATTCAGTAATGTTTTCATAACCTATTGGGAATGTTAGCAAACTGTTCTTTTAAACAGAATTTTGAAGAACCAAACAGTTGGTGGTCCCCATTGACTTCCATAAAGAAATACTGAAGTCAATGAGGAGCACCAGCATTTTAATTTATTTAGTTCGACAAACTGAGTAGAAAGAAATTCATACAGGTTTGGAAAGACATGGTGGGTGAGTAAATGATGAAAGAAAAATAATTTTTGATTGAACTATGGGACACCGCTGATACTGCCTACTAACGTGCAAAGAAAGAAAGGGTTTTTTTTATTATTAAAATAAATATTTCAAATCAATACCAATTCATTGAAGTAATTTACATGTCCCAGCAGTTCCTGACCTTGCTGTGAAACGCATTTGAATGCACCCCTGTGTGTAATTAACAATCACACCGTCGAGGTGCTCGTGTGAGCACTCAATAAGCCCTTTCAGAAAGTGAGCTGATAAACACCACAAATGATTTACAGGAGGCCCTGGTGGGTTGACAAATTATACCAACAGCACAGAGAAGCGCCACACTGTCAGGAAGACAAAGAAAAAGAGGTTGTTGTGTCAAGAAAACTGACTGACAACAAAAAGTATCGCGACAATAATTTATGCAGCGCGAGCTACAGAAGGTTTGTGATATCTGCCATATTACCGAGGAAATAACAGACCCCGTTAATGTATTCCGTCTCCGGCATAGCCTGGGGACAATGTTTTCATGTCACCAGTCAGGAACTGCTGGTGCCACTGCGATTGAGCAGACTGTCTCGTGCACACCGAGACCGAGAGCCATGCATAAGCCCTCCTGGTGCTTTAGAGCGAGTGTATATTCTCTGGTCTGAGGGTGTATCCATCAACAGAGGTCTCCAGAGCAGCGCCAGTGTGGACACTGCATTCCCATGCGGCTGTAATATGCATCACATTTCTTTATTCCCCTGAGGGTCTGCTGTCCTGGATGACTGAGCAGCCGTTTGTCTAAAAAGAGGCCATCATTTAACAGCCATTGCTTTAAGTTCCTCTAGGGACTCTCTTCTTTTCCCTACATACATGCCACCTAATTTTTCTCCAACACTCATTTACTTAAGAGCTTCTAATACTAATACTGTCAATTTGAGAAGTGCAAATTCAATTTGTAAAAGGCTGAAGACAAACAGACTGACATGTACGGGACGTTCTTGTAACAGAACAATACATTAACAACCAGTACATGATGTTTTTGAAGACTGTTAAGCTCAACAAGGCTGCATTTATCAATTTATTCATTTAGAAACAGTAAAATGTGGAATATTTAATCAGTGGTGTCTATTTTAATATATTTTCCTATGAAGGAAAAGCTCAATTTTTAGCAGCCATTGCTCTAGTCTGCAGTGTCGTAAATGTCTTTAATGTCATTTTTAATTAATTTCATGTGTAATTCATTGCTGAATTGAAGTATTAATTTATGTCTTGCTTTACAAGCACACACACATGCAGTGGAGACCTTATTCAAATCCAGGGATTATTTAAACCTGCAAATAATGTAAATAATCTAAAACCGTATGAGGTAAAACAGGTATTTTTTTTAAGATTCTGGACTGCTTGTGGGTCACAGGGCAAATAGGTAAATTTGTGACATTGACCGTGTGAATGTCTATGGAGCTAGTTTTATGACAAAACAATTTGAATTTGAATTATTTACATTTGAATTATTTACAAGTGTTATTTAAC
>JAUCMS010000034.1:19288989-19306732 GCA_032357445.1 Enteromius radiatus
CTTCTTGGTAGATGGGCATGATCAAACACATATTGTGGAGTGGAATCTGGGTCGAGGCAAACTATAGTTTCTTACAAGTGTTTCCAAGAGCTGTGGTTTGTGTATCAAAAAGACTGATGAAGTAAAGGAGGGTAATATGTGAAAAATGGTCAGAATGCAGGAACATGAATGCATACAGTCTATTTCCTCTCCTGTATGAGCATGTGTGTGTGTGTGTGTGTGTGTGTGTGTGGAGCTCCCCACCTGCCTAAATGATCTCCATGACTCACACAGGAGCAGATAATTGGCTCACAAAAAAGTGCAGCAAACATTCATCATAATGGCAATGGCCTGCTGAAGCGAGCAGACATTCTTCTCTCGGTCTCTCTCCTCCGTCTTTTTCTCTAATATGCACTCTTTCTGTCTTTCTGACATGTGTGTAAACCCTGCTCTTCACTGCCTTTCCTCCTATAGCACATCATGTGGTCTTAAAGATACAGTGCTCATCTGGCTCCTGTGGATTTTATAATTAACCCTGATGGGGCTCTGAACACCAGAGCTTAATTGGTATCAATAATTCACAAGGTTCATTTAAGCACCAGCAAATGTGTGTCTAGAACAGGGGTCAGCAACCTTTTTGAGATGAAGGGCCAATTTGAACAAGAAATATTAAAGATTTGCAAAAATGAGACTACTATACTACATTAAGCAGATAAACGGTATGTGTGTGTGTGTGTGTGTGTGTGAAGTTCACTTGCACTTTAATTGAATATATCTGCACTGAAAGCTTTCTGCCAATAAACTCCTAACTACATTTACAAAATAAACTAAACTAAAGATAGTTAGGCATGCAAATAACAAAATCAATAAAAAAAAATTATTATACACTCTTGGTGGGACATAAACCCAGTTGCTGACCCCAATCTACAATTGTGTTGTCTTTTTACAATATATATTTATTTAAAAAATTATGGCCCAGTTTCACAAACATGACTTAGCTTAAGCCAGGACTAGGCTTTGGTTAAATTAAGAGATTTAAGCAATTTTTACAAAATGCCTTAGAAGAGAACATTACAGGTTTATATACTGACACAGAATAATGACACTGGCATATTTCAAGATATGGCAGAGCAAGATATTTTCAGTTGACACAGCTCAAACATGCATTTTAGTCTGTGACAAGCTTAAGCTTTGTCTGTGAATAGAGTTTTATACAATATATATTTGTATGCTTTCACTATTCTATATGTTACTTACTATATGAACAATTGTGTGTGTGTGTGTGTGTGTGTGTAGAGTCCCTAAACACCCAGTGACCCCAGGTTCTTTACTGAAGACATTTCCAAGAAGCATTAGAAAATGTTTTTCAACTAAAATGTAATTTCTATTTAAAATATCTTCCTCTAATATTAAAGCTACATTTTCAATAATTATTCTAATATACATTTCTTACTATCATGTTTAAAAAAATTTTGGGGGGTTATTTAATAAAAAAAAAAGGATAAAGAACATAAAAGTAATTTATTTTAAATATAAATATGTTGTAAAATTTTACATTTTCAATTTTTTTTTTATCAATTTAATGTATAAACTCGTGATAACAGCATAATTAATTTCTTCAAAAAACTTCTGAACTGTGGTGTAAACTATACATTTTGTAAATGTGCATTAAAGTAAAAAAATAGAAAATATATATTTATATAAATAAAATCTGCCTTGAAGACAACACATGGATCTCTGCCATTTCAGGTAGCATGCACCGTGCCTCTCATCTGCGTTTTTACCAGTGCGGATGATTATGCATTTATTTCTCAAGCGTTGTGATCTAAACAGCTGTTGCCAGAGAGTTGGATCTTCAATAAATAACCGTTTCCAATATCCCACCCACCACAACAAACTCACAGTTTTGCCTTTGTTCTTTCTTTCACTTCGATTGATGCATATTTCATGGAGAACTTTTGCAGGCTTCCTTTGAGTTGAGAAGACGGCTCCGAACTGACAGGCTGCCTATTACCAGACATTACAATCTTCACTGTCCCCATCGCTCGGAACATCTCTCTGCTCCAGATCCGTGTGCATCAACTTGTTTTTGTGAAGGTAATGAAGTAGCAGTGAAATAGTAATGAAAAGTCTCTGTGCGACAAATGAGATACTAGCATTTTTCATTACATTAGCCTACATAATAATATGGCTACTGATTTAGCACTCACAAGATAAAAAGTATTACTGGAGCAGAAAGGACATCTTGGGGATATGCTGTGTCTCTTTTGCTGACTGTTACCTAAAGGCACACATGTTAGGATGCAGGAGAGTTGGAAATGAGAGAGCTCTTCTGAGCATGATCGTCTCTTCCTTTCATGTGAGTGCCAATACCCAAAACCCCTGAAGGCTGGAAAGAGTAATGCATGGAATTAATTTGCTCTGTAATGGGCTACCTTTTGTAGTCTGAATACAATTTTTCCTGATCATGCAAATAAAAGCCTTTCGCATGACGCAGACTATATCGAAAGCAAAATCATCATGAAACAGGAACAACATAAACAGACAGCAGAAAGCAGTATACACGAGTGACACAAAACGAAGTGTTTCTTGCATGTTTTGGACATGTTGGAGATGAAAACAAGATATATAATACATTTTGTGTGCCACTTTATTCTCCTTCAAGATATCTAAGATGTTTATTCATCAGAACAGATCTGGAGAATTTTTGCATTGATTTACTGTAGCCTTTGCAGTGAATGGGTGCGGTCAGAATGAGAGTTCACACAGCTGATAAGAACATCACAAATATCTACATACAAGTAATCCATGTAATAATGTATTAATTAACATCTTGCTAAGTGAAAAGCTGTGCGTTTGTAATAAACACATCCATCATGAAGATTTGACTTTAATTTGTGGCACTAGTGAAAAAGTCATCTCATCTCAAATACAATTTACAAGGGAAAATAGTTGTAAACAAGCATTTCAGTGGATTTTAATGTGAGCTGACAAGATGGGATGGAGGGTTTTTTTTTCTCGAGAAAGCATTATTATGGATTATAAAATGGTATTTTGACGGCACTCATTTACTGAAGAGGATTCATTAAAGCAATAGTTAACCCAAAATGAAAATTTACTCACCCTTAAGCCATCCTAGGTGTATATGATTTTTCTTTCAGACGAACACAGTCTGAGTGTTTTAAAAATGTATCCTGGCTCTTCCAAGCTTCGTAATGATGCTGGATAGTGGCAATTATGGCAGCTTACGCCATATGGAGTGGAGTCAGAGGTCAGCCAAGAAGAACCTGACTCTCTAGCGAAAAATAGAAATATTTTTCTTACAAAAACCAATCGATCTGCTTCAGAAAATACTGTATGTGTTAACCCCCTGAAGGAGTATAGGTTAGTTTTACGATGGATATATTATTTATTGAGCTTCAAAATAATGTCCACTATCCACAATCATTACCAAGCTTGGAAAAGTCAGGAACATTTTTAAAAAGCTCTGTAAGAAAAAGTCATATACACCTACAGTAGGATGGCTTAGGGGTGAGTAAATTATGGGGTCATATTTGGGTGAGCTATTCCTTTAATGAAAAAAGTGATGTAATGCTAAATTTTTCTCCCTATCTGTTCCAGTAAAGAAACAAAGTCATCTAAATCTTTGATGGTCTTAAGGCAAGTTCATTTGAATTGAACTATTTCTTTAAGAAAATAAAAAAGTATTGTGATTATTGTGAAAGTGAAAATTCCAACAAAAAGTGTATCAATGCCACCAAATAGTCGCATGCATTTAACCAGCCAACCTAGGATTGTTGATTTGATATTATTATGCTGTAGAGAACGAGCCAATAACAGAGGGACGTCATGTCTTGTCACTCAAATGAGCAGCACAGAATAAGTCACACTGATGAGTCAGATTCAGTGAGTCACCTAAAGCACGACATTACAGCTCTTGACCAAAACAACTGGCAGTCTTTTTCCTTTGCAGCACATACTACAAACCACTTACAAAAGTGCTAATGAAAAATAATACCTGCATTTTAATTTACATTAAACTTTACATTTTTCCTGCCGTATTCCTGTAACCCGAGCCTTGCATAAAATATTATAATGTCTTATCAGTGAACATGCGCTTTTAAAAATCAAGTATAATTTCCACCACCCACCTCCATTGTCTTACTTAACAGCCAAGCGTATCTGACTTCTAATCTAACTCATATAATCTCATTTTATCTAATCAAGAGCCCCTTAATGTGCAAAACGATTAATTTTCTTACGCTAACAAAATAAACATTACAATCACTTAATAATCGCCCCTTGTGTTGGCATTCAACTCTGAAAACAAGATAATTATGATTTACAAAATAATCAAGGTTTTAATTATTACCCATGCTCAAGATGCAATAACAATGTATAACATAATGACAAAGAGCCGATTTTTCAGACTATAACAAAACAACTAAAGAAATGAGCACTTGTAAAGACAACATCACTATACCTAATGCATAATTTGCCTGCTTTTATTGCTTCACCAAGACTTACTGTAAGAGATGCATAATTTGATGTTTACCTTTATTTAGCCAATAAGCAACCTTCAAATCTGACAAAAAACAAAAGTCTGTTTAAATACTGATGGCGTTTAATAGGTATATAATAAATATTCAGTAGCTATATCTAAAATTAAACTGGGCAATAAAGAAATTTTGTTTTAGTTTAGAGGAAAGAGTGAACTGTTTAGATTGGTATCACAGAAGTCAGTTATTCATTCACAGCATTGTCTCACGCAATGTAAACATTTGTAAATGTTCGCATGAGCAAATATTGTATAAATGACTGAAATCAGTCACTTTTAATCCAATTGGTTTATCAAACAGTATTACTGATCAAAGTTTAATGGTGCAGCTACAACTATGCTAACTTATAAGCATGGCTGGTGCAACCGTCCCCATATTCCCATTTCTGTTAAAATGAGGACTTATTTATTCAAAAGCAACAGTTATCCATCTGTCATACATTGTGAAGTTAGCATATAAAGCTTTTAATTTAATGCTTGAATTATTTTGACAAAGAAATGTTGCTTGGCTTTAATTTAAGCTTTGTCTTACATATCTAAAGCAGAGAGAAAGCCAAAACACCTCTCTGACTTGAACAAATTAGGCTTTGGCGTCAAGTTTCACAACAAAGCCTGTTTGTGCGGTTGAACGACGTCATTGTTGCCCACAAAATATCACTTGCTAACTCTAACAGATGGCCTAGATTCCTCCCACTTTCCTCCTCTTATGACTATACAGTGACTCTGCCTGTTCCTCGCCCTCTCTCAGCCTGCATTCATCAAAACCACCGAGCCAAAGCCCTGCTTCTTCCTCCCCGTGCGAGGAAAATTAAATTCACCTGTCCTGAGAGTAATTTCACCTTTCACAGAATGGAAGACAGACACAATTAGCGCCTGCACATGCATCACATCAGTAGTCTTTCAACTGAACTCAATGCACCCAAGCACCACCTTAACCTTGTTAAATCACACTCTTAAACAGAAAACAGTTCACATCCAGGTTTAAGACAAGCCTCATTGAATAATAACCAGCATTTGTTGTCCGTAAGGGTGAAATTGTGCTCACACTGGACTCTGTTCTTTATATGCATGCAAATGTTGGAGAGCATAAGTGAAAGCTCATGTGAAGTATTGTAATTTGCTGAGTTTGGACTTTTGGAGTATTCTGATCTGTGAATTCACATAGAGAAAAAGCTTGACCATGAGAGGATGTAAACGTGTATATGTAAAACAACCTCCTGGCTCAATACAAAGAATAAAAATGTTAAAGATAAACGAACATTTTAAATGATCAATAATGAAAATTATCAATTGCTTGTAGTATTAGTAGTGATATAAATGTCTAACAATAATCATCATCATCATCATCACAAATGTTATGTAATTAATATTAATAACAATGATTATGATAATTACATTATAATACAGTATATATAATATTTTGTACTCACATATTATCTGATATATTATTTATTTAAAACTGTTGAAGAATATCCTGTTGCTGAACAATATTTTTAGGAAATTGGAGCAGATGCTATAATTTCCCATTTTGAATTACAATTAAGTAATCATTTAAATAATGAATTATTGTTAGTAGTAGTAGTCATGTAAATGTATTTGTTATTATTATCATTATTATTGTTGTTGTTAATCACTTATTATTTTATTAATAAAACATAATTAATAATAATAACAACACTAAAAACAAAGATAACAATAATTGGATACTTACAGTTTTTTATGTATTATTTATTAAAAGCAAATCCTGCTGCTGAAGAAAACGCAGATCAAAATAATTTTTTCAGAATAATTTGTTCATAATAATACAGAAATATTACAAATAGTCTGGCTACTATGAAATCATTCTAATATCATAACAACTGCAATAATAATAATATCAATATAAAGTTATAATTATTTGTGATTTAAAACAGAAGTCCTAAAACATGGCATTGTATGGCTTGTTGCTAAATTTAAATTATTAGTTATTTTCTTATTTATTTTAAACACCAGTTGTTGCTATAAATCATTGTAAGGAAACTTAACATGCTTAAAGCCAGTATGACCGCACATTTATTCACAGGATAACAGCTGTTCAGGGTGAGCGTTCTTTGCACTGAAGTGCCCAATCAAAGGTCAACACTAGAACAGCGATGAAGACTGTGGATACACATGAGAGCGGGGTGAGACAATGCTGACACACCTTTCCCACCTGCTACACTTATTCACGGGCACCTTAATCCTCTGCCACAGTCAAAGCCTGGCATCCTCATGTCAGAGCACATCTATAGTGGATTAAAATAGGACAGCTAATTACCATTTACCTCAGCAGGATCACGGCTGGATGTTAGGAGTCTAGCTTTCGGAATGCGTGTAATTGTCTGTTGAATAATGCCGACCCACGCTCCTTATATCTGACTTGGCTCACTCGCTCATGAAAAGACACTCATGAGTTGATAAGCGGGATGTTGCAGCTTAAGCCTTTGGAGAAACACTAATGCCAAGTGCTGCAGTGGGTCCCCCTTACTATGTGAAAAGCAGTTTATTAAAACTCCCTCAGGAATCCCAACGGTGCAATTAGTGTTGAACTTTGCTATAAGGTAATCATACACAATTTCTGGAATTTGCAACTTTTCCTCTTGGCTAAAATAAGCAGCAGTAGTAATATAAAAGCATCCTGATAACTGAGTTTGCTGATTCACTATGATTAAAGGTTTAAATTCAAAACATAATGTTGAGGTCCTGAGTTTAATACAGAAGTGTGTATAAAATATAAATGGTTTATTTTTTTTACTCAAAGGGCTTTGAATGTTACGGTGCCATGAATAACCTACAAGTTCCTGCAACCTCTAATACTGATAGTTTTCCGAATATTGGACAAAATAGACTGTCGGTAACACACTCAAAATCAGTTACTCATCCACTCTAATTTGCCTGCTAAATGTTATCCATCTAAAAAAAATGAGAAGATACAACTGGGTACAGAACATCACTACAAACTATTAATGAAATCAAAAGTGAGCTATACTGAACTAAGTAAAATATACAGAGGGGATTCGCTCTCTTGGTAAACCCTTCTTTTATTTAATCTCAGTCTCTCTCTTTTCTTCTCACAAAAGGGCTTTACTGCATCTAAAATACTATTCTCGTTAGAAATGTTCTCTCTCTCTCTCTCTGAGACACTTTTCCACATTCAACAGTCTAGGAGAGTAGAGATGCATTAAACATGGGCGCTGGTTCCCAATCGAAAGCGCATGGAGTGCTGTTTTATGTCTGAATCGGTAATACTGCCCACAGGTCAAAAGTACTGAGGACAGAATAGGGAGACGGTGGAAGACATGTCTCGCAAGCCCCATCTGTTCCTTTAATGTTACCCATTTATCACACTGCTGTGCTTTTTTAACTTATCATAACATCTTAATAAACATTTCAGCTTTTCATTATAAGATAAAAAGGTCCAAATTTGACAATAACCGTTTACCTTACATCATGTAGCGTAATTTAATATAACAGTGTTGAATGCAGACTATAAAAACACTGAACTTCTAATAAAAAAGAATACCTGACGCCTGATACGAGATCTCTTGAATTTGATCAAATATAGAAAACCTTCACAGTATGATTGTATCTGTTGCAATGAATGATTTACCCCACTAGGGGAGGAACTACTGGTCCAAATGGCTCCAAGTATTAAAGATGCTGCTCTGAGGTTATGACAGGGCATTGTAAGATATTGTGAAAGCCGGGTTTATCTTTTAAAACCGCTCATATTCTTTCAAGACTGTAATTAGGTGGGTGGCTCACATATAAAATCTCATTTTAAAATCAAGATTTTAAGTTAAAATGTACATGTTCATAACTGAAGGTTCTCTTATATACAGTAACCGGACACTATTAAAATCATTGTTTTAGTTCATATTAAATTGCCTTGCAGTGTGAAAAATAAACTTTAAAAAGTACATATATTCTATTCAAACTCTTAATTAATATGGTCATAAACACTGAATGTAATAATGTAAAGAAATGCTGAGAAATCATGCCATAGCACGCTCAGAAATTTGCAATTATATTAAAAACATTATTTGCCATGCTGAATAGATTATTGATAGATTTTTTTAAATATTCATTTTATAATATAAACTATTTAATATCTATTTTTCATCAAATTTACATTCTTCACCTTTGTGACAACTACAGGTCACTCCCAGACCGAAACTATAACTAGACAATAGGATATCAATTAAAATGTATAATTTACTTTTGCCCCATAATTGTTTAGGACATTTGAACCGTTTGGTGTCGTTTTTCCCAAGCCATGGATCATTTCTGACCCTGGTCACACTAGAGGACACTTCTAAAACTGCTTAAAGATTCAGCTTCCTAAATTACAGTCATTTTAACTTTGATTTAGCTAGATCTTAAACAAACCCACGTGAAAGTTAAGCTCCTGTTAAGCCACATGCACATCATTCCCTGCCAGATGTTTGTCTGAAATTGTCTAATACATCCATGACTGAAGCAAGCGCTTCTTTGCCAACACATTCAGCTTCTACAAAGGAGAAAAGTCTTTTCCAGAATTTAAGACTAAACAAGAATACAAATACACAGCAGAATGCAAAGCCACAACCTTCTGTAAAGTTCACATTCTCTAAATAGGCTAAATCTCACCCATTACAGCCATACCAAGCTTTCAATGCCTTAAGGGCAATATGACACATGTAGGTTATTTCTGTCCATACTTTATGCCAGTTGAGTCACCTATTATGTCTCTTAAAATACCTCAGATGTCAACAGCGTGCAGAGGAAAAGACATCTGACAACTTTAAGGCTTTGGGCACGAAACACAACACAGACCGGTGCAAAACGACGGAGAATGTGAAAGATTGTTTTGATAGGAACAGGCTGAATGCACAGGTGCGAGTCCCTATACGATCCTTAACAAGATCAAGTTGGAAACAGTATTTGAATTCTCCCGTAATAAATACGTGCTCTTACCGTCGATCCAAGTGCCCAGATGATTCAGAGTGGCATCTTCAACTTCTCCGCACGTTCACACATACTGTACATGTGTGTGTGGACAGCGACAGTGAATGAATGCTGCCCGGAGCGCGCACGAACGCTGTGTGATGTCCAAAAAGCTGTCTATGTAGGCAGTTCACTAGATAGTCTGACGTCTTTGCAGACTCCCTTGCCAGCCACGTTGTCTGCCCCGTGTTAATTTAAACAAACAACCCTGATCCCGCTGCTGTTGACTACATTGGTACAAATTTGGTTGTAATTATCGCGGCGCAGTCGATTCTCCGCAACCGCCGTGTCCTTCCTCTCATGCCGACTGAGGATGTGAGCGCAGCCGCCGAGATGCTCGATCGTGGTGCGACCCGAGGCAGCCTAGAGCAGTCACCCAATGTGATGAGCCTGCTAGAAAGACGGCGAAACGCTGAAAACAACAGACTGTTAGATCGACACAGCCAGTGACATGACAGCATGCTTGCTGTTAATTACAAAGGTGAGGCAAAGGCTCATAGGCTACAGCGGTAATTCTAAGTGTTTAAAAAAAACTATAAAATTACATATACGCATTCTTATATGTATAACATGTTTAATTTGATGGTGTATTTTACATATGTAGCCTATGTGTTTACATTTTTTTTTTTCATATTTAGCCTATATTTTTTTGTTAAATGCGTTTTATTTATTTATTTATTTTAATTAAAAAATATATTATATTAATTTTTTTTATTATTACTATTAATTAACTCTTTTTATTATTAATTATTTATTTATTGTTTTATTTTTTTGCCTTCTTGGGGGGTGGGGGGGTGGGGTCCTTCAGGTCAGAATCATGGCTGGCAGCAGTATTTTGTAAACTGCAGATGTGTAATGGTCTTTCTGGGATAGCTTCAAAAGGAGTCCGTTGAAGTAGTCCACCTGCTGGTGATGATTGCATGAATGAGTTTTTCTCAGTCTTGTTTGGATATAAAGCTTCCAATCCTTTATATTTTTCAGATTAATTAAATGGCTACTGAAATTAAGATCTCATTTCAAAATAACACCAAGATTCACCGTGTCACCAAAGTAAGTGATGGCACATAGTGTTTAGAAGGTCTTAGCTAAAGGAATATGTCACCCAAACATGAGCATTACATCACTTGCAGTGAATGGATGCCATCAGAATGAGAGTCAAAATAACTAATAGAAGCATCACAACAATCCACAAATAATCAACTGTGAAGCAAACAGCATTGTGTTTGTTAGACGCAAATCCATTATTAATGTGTTTTAACGTTAAACTTTTGCTTCTGGCCAAAGTCATAATAATGCTTCCTCCACTATAAAAAAGTTCATCCCCTGTTGCCTCCTTACATTACAATCCAAATGTTTTGAATTGTTTTCACTTATAAACAGTGTTTAATCTGTGCATATTTCTCTCCGGAATTAGTCGAGACAACTTTTTGCAATGAGAAAGGCTGTATTATGGATTGAGGACTCAAATGTATTGACTTAAAACATTATAATGATAGATTTGTTTATTAAAAATATGAATTTTTTTGCTACACAAGACTTTCAATGGCTGAAGTCATGTAAATGACTTAAAATGTATTTACTTAAAAAAATAATGTGGTGTCATCAGCTGTTGGGTCTCTTATTTTGACGACACTCATAAACTGCAGATGATCCATTGGTGAGCAAGCAATGAAATGCTAAATTTTTCCAAATCTGTTCTGATGAAGAAGCAAGCTCATTTACATCTTGGAAGGCCTGAGGGTGAGAAAATGTTCAGCAAATTTGAATTTCTGGTGAGCTATTCATTTGACACAGCAAGCACGGAATAAAGTGATCATTGCATTTGCCAAAGTTTACAAGGTGAGTGACATTAAGTCTTCTTGAAAAAATGTTTGAAGCTGTTAAAGCTATTATTTAAATGTTTTTTCCACATTACTGTGCTATAACATATCTCACCCTTAAGTGACATGCACGAACAATACAAACTACTTTTCCCATCTGGGTAGTACATGGCCAGAATATGGACCAGACCTTTTGCAGTCTAGTCAGAGGTCTGGATACACTACTGTGCATCTAATTATTAATCTCATTAATGCACTGCCAAAAACAAATTGCAAATGAAATGGTTTTGTTTAATACAACTGGGTTTTGTCAACTCATAGCATTTTAAAATGCTGCAGTACATTGTGACAATTTATTTGCATAATGACCTTGTTGTGATAATGCATTATAAGATCTCAGTGCTTGATAACCTTCTCTTTAATATAATAAACATTGTCGTGCTATGAAATCATAATAGGAATAATATAAAGACACTGAAAACTCTAATTTGATTTCACAGATTGATTTTAATGTACTCTCTGTCTCACCCTCTGCCTCGGGACTATGCATCTCAACAGGTGAATCCAACCTGATCTCACGGCAATTCATACTATATTTTATGAGGCGGCTAAGTCATACAAAATTTGCACGACCTCCCGAATTCATATGATTTCTTCTAAATTGTACGCATTTTACGAGTTGCAAATTCATATGAATTTGTGCGAATGACCTAAACCTAACCCCGCCCCTAAACCTACTCGTCATGGGGTTTTAGACAAATCGTACAAACATTGTACGAGTGGGGTCGTACGAATTTGGCACCTCGTATGAATACATACGAATTGATCGTGAGACTGTGTTGGTGAATCAAAATGTACTGGCCACCCTTGCAATTCCTGTCTTTTCTTCTTACAGACTCATTTGGAATGCGTCCACCAAAATATCTAATCAACAGATCAGTTTTATTCTTGGCCAGAACTACACATCTCCACAGGCTATCACATTGTCATCAGTGTGAATCAAAGATCTCTCTGAATAAAGAACCTTAATCAGATAACTTCAGCTGAACTGATGTCTATGCAGTGTGGGCATATCAAGGGCACAGTCGACTTCATGAAGAATGTACTGCATGTGTGCATGATTCAGCCACCATAGAACTAATGAGTTTAAGCTAATGAGCTTATCAGACAAAAATAACCTGTCCTCTAAAAGATACAGAGGTCAAAGGTCAATTTTGTTCAAAATACGATTATTTCCTTCCTATATAATATGCTAAAAGATAACACCAAATGAATAGGATATGTAGTATTTATGAAACAGACAAACATTACCTGGCTGACACACAGCATCTGTGATTCTGAAGTGTGCAACCACTGCTCTCCCATAAGGCCACAGGTGCAGAGAAGCTGTCTGATTCAAAAAAAAAAAAAAGTTAATGCCAGAAAACTATGAGCAGAGCAGAAAAATTGTACTTTGTTGCTAAATTGTGTTTATTCAACAACACCAGAATAAATTGCTACACAGCGTCAATAGTGACGTTCAAATTCAAGTACATACTGTAATCTGAAAGAAACAACATTTTAGTACGGAAAGTATGCTTTGCCATAAATAATTTCTCTCGTTTTAGGTGCCTTTTATCAGTTCATGAAAATAAACAGTCAATCTTTTATCCGCTTCAAAGCCATTTTCCAATTCCACGTTCCAAAAATTTTTCAGCAAGACTTTGCTGTTTGTTTGATTGATGTTGTCTTGAATTGGTTTATATTCGTCCAAAAAGCTACAGAAAATCTGTTTGAACTTCTACTTGCTTAAGAACAGTCAGGGAAGTAAAAAATGGCATGTATTCTCCCAACAGACGACGTTCAAAGTATCTTTGTCCCATGAGTATATAAACCCAATTCTGATTAAACCCAGTGGGGGTTTAAATAGAGAAGAAACTTTGTTCATTTATTTTTATAACATTCTCTTTGTCTGTTTGAGAACAATGTGCTATTAGTAGTTTTGATCACTATTTTTTTATTTATATATTTTGACACAGGTATGTTTTGTTCAGTTTTGCAATTTCAATCTAAATACTTAATGATCTGTAACCACTGTCTGGATATTGTTATTCTACCGAATTTGCAATTTGCTTTCCAATTACGTAAACCAAATAGCCTACTGAAATGGATGAACTGAAGTTTAGTTTAGAAAAGCACATCCATCATGTTCTTGTGCAGATCATATACTTCATTTACTCCACGCACTCAAAATTAGTCTAATGTTGATGAAGACAATATTTTTAATGACTGTGACCACAGTGCAGGATGTCCTGCTCCCTTTCCAACTTTTTATACACCACCCTATATTTCTGTGAGCATCACCCACAGCGGGGAATGGATGTCAGGAAGGTTGGGGTCAAAGGTTGTGATGGAATCATGGGTATGAAGATAATTGGCCTATTTGTGCAAGGCTTACAAATTGCAGAGTGAGTGGATGGCAAAGGACACATTCTTTGGCATCTGAAAACTGGGCTGCTGTCAAATAAACACAAAAAAACTGCAAAACTGCTCTGGAAAAGACTGCTATTATATTCTATACTTTAACTAAACCTAAAATGAAAAGAAACAAACAACAAATATTTATTACATCTGATTGATATTAAATTATTTCAATGGTAATTGTGAAAATTGGTTCAACAGAAATGTAGAATTTATTATTATTAGTGTTTGCCTCCTAATTTTTACAGATTAAATGAACAAAAGTGAGTCTATATGACATTATAATAATCTAACAACTCATGTTAACGTGTGATGTTTACGTTCTGTGCACTTTATTTTCTGATGAGCTCATAGTTCATGTGTTTTTTTATACAGAAAAAGATTCACTTTATACTCCGGAATGTTCTTCAAGACGGTGTAGCTATAAAGTTCAGGTACAGATATGTCTTCAACTCAAAAGGAAAATACAAACTGTTACTAAAATTAACAAGAAGCAGAGGATGAAAAGCCCTTTCAACACATCACCAGCAACCTTGACAGAGTCAGAGAACCAGAAAAAATTTATCCCAGAGGGAAACCATTGAAAAGAGTGTGAATATGTGCTATAACAGGACCATCCAAGAGGTTTTACCACTTGACTGTACTTCATCTAGGAATTTGTCATTGATGCTCTGTAGTCCACAACATTCCCTGACAACAAACCCAATGAGCTCATGGTCCCAAGGGTATGTGTGTGTGTGTGTATCCGCCTGTCTGGGCAGGATTTCCCAGCATATTTAGAAAGCTAATGAATACATTATAAATCTCTAAGAGCGTAAAATCTACAGTGGTGAGCGTAACCCACTAGAGGGCTATTTTATTTGAGATATGCAGCTCGTATTGATTACTCACAGTCGTAACTTTGCACAGAAGCACAGCTGGATAGAGGAAATATCATCTAACATGTGTACCATAACGCAATAATAATAATAATAATAATAATAATAATAATCGGTGTATTTAAAAAAAAAAAATATTCAGAAATTGATAAGTAAAATTACAAAGAAAGTGCAAGCAACATTAAATTAAACAACATAAATTCACATATATATATATATATATATATATACAGTATATATATGAAATGGTATTTTCTTGCAAAACTAACATAAAATATGGCTAAATTTAGCAAAATACATACTAAATCCAATAAAAAAAAATTTTTTCCGGCAACCATGCCATTTTACCCTGTCTTTGCATGGTTTGAGCACTTATGTGTTTTGCAGGACTCTGCATCATTGCTCTGCACTGAAAAAAGCCATTCATATGAAGGCGTACTGTATATGTAAGACGTGCAATAGCAAAAGTGCATAAGGGATATAACAGTACTGTGCAAGGAACCACACAGAAATTAGTCTTCATTACTTGATAATCTTCCTGTAACTATAATTTGCGTGAAATGGTTTCAGAAAACTGCAATGAATTGTACATGTACAAATGTATAACAGCATGACAAACATTTTGGCAGATGCATGTGTTTTCAATGAGCTTAGGGTTGCGCATGCAGTAATACCTTATTTCCTGACAAATGGGGTTGTTAATTTGACATGCAGATAGGTGATGCAGATCTTCATTTTCACCTAGTCGGGGCGGCTGTGAGGTTTTAAATTAGTAATGCAGTGAAAATACACCTTTTAGGGAGCCAGAGAGAGTGTTTTTACCAACTTTACAAGGAAAACCTTGTTTTCTAATCACAGTTATACAGCAATCAAGACACCTCACTGATGTTATTGTCTGTCAGTGTGTGTTCTCTAAAAATGTCACAGAGTGTGAAACAGATCTCATGCTGGATTTAATTGGGTGAGTTGTAACACAGCCTTATTGGATGTTTTAGCTTGTGAACAACTGCAGTACATTTATAGGCACTTAACTGCTTTAAAGAGGTTATAGTTTTTACTGCGAATCACTTCTACTCGGTGGTACACCACAAAGTTCACAGAATCATCATCGTTATCGAAGTCTAAAAAAATTTGAGTGTGCTAGGTCACATCGATTCGGGTTTAGCTAACCCTGCTCTCGGCGGGATTGAAGACGAAGGTAGAAATTTTCGGGATTTGGTCATAAACACAAAGCCTATTAAATCCAGTGACATGGGGAGATCGATACACTCTTAAAGTGTTTACGCTTGTCCTTTGAGGTTGATATGCACTCTGAATGCATTTGCATTGAATCGTGGTGGAGAGACTTGGAACCGTCATTTGCTTGTCATTATATGGATCCCTCCCAACCCCTGAGTTCAAACGCATGCTAAGTGCCAAGTAGGCGCACTTGTAGTTTTCTTCTCTAGCATTAATTAAACAGGGATGCTATATGGTGAGATTCTATATGGCGAGGATGATGAAGGTGAAACATCTGTAAATAGGTTTGATGACAACAGTGCTTAATAAATAAACCAAACAGTTATTTTGCTGCTTGCACATTTGTCTCTAATGGGATAGACTGCAGTTTTATTCATTTTGATCTGAACTCGCATAACATTCTCACTTATAACAACAAGCTAACTATCAAAATTATTTTGTCTCACTTCATTTCTCCTGCCAACAGGGACAGGATTTCATGCCAGATATTTGTTTGTCTTAGTTCCTTGACTCAACTCCACGTTGCTCAAGCCAATTCAGCATGCCCATCTGTGCACTGCAGTATTCCTCACTCTGCAGCAATGTAAATCAAATGAACTAATTGTCTTAATTGCCAGAAATCCCTGTTGTCATTAAGTTTCTCCTCTCTTGGAGAAACCCTTTGCAATTTGATCTAATTGAAAATAAGTACTCTGAATTTTACCCGCATATCACTATTTAGAAAAAATGTTGTCATTGTGTTCTAGAACA
Organism: Enteromius radiatus; assembly: GCA_032357445.1. Taxonomy (NCBI): domain Eukaryota; kingdom Metazoa; phylum Chordata; class Actinopteri; order Cypriniformes; family Cyprinidae; genus Enteromius; species Enteromius radiatus. Next base: position 19,305,678 of record JAUCMS010000034.1, read on the forward strand.
ATGTTGATCATTCTGCGGCGATCGGTGGACATTTGACTTGCAAATTATGAAGAGTGACCGTCTTCATGAGTGAATTGTGTTATCGTTCACTCAAGAGATTCGTATAAAAACTTAGAAATAAAAAGAAATAAAAAATTGCATTGTATTTGTTCTGTCTGGGGGGGGAGTCATTGAATAATTAATTCAACCAAGGTCTAAACACACAAGGAAACAAATAAAAGATTGACTGATTAGCTCATATCACATCAAACAATGCATATTATTATTATTGTTATACTTTATTCTCAAATTAATAATGTTAACACCATCAGCATTGCGTGACTATGATTAAAGTGTGTATTCACTTGTAGATTTTAATTTCTGTACAGTCTAACCTCTAATTGTCACATCATTCGAATTTCATATTAAGAAATTCTTTAAACCCAAAAAGCAAGCTACGCTCTCTTCGAACTGTTTTTTTTAAAAATACAAATCTTGTGAAATTATCTGAAACCTATTTTAAACTGAAATGTAATTTAATTTCATCCACATTTATTTCATTAAAAAAAATAAAAATAAAAATGTTTTGGCATTCAATTATTCTAGCTGCTGTGAGAAAAGGTTATAGATGTGATCCAATGACCTAACTGTACCACTCAAATTAGAAAACATTATTATAAGCTAACCGTTGTGAATCGGACTAAACTAAGGTGATAGTTTTGAACACTGGCTGTTTATGTGCATGCAAATAATGATTTGTATCCTTTTACAGCTTACACGAATGTGCGAATCATTGAATCAAAAACACTGATTCACTCAGGAACTAAATGTATATACGGTTAACCTTTTTTTTTTTTTTTTTTTTTTTACATTACTGCAATTATGACAAAAATGTACTCAACATTAACGTCTTGAACCGCTATTATAAAAGCTGTATCATACTCACATCCATGCTGTTTTGTAACGGTGGTATCTGCCCTAACACAAAGTCTTTAAAGGAAAAATAATGTTTCCTTTTGTTCGGGCGCCAGCCAGGAAAGTCCTGACAAAAAAATAAATATTAATTTACCCAGGAT
>JAUCMS010000034.1:19321619-19334729 GCA_032357445.1 Enteromius radiatus
AAGTTCACCCAATCACAGCTAACCTACTCGCTATAAATTCCTCTGTTCCTCTCTCATTCGCATCTCGCTTTTGCAAACGATACTCTTCGTTCGACAACTGCTAAGATGTCCAACTATGACTCGTCTTATTATCTCCGCGAGGAGCCCGCTCCTCGCCCCGCTATCCAGCCCGGCCAGCAAGCGCTGCCCCGCCGCCGACTCCACGAGAGTCTGCGGGGCCGACTAGCTCGCCTAGGCGGCAGGCCCGATCCAGATTATCTCCATGAGGATCCGATCCCTCAGCCTGCCTTCCAACAAACTACCACCACTCAAGCTCAACCCTCATCCCGTCTTAACCTCCACGAGAGCCCGCGGCGGCTAGCAGACACCACAACAACACAGCTCGCAACAACTTCCCCAGCAAGACGCCAAGAGAACCCAGCTCCCCTTCCAGCCAGCCAGCCTGAATTCCCATGGAAGCCCGTGGAAATTCGCCGGCGCCGCCAGATGACGTCATTACGCAAGCAGGTATCCATGACGCCAGCATGGCATTTCTTTAATCCTCCACGACCACGTAACGTATTTTAACGCACACAATTCCCAATTTTCATGTTGTTTTTGATATATTCAGCATCAGTTCCTGTTGTCAGAACAGAGCAAATATTTTCTTCTTCTTTGGTATGGTGGTTTGCAAACCAATTCCAAGGCGCACACTGCCACCTACTGTAATGGAGTGTAAAAAGAATGCACTAATCCCTCCTAAATCCAATATACACCAAGAACGCGAGCCGGGCACCGAACCCTGCCCTTGCTAGGGCTCAGGCCTTTAGGGTTCGGAACCTGCCGTTCTCCCGGCTCGCTCCCCGGACAGCTCGCCAAATTTGCTTTTATATTATAGCATCTCTTATTCCCTTGCATTAATGAGAAAGCGCAAACTAGTGAAGTGATCGTTTTGATAATAACGGAGTTTCAGGAGGAGGGCTGGCCGAATTAATTAATCACAGCTTTTCTCATCCCGCAATCAAGTTCACCCAATCACAGCTAACCTACTCGCTATAAATTCCTCTGTTCCTCTCTCATTCGCATCTCGCTTTTGCAAAATCCTCCTCCTTCCCATCCTCCTCCACTCAGCCAACCTTCTCCTCCGGGGGGCACCGAGAACGCGAGCCAGCTTTGCTTTTATATCATAGCATCTCTTATTCCCTTGCATTAATGAGAAAGCGCGAACTAGTGAAATATGTTTACATTATCCAGAAGAGAAAATAATATCTGAATTTATAAAAATGACCCCGATCAAAAGTTTACAGAATGATTCTTAATACTGTGTTGTTGTTACCTGCATGATCCTGTTTTTTCCAGAATGCTTGTATTTGAACCCTTTCCTACAACTATCACTATACGAGAAACACAGCTGTGGATCATTCAGGGTTACAGTATTAACAATCAAGGGGATGTAATTTAAAGAAAAAAAACAACAACAACATGCATTTTGTATGATCCCTCTTATTTTGGTAAAATTATTAACATTTGTTTGGTAAAATAATTAACATTGTGCAGATTTTGAAAGGGGGATTGACTTTAACTGTATATGATTATACATAATTTCCACAAAATACTCTTAACTTGTTAGTTATCAGGGCCGCTGCTGGTCAAATGGGTGCCCTAAGCAGAATAGTATTGTTGTGCCCCCTTCCCTCAAAAAAAAAAAAAAATTGTCATTACATTGTAGTATTTATAAATTAAGATCTAAGATGTAAGAGTTTGTTTCTTCATCGGAGTGATGTTTTTATCAGATGTTTGAACTGTCCTTCTGACGGCACCCATTCACTGCAAAGGATCCATTGGTGAGCAAGTGATGTTAAATTTCTCCATTTCTGTTTTGATGAAAAAAACTCATCTACAGGCCTGAGGGTGAGTACATTTCCAGCAAATGTTCATTTTTGGTTGAATTATTCATTTAAGAGAAAGACCAAACATTGTTAGCAAACAGTACGTAACTCAAATACACAACATTTCCAAATTGAATGCTGAAAATTACATTCATACATCATTATGACAAACTCTGAATATTCATCATAATGAATAAGGATGTGAAGTATCCATACACCAGTTTGAAAAACAGGTGAAAAGAATCGCATTTTCCCCACAGCTTCTCACAGCCAGCAGCCAAAAGTGATTTATTTCTTACATGCTTGCTAGTTGAAAACTCCAGTGTTTCTTTTTCTTAGCTTTCCAAATCAATTAGTAGATCAAAAGACTAATTCAATCCTTGAGGAGCTGTGCTTAGACAGATATTCCCTAGGAGCCTAGAGGAACTCATCCATAAAACATTGAAGTCAGTTGTGTCATTCACGTCTCCGCTGTTACACACCGGCTAGCCTACGCTAACCATTCTGATCACGTTGCTGCAAGTCAGCCCTCTTAGTGTTTGCTTTTGAGGTAATTAAACTGCATTTGATGGATAACCTTGTTAAAGAGAGAAGTTTAGGTAATGATAATCCAATTAGATGTTTTTATCTACTGGAACTAATACAAATATATTCTAAATTATAGCACAAGCTGCTGGTGTTGATATACCAAGAGAACAAAGCATGTCAAATTTTTTGTGGGATATTTTGACAGATTTCAAAAATGTACCAACATACTGAGGAAGAAATAATACACGTAATTAAAGAAGCCATGATTTCACTACTGACAAGAACTTGACTAAAAACAAGCAAGAATTGACTATTTCAACTATAATGCCATACATAATGTCATTTGGCACAGACAATTTGTTGTTATAATGATGAGCTCCAAGGCTCTGTGTAATAACTTAAGAACAATTGGACGGCATCTGTTGCTATGGAGGAGGCTTATCTCAGAGGCTTGAGAAATCTCTCAAAGACAGTGTGATTTCCCATTATGTTTCGTTGTTTAGCACCAGCGAGGTGCAAACTCTGTTTAACACCCTTAGACAGACTGACTGCCCTCATGGGGACAAAAAGGCATTAGAAATGACTCCGCTGGTTATGAAAAATATTTATCTGTCTGAGAAGTTTCAGAATTATTCCCAAAGTACAGCAAAGTTTCATATTCCAGTATGAAAAAGTACTATCTAGTGTGACCATTCCTTTTTTTTTCAGTATAGTGCTGTGTACTTTTTTGTGCCCATATGTGTTTTTGCAATTACACTTGTTTCTTGCCTTGATATTAAAATCGAATCAACTGAAAAATAAGCAGGAATGTTGCAGATTCACTGTAAAGTTGAAATACCTCACAACATTTCAAACTAACCCAACTGAATCTTTTGCACCATTTTGCAAAATGCAATGTGTAGCATTAACATAAAAGCACAAGGAAGACTACTTATCATGGTGGCATTTCAAGAACAATTCCATTTTGAGTAAAACCGCATGCAACAAACACTCAATCTGAGTACAAGCTCCGCTCTTCACAACAAAGCTAAAACTCAAGCATTCAGCACAACAGACACTCTTCTAAATCCTTTCCTCATCAAAAAGAGCACTTCATTCTAGGGTGACCATATCCTCAACTTCCATATTTCTCCATGAGGATTTCTAAATTGTTTTCATATATGATTAAGAAATTACGAATAAAAAATGTGTGGGCATTATACTTTCATTGTAAGTATAGACCAATCAGGAGAAAGTGGGATAGAGCAATGCAAGCAATGCTAATATGAGAAAGGTACAAAGCATGCTAACTGAAAACAAAACCAATCCTATTTAAATATATGCTCATCTAAAGCATACTGTGAAGTGGAAATTAGTTTCAAAAATGCTACAATAACACCAATGTTATTCATATTTATGATTGTTAAAAAAGTTTCTGAGTAAATGTTTGAACACAAAATCTGATTTTGCTCACTGTTAAGTTGTTCACAGCAGACGTCCAGTAAAGATATCGGTTAGACGTTTTGTTGATGCATTGATTTGATTTTTCTGTATCCCTGCGCTCCAGGGGATCTGGCAGGTAGGACCTAATCACTACTCTTCAGGACAACTAAAGCAAAGGGAAAAGTATTATAAATGCAAATTCCCAGTAAGAGCCCTGAATGTTGAAAGGTCCTCTCCAGGAGATAATTACAGCTTTCTTTGATTACGTTCAGAAGACAAGATTGCAATAAAACTCATAAATAATTCAAAGCCCATCAAGTTTTTTTTTTTTTTTTTGCTATGACTGCTTTCATTCCAGATGTTATATTTGTTGACATGTACACAAGTCTGTCTGCGTCTTTTTCAAACTTTAGGAGTAAGTACACTTCTTGACACTTATCTATAATTCATAACACTGAATTTTTTTTTTATGAAATGTTGTTTAACAATTCTTGGGGTGAAAACTGGTTTTATTCACACTAAAGCATAATCATCATGAGAATGTGTACAATTTTAATAAAGATTTTTTTTTATGAGGTGATTCATGCATGTTTAAATTAGAATTGATAACATTCTCAAATTTAAAACACTGTAAAATATATTTGAATCCATATATCACATATGTACCTTTGACTACACCTGCTGCTAAATTAATGTTCCAGGTCAATACGATTAATACATAGCATGTTGCATAAAGATGATTAAGAACATCATTTAGACTTGTCGCAGCAAAACACAAGATAACAATAGGGCAAACAATGGACGATAAAGAACTTACATTAAGCAAAAATGTGCATTAATTTTGACATAAAAGAACAGCCCTCTACAAATAAAAAATGCAATATGCGCTCAGGAATGAAACAGAATGCAGTGTCTAGAGATTTAGTGTTTTTAAAAGTTTCAATTCTTCCTGAAGCCTAACTAACTGAACAAATACCAACCAAAATTAATCGGTACTCTATGTGCTTTAATAAGAGAAAATAAGACCTACAGTACATACTACAAAATCTTATTTTCCTCATTGTTCACTGTAAAGGAACATTTAAAATCTAACACAATCTTGCCACTTGCCAGCGAGATATACATGCATAATGCATAACAGCAACATTTCTTTCACTGAACAGACAATTTATGAATACAATCTGAAAAAACATCATATAAATAAATCACTTTTATTCTTCAGGTTTATCAAGGGTCTTGTTAAGATGCAAATTTTAGCCTGAATTCACAGGGCTCTATCTTTGGGATTCAGTGTGTACCTCTGCAAAACTGGGGCTCTTGCTGATGAGCTTGTTTGTCTTGTGCGTTCATTTTTCTCTAATTGCAGTCATTTGTACCATTTAATAATTGTTAATTATTAACATGATTCATTCTCTCCCCTTTCCTCTGCTTCCACTTGGTTCAACACAATACATCTCAGTCTCTAGTATCTCTCACAACATTAAAAAACATGGTGGGTGGTTCAGCGGTGAATTACGCATTCCAGACTATTGATTGGGGTCGTATGATATGGCCTCTGAGTGTGTTAAGCTCCTTTATCAGTTGTAACTGTCCTTATTGATTCAGATACGAGTGTGTGGGATGGAGCCAATCACAGAAAGAACTTTGCGGAAGTGACCCTTGAAGCAAATGTCTAACTATCAAACCTCTGACCTTTCCCGCATGCATATTTTATGGCAGCCAAATTGTCTTCGGTTAACACTGATCAACCATGCATGGTGGAAAATATGGCTGAGTGCGATGTCATGATATTTCTTCCTGCATACATCTGTTCTGAGATCCTCGCACTAGATATGAAATGTCAAGTGTGTGTTTGGAATATTACCTGATACACTGAAGTTTCCTGTAATGACAAAGAGACGTATCTCCACCGTGCATCTGGATATTGCCTGTAAATGTCTCTCTTTTCTCACTGTCTCCTCTGTGCAGAGAGAAGAGCGGATGGCCTTCTTTTCGATTCCATGAACTACCAGGCTGCAGGCTTTGGTGGATCCCTCAGGGCTCTCTCCTCGCATACATACATACTCATTTACAAACCCATCATTCCTTTTGATAATGCCCTCCAAGCTCTATCAAGAAGATGACTTTATTTGAATACAGCAGGATAAACAAATGACAATACACAACAATCTTCTGAGAATAACGTTTTAATGATTGAGATGTAACAGATGATTTATATGAGAAGAGATGCAATTTGCCTGTTTCTCTTAATGGGAAATAATGGCAAACAATATTGTGTAAATATTAAAATTCAGACGTCACAGGTTTTTATGAGTTGTTGTAGGTCAGAGTCATTGCAAAAATAAGGTGGATATGATAAATTCTCTATGCTCTGATTTAATATGATTTTACTGCATGCTTTCAGGTCTGTATTGTGATTGCTGGGGGGCTGCTGAGAATTGTGGAGGGGGAAATGCAACAACAGATAGAAAGCTGTGACACGATGATCATTTTGTTGTTCAGCCTTTAGAAAACTTGTTTTATGGAACGGCTTTAACTTTTCCTATAAAATGCTTTAGGGGAATGTTCAAAGTATTACATATATAAATCAACTCAGTATTAAAAGACTCAGTAACAACAACAAAACCATAAATGCCTGGCATTTTGTTTAAATTGTATCAATATTGACTATAAATCATATTTACTGAAAAAGCATTTTAGTTATAGTGTAATGCGTGAATATTACAGCTCGCTCTTAAAGGGTTACTCCGCCCCAAAATAAACATTTTGTCATTAATCAATAACCCCTATGTCGTTCCAAACCAATTAAAAGATTAGTCGCAAGCCTCCCAGTTTTCATCATAAATATTTCAAATTGTGTTCCGAAGATGAACAAAGCTTTTACGGGTTTGAAACTTAATGGGGATAAGTGATTAATGACAACATTTTTGTTTTGGGGTGGAGTAACCCTTTAAAGAAATAGTTTACCCAAAAACAAAATTTGCTGAAAATTTCTATAAGATGCACCCAGTGTACAGTAGATGAGTTTGTTTCTTAATTGGAACGAAAAAAAAAAAATAGTATTGTCTAAGTCTGGAGAAATATGCTCAGATGAACCATTTACAAGTGGTAAAAAAACAGTCTGAACAAATTGGATTTTAATTTGGATGTACAACAGGGGGTTGACTTTTCCACTGGAGAAAGCATTATTATGAATTCTGGATTTAATGAAGGATGTGTTTCATACAAACATGCAGCATTTCAAAAGATGTTAATTGATTGCCGGGGGTTGTGTGGATTTCTTGTCTATTACTGTTTTGTTTTTATCAGTTGTTTGGACTCTCATTCTGACGGCACCCATTCACTGCAGAGAATCCATTGATGAACAAGCGACGTGATGCTAAATTTCTCCAAAACTGTTCCAATGACAAAAATAATCTCGACTAGGCTACATCTTAAATGTTTACATGAACATTTGTTTGTTCTCAATAATTTTTTTTTCAGTTTTCGTCACCTCTTGTAGGCTGTTAATGCCACAGATACCCAGCAAATTTAGTCTAAAATGAAAAGGGCTCTGTGCAAATTTCAGATGATAAAAGGGTACCCAAGCAATAAATGACAAACCTACACAAATATTTTTTTTAATACATGGATGTATGAATAAATGCATGATTAAAGTGTATGTTTCCTCTTGTATTACTTCATTTGTGTACAACAAAACCTATTTTTTTTAATAACATGTTGATTTTCATATAACCAATATTTTTGCCAATAGATTAATCTCACATTTTCAGTTCAGTATATGATGTAGAAATAATAGACACACTGTTTTCATTAAGGGCATTTTTAATTTGCAGTAGAAAAGGAAATACGACAATGTCTTTATTTAGTTAAATAATATTTATTTGCTATATCTCAGTGGAATGAATTATGCATTCTGTTGAATAATGAAAAGACAAAACTGTACAACAGAGCAGGTGTGCAAAAAACATCACTTGAGAATCTATTTTCTGCAAGGATTATGTATGTTAATCATTATATGAAGTACAGTATATTAAATATTTTATGTTGAATGAGGTGTCAGTCTAAATATGTCTTAATTGTTTGAAACAGAAGCTTCTGTGAGCTGAAACACTAGGAATGTTTAACTAATCACTGAATCTTATGGCTGGGATCATTCACATTATCCCTGAGGCATGGCCCTCCGGCTCTTGCAACAATTTGCTGAAGTTGCTGACCTCACAAAGAAAAACACATGTATATAGCTTTAGGAAAAAAGGAACAGAAAACAAACTGCTTTTTAGTCCCTGTAAGGTGTGTTGTTTTATGTGATTGCTTGGATGTCACGAATTTAGCTGTGCAATTTGCAAAAACGAAGCTGTTTACAAACATGTTTTAGATGGAAAGCATTACCACATTAGATGGTAAAAGTCCAGGTGATTGCAATTGCAAGGAAGGTAGACAAAAACACCAAAATAAACCCCCTTGCAGCCACAAACAGGGGAGTTATATGCAATGCTCAAGCCACGACATGAAATATCAGAATGAGCTGGTGCACAGCATGGCCGGTCCTCAACGGCGCTCTTGCTGCAGATTTATGGGACAACCTCCAATCATTTCCCCCTGGAATCCATTATTTCTGCCTCCTTTCTTCTGTCAAGGTTGTGGGTGTCGAGTTGAAACGACTTTTCAACCCAAGCTTACAGTTAAATTTAGTAACTGTTTGTATTTCACTTTCTGTTGGTTATGTGCACCTGAGCCATAAACAACAAAAATGAAATTGGCAAAAAAAGAAACTAGATCTGGCATATGTTTTATTCTATTTTCCACTGTCTTCTCCAAATAGACTTCTACAGTCACAAAGTATTGCACAGTAATGCACTAACATTTATAGATCAAGTCCATGGGCAGTTTTGGCTTTCTTCATCTTAGCTGGAAAAATAGTGACTTTATGGAAAATGAGCTTTTGATTGGGTCCTGATAGAAATGTAGATTAAAGAAATTCCTCTTAAGGATGTGTGGTGTGTGGCAATTCAAGCTAAAGCATTTCTTTGAAAAATAATGGAGCTCAGAACAGAATGACCCTAAACTGCATATCATCAATTTTGTTGATTAAAATTATACCTCAAGGGTTCCTTTGGAAGATTTTATTCAATAGATCTGATAGTGGTGAAAATTGCACATGGTTTGATTGCGCAGGTGTATTTGATTAATGAATTCATAAATCATGAATTAAGGTTTTATGTTGTTGCGTTGGTTAAATACTGTAAAGATCTAGATTACAGGGTGCTGTGAAAGATTCATATTTGTGTATACATATCATTTTGAATGCAGTATCAAAAGCAAACTTTGTGTGCCGCAATCATTTAGACTTGTGAAATCTTAAGCATGGCCCTTAACATCTGAGCAAATCAAGGACGTCATAATCTTAAAGAAATTACTCTGTGTTGGAATTACAGATTCTGAACAGTGTTTTTCATGTGTTATCACAAAGCCTATGAAAAGTTCTGTTCGTCATTTGAATTCTTTGAAGTTCCAAAATGTCCCTTTTTTGTTGAGGAGAGAGTACTGGCCTTTCATGTGCAAATCTAAAAGGATGATATTTTCAATACAGGATATAAAAGGCCCTGGGGTCATTGTGCTAATGCAGAAACTCCCAGAAAAAATACTTTCCACTGATAAAACAGATTTTGTGTTTCTTGCCAGACTTTTATGTACGTTGTGTCTGTTGCATAAAATAAAGAATCTTCCTTGAACCTCAGACATGAATATTAACACTCCTATGTGTACCAATAAATATATGCCAATTGTATAATAATGCTGAAGGCAGATGAAAGAAATTTCCATTTCCTTGCATGTCCTATATTGGAATATCAGTTGTTATTATGATGAATTTCTCATTTTATTGCTGTACTCTCTAAGGAATCATTTCAAGATATTATTATTTCACAAATCTGAGCAATGTCTTTGTAATATAGAATATGCATGTCACACTTCAAGGCAACATCAAATCAAAATTGACCCTATTTACTTTGCTTAGTTCATGGTACCACTGCTGATTTATTGATAGATAGTAGATGTGCCTTTGCAAACTTGTTCAAAATGTTATGCTTGACAAATAAAATAAATTAAACATTACAACCTCATTTGGCAGAATTTTGGCAGTTGGCTAACATTAAATGAATAGAAAATTTGCTGAAAAGTTTTACTCCTCAAGAAGTTAAAAGTATGTTTAAAAATGTTTAATTATTTAAAATGTTTTAGTTATGTATTATGTATGCAAAATCAATTAATCTTGGCTAGTTGCAAATATGACATATCTTTGATGATGTTGTTAACCTGTGTGTGTGTGTGTGAGAGAGTGAGTGAGTGACAAAAGAAAGAAACTTTTAAACACATTGTCTGGTTTTCACAAAATGATTCTCCATTCCCTTGCCCTTTCTTGATTTTCTTCTATTTTTACCCCTACATATATTCTAGTATTCATCCTTCACGGACTCTCATTTTAAGTTTGTGTGATCACGTTAAAACAGGCAAAATTCAACCTTTAGAATCCTTGAATCCACAATTCATCTGCTAATTTGGAAGTGAAGCTATCATCAGAAACAGATCTTTGAAACACGGCCCTCTGGCTGCCACCCTACCGGTGCTCATTCCCTCCAGCAGATAAAATCTATGAGCTTGAAGGGTTTTAATGAGGCAGAAGATTCCTGTTAGCGATGGCTTTTTAATTATCACAAGGACCACTTCGCTCGTCTTCAGGAGGGAAGGAAATGATTGGATGCATCACATATTGTTGAGGTTTTTGACACTATTATGGCAGGGCCTGCAAAACTACACCAAGGTTTAGCCTTTTATTTAACTCCAGTGTTGGGTAAAAACATGAGGGTCCCCATCAACCAATGTTTTATTCTTCTTTATGACAGTGAAAGCAGACAGAAGGAGAAGGTTTGTGCAATTATTGGAAATAATCCAAAGAAAACATTCTGTGCAAAGATCAGTTGTCAACAAGACCAACATTGAAAATTTGAGAAAACATGTGAAATAGAACTTTGTTGCTGTTGTCTGAGAGACTTTCGTCTTCAGAGTTCACACACTTTTTGTACACTCACAAAAATGTGCACTTGCACTTGCAAATTGACTGTAAAAGCTCTCTTGCTTAATCCTTATCAAATTTTTATGACCAAACAAGATGCAACAGCTGAAAACATCTCGATTACATATGTAACCCTCATTCCCTGATGAAGGGAATGGAGATGTTACGTCATTGACTGATGTCATGGGATCCCACATGGGAGACCAATCGACTTTGATCTTTGGAGAAAAGGCCAATGAGAATCGGGAGGTTTTTGATATAAGATGGCAGGGTGCAGACTACCATTAAGTTTCTGCAAAGGAGCCGATCGCTACTGACTCCCCGACCTCGTGGCAAGAGGTTACATACATAACCGAGACGTTCCCTTTCAGTCAGTCACTATGATGTTACGTCATTGACTGAAGTCATGGGGTCCCTATGGAAAACACCACAACCCAGACTGTGTCACATAGGAGGCCCAAATGCTGACAGGCTCACCTTGGGCCTGATACACCAAGGTGATGGCATCCATCACCCAATGGGCCAACCTCTGTTTGGAGACAGCATTCCCCTTCTGCTGTCCTACGAAGCAAACAAAGAGCTGCTCAGAGCTTCTGAAACTTCTGAAATGGGTGCATTCCATGTAAAAGCATAGAGTGTGTAACGGACACAGCAACTCAAGGGTCAGGTCTGCCTCCTCCAAAAGCAATGCTTGCAAGTTCACCACTTGATCCTGAAAGGGGGTAGTGGGAACTTTGGGCACATAACCAGGTCTGTGTCTCAGGATAACGTGAGAGTAGGCCGGACGAAATTCAAGACATGAATCGCTGACCGAGAATGCGTGCAGGTCTCCCATCCTCGCATCTTTCCCCTTCTCGTATCTCTAGAAATCTGATGATCAGATGGTGTCTTCCCAAGGAAAGCCCATCAACTGTATCATGATAGGACGTGATAGCAGCGACATAGACTTTCAGAGTGGAAGGGAACAGTCTCTGTTTCAACTTCTCTTTAAGGAAGGAAAGGACCACACCGATCGAGCATCTCTGAGGATCCTCTCGGTGAGAAGAGCACCAGTCTGTGAACGGACCCCCCTTCAGGGTGTAGGCCTGCCTCATAGAGGACTTACCTGACCGTCACCTGAGTAATGGTATCCACCACTGCCTGGGGAAAGCCATAGAGGTCTACCAAGCCCCATCCAGAAGCCAAACATGTAGGTTCCATAGATCAGGAAGCGGGTGTCAAATTGTGCCCATCCCCTGGCAAAGAAGGTCCTTTCTCAAGGGAATCTTGCAGGGAGGGGTTGTCGACAGGAGCATGAAGTCTGGAAACCAGGTTCGGGCAGCCCAGAGTGGCACAACCAACAGAACAGAGTCTGTGCAAGGAGGCTCACTGTGGGAAAGCCAAGAACTGCTGGGCAAAGCTTAAAGGCTTTGGACGGGAGACACGGGTGATTCCTCCAGGTGGCTGTGTTTTGCGACTGCACGCTCTGCTTGGGGTATCTCCGCGTTCCCCCTGGCCACTCCACCATCGAGGGTAGTGAGTAGGGAGTTGCTCAACTGCATCCCATACACAAGTGAGACACCAATGGTGGTCATCGTCAGAGGTGAGGAAACTCCCATATCCAGAAGCACACGGTCAAAAAGACATCCCAGAGGACATGCTTCATGACCGTATAGCTGTAAGAAATTTGCTCTTTTAGATCAGGACTGCCAAGGGGAGGACCACGCACTGTGCACCCAGTGCAGTCTCTCAACTGGAATGCAGGAACGCTCGAACCGAGGATCTCGAACAGCAGGTAAATATTTTTCTTCTTTTCTTTTCCAACTTCGCGAGAGATCAGCTCCGAAGCATAAAGCTAATGGTGGTTTGCACGCTGCCATCGTACCGTATGTACAGGGGAGTGGCTAGGCATGCAAAAACCACTGCCCAATTCTCATTGTCTTTTTCTCCAAAAATCCTCCCAGACGGGATCCCAAGACATAACGTCATAGTGACTGACTGAAAAGGAACTCACTTTTTAGTTTCATCCATCCAGGCATTGCAAGCACATATGAAGTTATATGTATTTGTTGGTAATAATAATTATGTTCCATTTTACATCATATTGATGCAATACACTGCAAAACAATCATTCTGTATTTAGAAAAATCCTTACTGGAAAGAACTTGTTTTGCTTTCACATTATTATATAAAATTAATTTCTCCCTAGGCAAACACAAAAAGGGGCATAGACCATTT
>JAUCMS010000034.1:19338038-19373938 GCA_032357445.1 Enteromius radiatus
TTTGCCCATTGTGTGTGTGTTTTTTGATTTGTGTGTAGAGTTCTGACAATATGAGGCATGCTTTCAGAAAATGTGTGTAAACAATTGGGAAAAACTGTAAAGCAACAAGAAATGTGTTAATTGTATAGCCTACAAAGACGGATGTTGTGCTAACTGTGTTAAGAGTTTAGGAAACTTGTTAAATGTATTGAAAAAACTGTCATAGCGATTGTAAAAAACTGTATTGTATTTTGAAAATTAGTTTTGGGGTTTAGTTTACAATGTGTGATTTTGAGCATGAAATTAACCAATTTGCCAATTGTGTGTTTTAGGTGTGTTGGTACGTTAAGTTTTCGGAAACTTGTTAAATGTATTGAAAAAAACTGTCATAGCGATTCGTAAAATTCATAGATTCATAGCATAAAATCAACTGTAATTTCATGCCAAAATGCTTTGATTTTATGCTTTGATTTTTGATGAGTTCATAGAATTTTGCTATAATAAATAATACATATCTCTACTGTATTTTATTATCTACAATGCATTACAATACAAAGTAACAGTATGAAGGAGCATACTGATGCCTCAAAAGGTATCATTTCCTCCTGTGTACATTCAACATTCTTAAGCATGTGACCATGTTATTATTAGTTCCACGCAGCGTCTTATGAAAGTCGAAGAAGCAATTCCTTTTTAATGTGATGCAAAGATATAATTGCTGCTCTTGATCCAACTATTCCATCACAGTCAGGGTATTTGCACCTCCCTTTGTTGCCCATAACAAGCCTGTGGGCAATTCTGTCTAAAGTGCACATGATCAGACACACTTGGTCCACAGTTTCTTATCTTCAGGTTTTCAATCACACTTTGATATAAGCTTCCCCATTTGCTTGATGCTGTCGGCCTTGTTCTCTCTGTAGAGATAAATCTGTCTTGAATTCAATACACTGAACACTCACCTACTCAAACCTTCATTATCCAATTCCCTTTTCTCTCATCTGCAGTCAAAACTCATTCACATCCATTCAATTTGCAGAGTTACTAATGCCAAATTCTTTCTCACTTTTGGAGACGTTTATATAGAACTCCTTTTCTAGTCTTTCTTGAAGGAAAGTTGTCATGTAAGTTAAAAGCCACTTATGGTTAGCTAAAAAACCTGCCCTTTTAATTCTAATAATGCAATATGTTTAGCTGTTTCTAAATAGTGAGAAGAGAAAATAGCCTAACGTGTTTCTCATGCTTCAGTCACCCTGTCCCTCACTGCTTGCCTTAAAGAAACTGGAAATCTAAAATGAAAAAGAGTTATGTTGAATTAAACCTGCTGTGTTTCCAAGGCATGAGAACAACTTCCTAATTTAACAATATTTCACAAGATTCTCAGAAGATTTCTACATGAACCTTTCATCATTTGTGGCAGGCTCAGGAAACATTGCTTTGCTCTGCGATAATAACTTCACAAAATAGCAATGTAATGCAACAATGCAAAACTATATACATATATTAGATTTATTTGTATCAGATTATTGATAAAAGTTTAAATAATTCAAACAGGTCCGCTAACAATATCTATTCATGATGCTGCATGAAATGATTGCCATATGGAAGTGTAGACTGTGGATGGATTGATTGATTGATTGATTGATTGAAGTTTCAGCTTTCTAGGCCTTACGGTTTGGGCTACACGATCAGTTTTAGGGAATGTGCAAATTAGTGTGTGATGTCATCCACTGCAAAAAATGTAAAAAAAATTGACATACGCGCTCGAACCCCTAAAAATAAAGAATTGTACTGGACGATTTCAAAATATCTGTAGCTAATGCTGTTCTTCTCATAATAACGGAAAATTACTGCTAACAAAAAGTCCTGACAAATACAAATCAAGTTCCTGTGTGACGTCAAGCAGTCAGCCAGGAGGAGGCTCGCACACAACATTTCTCACACAGTGAGCTGCAATCGTGTCTGACCGGTTACCGTCTCAATACTCTCAAGAACATATATATTTTTATATCTACCCCTTTTCTCTTTTAGAAGAACAAAACCAAAATCAAAACTGAGGTTGCCTTAGTAAAGGTAGGGTTTTTTTTGTATTTAAAGTAAGATAAAATGGCTGCTGCTGTGAGTGCGTGAATGCAGAAAATGGCGTCGTTATAGAACGAACACCTGAGAGTGTTTTTGATTGCTTCTCTGTTTATATAAAACATCGATATACGTGTCAGTCTATGCATACGTTAATATGTATAACTTGGCTTCTCTCTGTCCTGAAGCGTGGAAAATATTACATGACCAAACACCGCATGCTTGCTAACGTTAGTTACGCAGAAGCAATTATAGTAGTGGAAATGTTGGGCAATATCTGTTTACGGTATTGTTATTAGGTGATTTGGTCGTCTTTTAGGCTTTCAACATAATGAAAACTGAAAGACGTTACGGTATACAGCGGTTGCTCGTTTTTCTTTGTTAGCCTCGTTACTGTGTTAGCAAGCTAACGTTAAAGGTTTGGCCTCTTTTGTTAGGAAAGGGGATAACATCATTTAATTCCGACCAAATATATTGGTGCTACAAACTATTTTTGATCACGTTTAATATCAGTCTCTGATGTAGGCCTTTTCATCTTAAGAGGAAGAGGAAATTGTTAAATCTGATCAGATTTGTACGTCCAGTGTGTGTAATACGCAGCCATTTCGGAGCATGCCAGATTTCTCATGTCTCATTGACTCCCTTTTCTTTTGTTTTCTTCTTTCTTCATAACACAGTTCGGATTTCCCCATCCCGCCCTTTGATTATTATTCTTTTGAAGATTCTTCGTTGTCAAGCCGCCAAAGTGGAGAGTGTGATTGCAGAAGGGGGTGCTTCTCGTTTCAGGTAAGATCAAAGATCATACATCGGCCAGGACTTGGCTACCAGATATTCTTAACTTGTTATCCAACAATAGAAAAAACAAAGCTTAGCTGTACCCTAAATTATAAAGACAATTTGCCTGTTTACATCATTGTTTGTTCAGCAAAGTCTTCATTTTGAGGCACCCAAATTAAATAGGATTTCCCAATGTTGAAGCTTTTTACATCAAGATTGTCTGTGTCTAGGCTTACTCTCAAGTTGAAACACCATAAACATTGTGTATTGACTGGGATTTCTCTCTATTGCACGCTGGTTCAGTTGCGTTTTAGACCCGATCATCTGCGTTGACGCCACACCAGTCACCTTGAGCAAGTGGACAGTTCAATCGATTTAACTTAACTCATGACAGAGGGGTAAAGCATTTGCCTGAATTTTTAAAAGGATTTTTGAATTGAAGATTGAAAGTTGATCAATATGGGGGAACTCTTTTTGATGGGTGTCTTAAAATGAAGTCACTCGGATATTGGGGTACTTGCCACGTTAAAAGATAAGTCATAAGGTGTATTAACTGATCCACCAGTTCTGTTTTCTGCTGCTTTGCTTTTAAAATGGTTTCCAATCTCCTGTTATGTGTTGTGGTGGTTGTATGAATGTTTTTTTTTTTTTTTTTTAAGTTTTCTAATCTAATAATGCATTTATTTAAATTTTAGTGCTTCTTCGGGCGGAGGAGGAGGTAGGGGTGCACCTCAGCACTATCCCAAGACTGTCGGTAACAGGTATGGTTTGCTGAAGTCAAGAAGAGTCCAGATTCGCAATATATTTTGGAGACTCTAAACACACTGTTTCCCTTTAGCGAGTACCTGGGGAAAACCCCAGGGCCTAGCGTTCAGAGATGGGTTCCTTCACGAAGCACTAGACGAGATGTCAACTCCTCCAATGAAAAAGAACATCACGATGCAATATTTAGGAAAGTGAGAGGGTAAGTGTCCTTAAGGAGAATTAATATTCAATTCAGCAGAGATGGGAGTTTAAAGAAGCCTCTGTTTTTGAGCTCTTTTGTTCATTGTGCCCTGAGCCTCGTGAGCATGTTTTTGTGGTTGGGTCAGCTGACGCTCTCAAGCTCAGATAAGCACAAATTATGTGGTAAACTGTGGTCTTTGTTTTAACTGGTTCAAGATGTTTATTCTTTGCTCTTGCTTCTCTCGTAGCATACTTAATAAACTGACCCCTGAAAAGTTTGACAAGCTATGCCTTGAGCTTCTCAATGTGGGCGTAGACTCTAAACTTGTCCTCAAAGGAATCATCTTGCTGGTAAGATGGTTATTGGCTTTTTTTATACATTTCACCAGGTTTCATGGTGAATTTGAATTAACAACTTAAAGAAACCAGGAAGACACGTTACATAGACTGGCCAAAAAGTAAATAAAAATGCACTGCTGTTAATATTTTTGAGAAGTGGCTAATAGTATTGACTAAAAATTTGCAAAAAACAATATTGTTGAGTTTTAACTTTTTAAAAATGTATAATGGCAAAGATGGATTTACTCCACTTGTCTGTGTTACATGATTCTTCAGAAATCATTCGAATACACTGGTGCTTTTTATTATTAAATTTATTTATTTTATTTTCCTGCATATTATTTTTGTATAACGTAATCATTTTTTCAGAATTTTAGTAAAACAATTTATTTTTAGTGTAATTTATGGCATTCTCCTTGAATACATTTTCTTCTTAAAAAAAAATAAAAATTTAAATCTTACTAACATGTAAGTGTAGGTTATAGATTTTGCTCATGCAATCAATTGTTTTACTCTGCTGGAAATTACCTCCACAAATATTAGTCATTAGATAAATTACTAAAAACAGCTCTCTGGAATGTTTTTAATGATTATTCTCACCATTAAAGCTACAACAGTGCATTTCATGTTTGAAACCAGAACAATTTTGAAATTTCAAAGTCATACCAGACATTTTAGGATAATGACTTAAATCTAAAGAGATCAACAACAATTTCATGCATTACAGAATTACTATGGCATACTAATTCTGTCATCTATCCTTTAGATCGTAGACAAAGCCCTAGAAGAGCCCAAATACAGCTCACTCTATGCTCAGCTATGTCTGCGTTTGGCAGAGGATGCACCAAACTTTGATGGCCCTACACCGGAAATCCAGTCATCACAAAAGCAGAGCACAGTGAGTACCTGAATGCCATTATAAATTGTATGACATAACTGCATTTATTAAGGAATGTTGAATCGGATGGAGCTACATGTAATTAAATAATTGGTAACCAAAGTAATTGCCCATGTAGTTTAATTTTTCTAATAGTGCACCACACTGTGTATTGCCTGCAGACTTTCAGAAGACTTCTAATTACCAAGCTTCAAGATGAATTTGAAAACCGCACCAAAAATGTTGACAGTAAGTCTCTCCCTCCTACAATGTCATAAGTGTTTTTTGTTTGTTTGTTTGTTTTTTTTAAGAAAAGGGTTAGTGCTGCTGTGTTGCAGTTTAACATGGGGATGGGCAATATATATCGAACGATATTTTATGCGCATCTCATCAATAAAGCCAGTTCGTTGATTAGCGGGAAAACTCTGTCAGCTGTTTTCAAAAGGAACACCAGCTTAAACACAGTGCCGTAGATCACTGACAAGCTACGCATTGAGTTTCACAGGTGATTCAATGGCGCAGCTTCTCAGTGATCTACGGCTCGGTTCATAAGCTGGCGTTCCTTTTGAAAACAGGTGACGGAGTTTTCCCGCTAATCAAAGAACCGGCTTTACTGATGAGATGTGCATAATATACTGTTCGATATATATCACTTAACTATGTCTCTTTATTTAGTCTATGACAAACAAGATAACCCTCTCACCTCTGAGGAGGAGGAGCAGCGTGCCATTGCCAAGATCAAGATGCTTGGCAATATCAAATTCATTGGAGAACTCGGCAAACTTGACCTCATCCATGAATCTATCCTTCATAAGTGCATCAAAACAGTATGTATCCCACTCAACGTTTCAGTCTATTAGTTCCATTCCATCATGTGCTTTGGTTAGTGCTGGCTCAGTGATTTTGGTGACTCACACACTCTAAACTATCTATAGCTTTTGGAGAAAAAGAAGAGGGTCCAGCTCAAGGACATGGGAGAGGATCTGGAGTGTCTCTGTCAGATAATGAGGACTGTGGGGCCCAGACTCGACCATGAAAAAGCCAAGGTACTGCTTGACCCAAGGACCATTAAGGGTCACATTAAATGATAAATATTTAAACACCAATTTGTCTTACACTAAAATTCAATTTTCTAGAAATTGGCTTTGTATTAGTAAGAACAAGACATGACTGATTGCAATAATGTCATGTTGGCTTTTTGAAAAATACTGTAGTGCCTTCTAAGTCTCGTTTTTGTGAGTTGTTTTTTCCTCTCTTGCTGAGCAGTATTAAGATTATGATAGAGCCATTAAGTTACATAAGTGTAATTTGTGGTCATGATCTCTCATCCATCGTTTCCTTTCCCACAGTCTTTAATGGATCAGTACTTCAGCCGTATGCAATCCTTAATGAACAACAAGGATTTGCCTGCAAGGATTCGTTTCCTACTGCAGGACACAGTGGAGCTGAGAGAGAACAACTGGGTTCCTCGCAAAGCTTTCATCGACAACGGACCAAAGACGATAAACCAGATTCGTCAAGATGCAGTGAAGGTAAAGAAGTTTTTCTTTTGTTAACTGCAATGTAAAGTGTTTAATTAATAAAAATCTGTCTTTCCCTCTCTGAAGGATTTGGGTGTTTTTATTCCACCCATGAACCAGGGAATGAGAATGGACTTCTTCCTAGAAGGCCCCTTCATGCCGAACAGGATGAAACTGGATAGAGAAACTCTCGGGGGTTTGGCCGATATGTTTGGTCAGATGCCAGGTGAGTTTATAACTTTATTTATTTTATTTGTTTGTAGAGAAATGTGTCATGTCTTCATCTTAACCGGTAATTATTTTTGCAGGTAGTGGCATAGGGACTGGTCCAGGTGTGATCCAGGACAGATTTTCCCCAACCTTAGGACGTCATCGCACAAATCCTCTTTTCAACGGCCACAGTGGACACATGGCTTCCCAACCACAGTCACAGTTTGACTTGGGTATGAAGCCTTTCATCAAGTCTAACCAGGTAAGCATAAATGTTTTTGCTACTATTACAGCATTGTTAAAAAAAATTATATATTAAAAAAAAAAAAACCTAACTGAGATTTTTAAACAACTATATATTCTTAGGGACAGAATCAGCATTTTCACAACCAAAACCAGAACCATTCAAACCAGCAGCAAGCTCAATCTAAGGACATGCCTCCGCGCTTCAAGAAGGGGCAGCTCAATGCAGACGAGGTAAACAAGACACCAAGTACTGAGTAAAACCAAAACATCTTCCACCCTATGATTATAAAAAGACGCGTTATTCTGAGGGACTCCACTGGAAGGCAGTTTTCATACTTTGTCTGTTCTTTTGTTTCTTCCTGTTCTTTCTCTCCTCTTTATGCTTCTCTCTTCTGTCCCTCACTCTTAAACTGCTAACCAGTCCGCTGACTGCGATTATGAGATATGAGGGTGTGAATTGTCAAAATAGTATTCAGAATTTAATCTTTGTAAGTACCCTAACAAATGTTCTGTATGCTTTCCCATGATTTATGCTTACAGATCAGCCTTAGACCTGCTCAGTCGTTCCTCATGAATAAAAACCAAGTGCCAAAACTGCAGCCCCAGATTCCCACCATGATCCCTCCCAGTGCTCAACCTCCACGTACACAGACTCCACCGCTAGGACAGGTAGAGAATCCCCTCAGCTTTGCTGAACGTTTTAGCTGGAGTTAATGTTTCCTGCCAATGAATTTAGATTCCATGGAATAACTTCACATTTAAAAAAAAAATCCTTTTTTAGCCTCCTCAACTTGGTCTGAAAACCAATCCGCCTCTGATCCAGGAGAAACCTCAGAAGACTACTAAGAAACCAGCACCTACTAAGGAGGAACTGCTGAGAATGACTGTGCGTGCCTTTTTGTTTGTTGTTCTACCTGTTTTCTGTTCAAAGCATTCTCATCATCGGCTGTTAAGAGTCTTTCTAATGGTTTACTGAATTTGTTTACAACAGGAGAACATTGTGACTGAATATCTAAATAGTAAGAACATGGAGGATGCCGTTACTGGTGTGAAAGAGATGAAAGCTCCCAAACACTTTCTGGCAGAGATGTTGAGTAAGATCATCATGTGTTCTCTGGAGAGGACTGACGAAGACCGGGAACAGGCTAGCACTCTTATCCATACACTGCGTACTGAGGGCTTCATCACTGGGGAAAACTTCATGCAGGTAGGTTGTTGTTTTTGTCCCTTCAGCAAACAAAATATTTGTATTTTGTGTTACATTATCTAATTCTCATACTTATTTTTGTTATCAGGCTTTGCTGAATGTCTTAGATCAGTGCCCTAAGATTGAGGTGGACATTCCTCTGGTGAAGTCATACCTAGCACAGTTTGCAGCACGGGCCATCATTGCTGAATTAGTCAGTGTGGCAGAACTGGCTCATCCACTGGAGAATGGCAACCACTTTCCTCTTTTCTTGCTATGTCTGCAGCAAGCTTCCAAGCTCATGGACCGCGAGTGGCTCACAGATCTCTTTCAGCAGAGCAAGGTCAACATGCAGAAGATGCTTCCTGGTATGTCTCATTCATACACACAACTCGCTCATTTTGCTATTAAATAGGATTGATTTTGATTGTGTTGCCTTTTAACTAGAAATATTTAATCTATTTATTTTTGTTCCCCTCAGAAATTGACCAGAATAAAGATCGTATGCTGGAGGTTCTTGAGGGGAAAGGTTTAAGTTTCCTTTTCCCCTTGCTGAAACTGGAGAAGGAACTGCTGAAGCAGATCAAGGCAGACCCCTCCCCTCAGTCCATCTACAAGTGGATCAAAGACAACATTTCTCTCAAACTCCACACTGACAAGGGCTTCATCAACATACTTATGACAAGGTACAGCCCATTGAATGTGCATTGAATGTGCATTGCATTCATGAATGAGATAAGTGAAAGGCAGACTGATATAATTGACGTTGTGGTTTTTCTGTTTAACAGCTTTTTGCAGTATATCTTTGCTGAGCTTGGTGTGGACGAAGGTGATGAGCAACTGGCCTCCCCTTCTAAAGAGCAGCTTGACCAGGAGAAACAACTACTACTCTCCTTCAAGCCAGTCATGCAGAAGTTCCTCCATGATCACACTGATCTGCAGGTCAGTGCCCTGTATGCCCTGCAGGTGCACTGTAATGCCAACGCTTTCCCAAAAGGTACAGGAACTACTTTTTGTAACCTTTAGTGCCCGTCAAGATTTTCTAAATCAATAAAACCTTGACTTGTGCTTCTTGTCATTTAGGCATGTTGCTTCGCTACTTTGTCAACTTTTATGACATGGAGATAATTGAGGAGGAAGGTTTCCTTGCATGGAAAGAAGACATTTCCCAAGAATTTCCTGGAAAAGGAAAAGCTTTATTCCAGGTAAGTTTAACCACGTCTTTTTAAATGTAAATGTTTTTACCCTTTAGAGTACATGTAGGTTGATAAGTCTTTAATCTTTCTTTTTTAGGTGAACCAGTGGCTGACTTGGCTTGAGACGGCTGAGGAAGAGGAGTCTGAGGAGGAAGCTGACTGAGGAACTGACAAGTCTTCTAGTACACATCAATTTCCTTCTACATGACTTGATGTCTTCTCTTTGGTTCCTGCACTCTTTGCAGTAGCTTTAACATTCAGCCAATTACAGTACACTGCTGCTAGGCTCATAAATTTAATGAACGACGTAGTAATACCATTATTGTAACGTCTCTAATGTATTTTCTCACATCATAACCAATGGCAGGCTTGTTATCTGCTTTAGTTTGAGAACCACTATGCTTTTTCAGTAGCAAAAGTGGTAGCCAAATCTTCCTTACATTTTGTTTTTTTGTTTCACAAGACACAGGACAGAAAACCTTTCAGCGTCTCAGCAGAAGTGAAACTTGTTTATATAGAACCAATGATTTGTTTACGGTCTGTCTTGGGGATTGATTAAATTGAATCATAAGATCCTGGTTGAATGGCCTTTGTAGGTTACGCTGTAGACGCTTTTATTAGTGTTATTCTGGGTTGGTTGCAATATCAGAACACCCCTTGTGCATGATTTAAACATCCGTAAAACTGTAATCACTGTAACATGTTAGCAGTTTCCATTTCTACCTCCTACTCAATGAGCGTTATTTAGTGCAGGCTTCTGATGTCTAAAGTTTTAGTCTTGAATTAAGATCCAGAACATCTGCGTAGTTTGATTTTGCACAACACACTACCTAATAAGTATCTCAGCTTGCAGTAGTTCAAGTGCTTTCAATTGAAGATGCAGAAGTCAAGCTACTAGTGTCAACTTAATGCCTCTGCTGCCCCAGCCTTACTTCATCGATGTTGTCTGCAGTGTGATCTGACAAAGTAACTGAAATGTGTTCTCTGTTAATGGCAGTAGTAATGTTGCCCTTCAGGTCCCACTGATTTGCTGCAAATTATTCCAATCTTAAACATCAAAGTGATGGATTATTTTAACCTGCTTTTTAATGGGTCATAAAATGTAAAAAAAAAAAAAAAAAAGGGAAAAAATCTAGAAAAAAATGAGGTGAAAGGCTTTG
Organism: Enteromius radiatus; assembly: GCA_032357445.1. Lineage (NCBI taxonomy): Eukaryota > Metazoa > Chordata > Actinopteri > Cypriniformes > Cyprinidae > Enteromius > Enteromius radiatus. The sequence goes on from JAUCMS010000034.1 coordinate 19,348,550, forward strand.
CCCTTGTCAATGGGGGTTTCTCTGCAAACCTTTTATTGACAGGTGTTTTAACTATTTTTGACAAAGTTAATCTTGTACACTTGCGTTTCCCAACATGTTAACTGCAATTCAGTTGTCAGAAAGGAAATGTCATTGTAAGGCTGTTTAGTGCTGTATTCATCATCACTATTGCTGAATTCACAATAAAGGAAAAACTTGATGAGCTAAAGTGTTTCAGTTGACATTTTTTGGAAGAAATGCTCTGAGAATTTTACATTTCAATAGCTTTCATTGTTAAGTCTCTTGTGAAGTTAGAATTATTTTGCTAGAATCTATTCCACAAGGATACAGTACCAACGTTTAAAATAAGTTTTGTAGATCAAAACATTCAAAAATTAATTGTCATTAAATCTTGTTTACTACAAATATTTTGTTTAGGCAATATATCTAAAACTAGACATTTACATTTATTCCTCATCAGTGGGGATCCAAAAATATTCCACTTTCCTGTTTCTCCTTGAAAATCCTGATTCGTGGGTGTCTGCCATTGGTGACAGCTCTCTGAAGTGGCCTGGGCCAGTGTCCCGTCCAACACGAGGTGCAGCCACCCTAAACATCGTCTTGCTGAGAAGATGAGACCAATTAAGTCAATACATTTTCTAATGAAAGATTAGCTTTTGATAAATTATACATACCTCCCTGAACTCCTCTCTGATTCCTCACTGTTGAGGTCAGGCGTAGAGATATACACAGGGTCTCCTTCCTGTTGTGTGCATGTTATTAAATGCTGTTATGTAGTAACAAAATGGATGTTTACATTTGTTTTATTTTGTCAATGTGCTGCACAGAAAAGAAACTTTACCGTGAAGTTCCTTGGGGTGCCATCTTGGTTTTTCAGGATCTTAACCCTCTGGTCGCTTTCAGTCATACACAGGAAGTAGCTCTTTATATTAGCTTGACACTGAAGTGAGAGGCAAGTATGTGTTGTTGTGCCGTCAATTCAGAAAAAAAAAATCAGAATTAGGTTGTAGTTCCATTTTGAAAATCATTTTTCAGGGTTAGTTCTTTAGGGTTTTTATTCCATCATTATCATGATTAATTTAATTTTAAAAAAGTTTTTATTTCCATACATATAGTACTGCTCAAAATTTAAACCGTTCAAGAATTTTGTTTAGAATTTTGGTTCAGCAAGATGTTTTTTAAGAAGAAAAAGAAAAAAAAACTTGCGCTCACCAAACGTAAATTAAGTAGCAATGTTTTGTAAATATATCACAATTGTAGGCATCCTTTCCTACTAAAATATAGCTTTAATTTAAAAAAATGAATAAATACAATAGTGTTATATTACATTTTACACTTTATTCAAGATGGACAGAAAAGGAAAGGTGTACATACTGCTTTGGTCTGTCTCAGAGACTTAAGTTCTTCCTGCTCTCTGATGACTTCTGTCAGAACCTGGTGTTTCTCTCTCCAGCTGAGACACTCCCTGGTGCGATCTTCCCTCTCCCGCTCGGCTAAATGTCTTTCCTTTTCAGATTCCTGCTGGGCTTTATTAGCCCTTTCTCTCTGCTCTTCAGCAACCAGAGCTCTGCGTCTGGAGTTCACCTCCCTACAGAGAGAGGATGACAGTGACAGACAGCATCATGAACCAGACTGTTCCAATTTAGCTTTTATTGCATTATAATGGCCTGAATGCTGGCACGTCAGGATCCATTCACAATGCTTGTATTACCAAAGATAAATGGCATTACTGAAGGCTTTCGAGCTTACTTTTCCATTATCTTTACATTCTCCTCAGTCAGCTCCTTCAGTTTGTGTCGTAACGTGTTCCTCTCATCCTCCAGTATTTTGTTCTCCTCATGGAGAGCCTGCTTTTCTCCTGACACCCTGTCTAGTTTTAGCTTGGTCTCAAAGTAATTCTTTTCAGCTTGTGCTAAAAGTAGCTGGACATCATTGTGCTATGGATGACAGTATATGCAAACGAATTCAGTGGAGCGATATAGAATTATTTTGCATTTGCATTATTTTGCATCTACGTGTTTGATGATGTATCTGTACCTCTTTTTTTAGCAGATGTAGTTCTTCACTGAGCCGTGTTTTGTCAGATACAGCGAAATCTTTTTCTTGCCTGCTGTCTATTGCCCGAGCCTCAGCCAGTGCCCTGCTCTTGTCCGCCTCTGCTCGTCCTCTGTCAGCATCCTCAGCTGCCCTGGAGCACAGTGTGGCCCTCTGCTGGCTGAGGTGCAGCTTTTGTTTTAACTGATTACAAAGGAAAGAAGAGCCAAAATGGTTTTGATTAGGGATGTGCTCTGCTACGACTAATTTCAAAGTCTCTTAAATAGACATAACCGACTAGTCGACTCATCTGAAAGTAAGAAAACCTCAGAATATAATCTAAAACTGTGTGTGTAATATGCAATCCACTTTTAAATACTTTACGAACAATCCTTAAATCGATGTTATTCGAGTTGTTCTTATTTTCCATCAAACCGTTAGAATTTGCAAAACTGACGGCAACAAAAGCGGCAGACATGCTGAATGAAAATGCAAATGCACAGACATTAGCTGTCGCATTTGTACAAGCAGAAACATATGGTGCACATATTACTATTGTAAACAAAATACGCTGATACTATGTTATTAGGCATTGTACCGACATAGCATTAAACATATTTTTAAAAATCTTTCCGACCAATTTTAGTTCCCTTTCATACATAATGTTTTCCCCTTTAAACTGGTAAATTAAGCTCCCACACCTAGGTCTATATCAGGCTGGAAATTTCTGAGAGGCACTCAGTGACACACAAAAATACATGTAGCCTATATGCAAGACCTGGGAGCAGAGATTAAATAAGTTTGTTCTCCACTTCTTGGCTATAGTGGACTATAGTATTTCGTTGTTGACTAGCAGCAGTTCTGCTCTTCTACACTGACTGTGATTCCTGACGTGTCTTGTGCACACCTCTTTAACTTGGGCCTGGAGTTCCTGGTTGAAATTGCGCAGGTTTCTCATGGTGAGCTCACTCTCAGTCCTCATCACGATCCTTTCCATGTGAATTTCGTTAGACAGATACTTGTTCTCCTTCTTTAGGTCTTCACATTCCTGAACAACACAAATACATTGGAAATGGGACTACCCTGCTGGAAAAAACAGCATATGCTGGTTAGGTGCTGGTTTAAGCAAAACTACCAGCTTTTTCAGCAGGGCATGCATCCAGTAAGACACAAAATATATTTTGTAGAATGTTTCAGCTTTCCCAGCTTGCTGAAAATTCTATCATTTAGATTTTTTCTTTAATTGAGCTACCATTTTAATTTGAAAGTTTTGGTCATTTTGGGGTTTTTTCATATTTAGTAGTTTCTGTATACACACACAGGTAGGCCTAAATATATATATATATATATATATATATATATATATATAAAACTGAACTACTGAATAAAAATATTCTGTTAATGTATATTTTAGGATAAACATTTATTTATTTTTTATTGTTGCACTTTTAGTTTCAGTTTTTTGTATTTCAGTTTCAAGTATTTAATGACCATAAAATGATTTATTAATTTTGATAAATTATTTTTTAACTCGTTTTAATCTGAAAATAAAAATAATTAAAGGACAACATATTAAAAATATTAGTTTTATTTTTTAACTTGCAATGAAAATGACTAATTTACAAATGATTTTTCACACGTACATGTCAATTACATGAGACCCAAGTCAAAATATTTGAGAAAGACCTCAAATACACAATTAATGTGTGTTATCTATGAAAGTACACCCTTGTTCTGAATGTGCCCAGAGGACACTGCCCTAATGTTCTCCATCATGTCAGCACCTACCTTCCTCTTCCTCACTAGTTCTCCCTGCAGGTGGTTGATCTGCAGGAAGGAGCCGCTGCCACTCAGGGCACTCAGAGGTCGGACTGCACGTACAGGTCTTCGAGGAGGGTGCGTGGGTTTCGAAACTCCTTTAATCTCCTCTATGCTTTCGAATCGGCTGCTCATGTTGTTGCTGCTGTGAGAAAGAGACTTAAAAGTACCACTGTCTGAACCAGGGGTCTTCAGTGCAGTCAGAGCCTGGAGCTCTCCATGAGAGCTGGCCCTTAGGTTCATGGGTCTGACTGGATGCTGAAACCAGATGCAGAACTTTCAATTTTGAGCCGCTGTGAAATATGTTTTCCTCCTGCCGACCCAACGTCCCTGTAGACGTGAATGAAATGGGAACTAAGGAGACTCACCAACATGCAGCCTAGTTCAATAATTTATGAGGAAACATTATACCAACTCACAGGGAGCAGAAACTCTATGCTACCACAAGGGATCAAACACAACTCATATCATCCTTGACTAATTGCACCATAGTGCCTCTCAACATCCTGAAATGAGCTGGTTAGGGTTAACACCATATAGGTAATGATGCCAGAACTGAAGACTGACTAGATTTAACTTTTTTTTTTTTTAAGAAAATCTGACTGATGTTTACCAAGAAAAACCAAGTGTTAAGGTTGGTTGTCTGTGATATTCTGGTCATTATATATGACATAATATCAGTCTCTTGGAAATTTTAGGCAAAAATGTTGAACCCATCTTACATCTCAGGTATGGATTGTAGTAAAAAATTACCTCAGAGGATTTCAGCATTATAACAGCAATTGGTTCTGGTCTTAGACTTCTGGGGACCTTAAGAAAAACTTTATCAGGGTGCCCGTCATGTTGATTCTGATTGAAGGTACTAAAGTTATTCAGACAATAGCAGTGAATGATTGTTTCTTTTGTTGTTTGAATAAAGACAGAGACAGCAGAATGTTTATTAGACTGCTGTCACTTTAAGACAGAATGCACAAATCTAATATACTGACAAGCTGCCTGACTTTTGATTTGTGTGTGTGTGTGTGTGTGTGTGTGTGTGTGTGTGTGTATAGGTGTCCGTTTAGTGCAAATTAGAAGCCCCATGTAGTCTGTATGTCTCACTCCATCTTGGATCACAGGTACAGAAAGCCTTCTGGAAAAATTCTTGATGTTATGTAGGAAGGGCAACAGTGCAGCACTTTTATTGGATCTTCATTGTCACTTGAAGCCAAATTTCTATTAATCGCACTACCCTAATTATTCATTCATATTTGAGAGCAAGAGGGTCCCCTGGTGGTTCAGGGGCTCTAAACAACTTGCATCCTTTGTGTATAGAGAGAATAGCACTGGCTGCAATGACATTGCCGTTTTCATCTGTTGCTTAGCTGCTTGCAAGGGGCTGTTCAAACAGAACATGATTTCACATTCAACTGTGCTGCTTTTCCTTTTTTTTCTATGTAAACATGCACTAACCCATTAAGAGGCTGTTCACACAGAATGTGACTTTGCTTTCGTCTGTGCTGGATTTCCATTGTTTCTATGTGTAAACATAAACATGCACTAGAGGGACATGTTTGACTGTTACGACTAACTAACAGCCTGCATCTCATATTTTTAAAATCAAAATGTGGTCTGTGTGAACGGTTCCTAATGAACTTTCTTCTAAGAGTAAGTTTAAGACAATAAACATTAATAGATTTCATATAGTTATTTATTTTGCAATCACTCATTGTCACAATTACATAGTAAAACATATAAATAGCATACTTAAATTATTATACTGAATTTTTGTGAATTATAACCCTAGTAATAGTCTACCTCAATAACACCAGATCCTTTACAAGTATAGTATACAAGACTGATTCCCTTCACTTTACAGAGGAAGGAAATTCAAACCCCTCCATTGTAAATGTATTATTCAGGCAGAGTGAAGCAGCACAAATAAGAAGAAGTTCCACTGGCCCAGATAGCTCTGTTTGTGGTTTTGCTTTAAGCATTAACTGCATAACAAATAAACAAACTTTTAACTTTTGTGACTTCAACTAGTTTAGTGATATAAAAGAAGCAGAGTACACAAACTTTTAATACATGAATAATATTGAAAATCCCAGTCATGATGGTTTATTTTATCTGCTCTCAGAAAAATAAGGAAAAATGTGTTTATGTTCTAAGTCAGGAATTTGGAAATTAGATAATTATTTGAATGGTACAGGATACTTTGAATAACTTCCTGTAATTTTCTACGCCGCCCCTGTGGGTTTATTCAGAGGATATGCTTTCTATGTTTCCCTGCATTCTTGACAAGGCATCGCTAGCCTGTAATTCACTGTTCTCAGTCCCAGAGCCTCCTGCAATAGCATGCAACTTGGCAGGTTGATTTGAAAGTGGTAATGAGCCCTCTGTTTATTTAGCCTTCAGAATCACAGACAACCCTGGAAAGAATGACCTGCAGAAGGAAGCAGGCCTAATTCAGCAGTCTTCTGCTAACATCACAGACGCTATACCAGGCTTATAAAATTTTTGCTTGTCCAAGGACATATTGAAAGGAAATATTTTTTCAGTTAGATAATAAACCATCAAGGACATCAACAATGTCAAACTTTGAATTTAACTTGAATAGTAATTATAAGAAGTTTTAGAGAGATAGAGAGACTGACTTACAGAGTCAGATGTGACTCAGATATGAAATGGAAGTCGGGACAACTTCCAACAATGTCTATATATGCATGATTTATCAAATGATTTCAAATATAGTTAACATAACTAGTGCACGACCACAGGAAATGAAAGTTTTTTATTTGTCCTCTGCCCTAGCTTTAAATGCGCTTATGGTGAAGGTCATCATCCTCAACCTCCTGTTTCCTATTTACATGGCTCTCTTTCTGCAACATCATCAGAACGATTGTGTTCAAACTTCTGGACATTTTAGGTGGCATGTTCTGCAGTCATGGCGAGAGTCTGGTTACAATTATGTTTACTGCTCTTCTTATTTACAGGCACACTCTGTCTGGATGTGAGTCAAATCAACGGTAGGTTTATCTCTTTCTTGTTCTGTTGATTTAAATGTAATTTTATTAGATTACGAATCTATACTTTTGCACTTTTTAAAAAACCGTCTTTTGTTGGTTGCTTTTAGTTCCTACAAATGATGGGATGTCTGGAGTATTGTTAATCCAAACCAAAAGCAATATGTACAGTTTTAATGCCACCACAGCCAAAGAAGCATGCAAGGCTATAAAAATGAGAATTGCTTCAAAGGCTGAAGTGGAAACAGCAAACAAAAATGGCTTAGAGACATGCAGGTAAATCATTATTTAATTAGATTTATTTATTTAATGTCAAATTTAAAATATGAGTGTATATATGGTATTGATCTGCTCTTTTAGGAAATATGATTCTTGTTTTTAAATAATACTTAAAACCCTGGATGCCTTATATATGTCACTTTAAAGACTCATTTAGAATAAATATAATATGACATGAATGTCTAGGACACAGACCTACAAATACACTAGATACCCAAATGTAATGAATTTTGGTGTGTGTGTGTCAAAGTCAGCTTTATTGTTAATTCTGCCACATGTACAGGACATACAGAGAATTGAAATTACGTTACTCTCAGACCCTAAGTGGATAACAGTGTTGTGTGTGTGTGTGTGTGGGTGTGATATTTAGAAGTTATATTTGAACTCTACAGGTCCTGTTTCTTCTAAGAGATTGCACTCTTAGGAGATTTCTTGTTTTCACACAGGTATGGTTGGGTTGAGGAGCAAATCGCAGTAATTCCTAGAATCAAGGAAAGTGAAAAATGTGGCAAAGGCCAGTTAGGCGTTTCTGTTTGGAGAGCTGACATCAGCAAAATGTTTGACGTTTACTGTTTTAAGCCAGCAGGTAATTATATATAGGCTATAATATGTTTCTGAAAATACTTTCATCAAAATAATAAGTGTTCTGAAATTCTGAATAATAATGTTTAAAAATGTTATTTTATTTTATTATGTTATTTTAAAAAATGATGACATCTGGAATTTGGATGTTTTGTTTTTTTTGTTTGTTTTGTTTTTTGTTTTTTTAACTAACATGTGATTTTAAACTTAAAATCAGTAGATAAATCTACTAGGCTTGTTAGTAAATTATCTCTCAAAATGCACCTTAGGTCCTGATGGATCATTTGAAACAACATCAAGCAGGCCTCAATCTACAACAGGAGGAAGAACACTATCAAACAATCATTATTCCACTGAAACAACCCATCCATCATCCATTATGTCAGCCTCTACTCCTGCCTACACATCAAGATCCCTTCCTCCACATACATCCACCCCATCAATTTCCTTGACTTTTAACACTTCCTCCTCAACATTTGTAACCCTTAATCTTTCTAACATCAGTGACAGTTCCCAGACAACAACAAGCTCTCCATCTTTTTCATCTTCAACTTCACCCGAATTTTCAACCTCATCTTCCTCTCATTCATCGACTCATTTTCTTCTTCAGCATAGTTCAACTCCAACAGGTCAGCCTGCATTGCCCCAAACCACTACGCCCAACAGCCCATCCATTAGAGGTTAGGTTTTGAAACTTACATCACCTCTTTAATAATTTAATTACTTTGCACATATATTTGTATCACTCTCTTTTGTCTTTTTATAATTTAGCAGATCCCAAGACATTTGTCATCATTTCCATTGTGTTACTGTTATTGCTGGCAGCTGCAGGTGTAGCTTTGTATCTCAAAATGTAAGTGTGAATGCGAACATGAGAAAAGATTTGTTACATGCATACTGTTCACTGACTAGTGTGCTTTGCTTTAGTAAAAGAAAACAACTGTTTACATCCTGGATCAGAATGAGGCCAGAAGAGATTACTGAAACCGAGATGTGGAAGCGAATAAATGAGAGGCATTGTATGCCAGAACAGACCAGCAAAGACAACAAGAAATGCAACATCATCCTTCATATGGAAGAAGAACCAAACTTATCCTAAAAAAAAAAAAAAAAAAAAGTGTTTTACAGAGGAAAGAAATGCATATGGATTCACAAGTGTTCACATGCTAGGCTACTTTTTTAGTTTGCTGCTCATTTAATTTCAAATATTATTTTACTTTCAAATAACAATAACAGATGTAAATACTAGTCTGTTCTTAATAGTGTTGTATGATTATATAATCTTATATATAATCTTATCAATGATAGTAATTTGTATCCTTAAATTCCTTAGTTGCAGGCTACTTGTAGTCTGTAAGTATCAAGGTTCAATAAGATTTTTACCACTGAGCGTGCTCGTGACATCATCAACCAGCGTCAATGTTTTCTTGTTATCATCCGACTTATCATCTCGAATATTTGCTTGGATAAAACAAATGTCAGCAGGTTTGTAGTCATATATTTCCATCTCTCTGGTTTTACGTACGTTTGCAGCTAACACTGTGTATTGAGTGTGTTTCCGTTACGGTCTTTATGTATTGTTTTGGCTAGCCGAGCTAACACTAGTAGCTGCAGTAACGTTAAATGTTTTATATCAGCCTCGTCTATGTTTAAAACCGCGTTTTCACAAGCTGAAACAAATGTGTATGGTTCACTTGCCTGCTTGGTTGTTACGTCTTTTTGAAAGACGTTTAGCTGTTATTGGTAAGTAATAGGGTAGGTAAGAAGATAAATAAACACCTGTTTATTTCGAAAGTATTGGTGTACATATATTATCATTATCATATTGGAGTCATTTAATATCAGCAGTTTAATATGATTTATTTGTGGCTATGCGTTTTAGCACGTCACGTTCACATTGTGTCTCTGTAGGTAACTTGCTGACTAAAAAACATAAGCATAACTTTCATTTTGAGTGTTTGAATGTTTTAAGGTGAAAAAAAGGACAGTGGGGTCCATGTTTCATGTTCCATTTCACTGCAATTATGAATTACTTTTTCAGCAAAAAAAATTAAAAGTGTTTAATTGTTTTCCTTTTGGTTTGAGCGTGATTCAAAACAAATCAAAGCATTTTATAGATTATGTAGCCTATATTTCGAGAAAGAAAGTTTACATGATTAGTGTCACATTAAAAAATGATATACATATTTCAACTTTAAACAAAATTTAACCCATAACTCGATTCCCAATTTTTCAGTGCGGTCTCATTATGGACCCCACCATGACCCTGTAAAGAAATATTTAAATTCTGTGTTATTTAAACACTTTTGATCACATTTTTAGTGTTTTGCACTTCACACTGCATGATGTCATGTCAACAGTCTCTTTATCTAGAGCCTCCAGCAGTGAATGAGGTCTAGAGTTGTTTTGGAGCAGTCCTCCATCTGGAGCCAAGATGGGCCAGCAGTTTTCTGGCCAGGCAGTGACCAGACTCCCTGAGAAACTGATCAAACATGTGGGGCTAGTGCGTGACAGTGGCTACCTTACCTATGATGAGTTCTTGGGACGTGTGGCAGAGCTCAATGATGTGTAAGTGAGATGTTAGGAGATTTTCAAACTTTAGTACAAAAAAGCTACAATTTGGGTTACAGCAAGGCACTTACAATGCGCAATGGCCAATTCTGAAAAATGTTAAATCAGCCACAAGATGTAAGCATGCTTGTTAGCATGATTTTGATGTGAAACGCATCTCTTAGTAACCTAATTTTACAACTTTTAGTAACCTAATTTCACAATGACAATGCAGTGCAATAAACTCTAAAACCCTAAATCAATGGTTTTATGTTAATTAAATAATATTACGGAAAAAATATGAAGAGTTTAATAACTAGTAATTGTATGATTTTATTAAAAATATAATAGTAATAAATTATAAAAACACTTTTTCCTGCTTATTTTTAAGTTTGGAGTTTAAACTGAAAACATACACATTATCCAGTTTGATGTGATGTTATAGGTAATATGATTTAATTTTTGTTACACACAGAACTGCTAAGCTAGCCTCTGGCCAAAAGAAACATCTTTTGTTTGAAGTACAGCCAGGATCTGATGCAACAGCGTTATGGAAAGTTGCTGTGAGAATAGTGTGCACAAAGGTGAGATTATTCTGAATTTATAGGTAAAATATATTAAAATGATTTTCAAATTAAATATAAATATAGTCATTTTCTCTGTACTGCAAATTTGAAGTGTGTGATGGATGTTTTTCTAGGGTGGGATGGAAATTGTTACCGCTATCTCTGTTTGCTTGTAGATTAACAAGGAGGATGGAATGGTAGAGGCCTCCCGTATTATGAATCTGTACCAGTTTATCCAGCTCTATAAAGACATCACCAGTCAGGCGGCTGAAGTATTTTGTTCAGAGGCTGCAGCAGAGGGATCCTCTGGGCCGCTGTCATCAGAAGACACCTGCCAGGCCAGCATGTGGATGGGCAGGTACTTTACAGAAAGCATTGTTTTCGGTTTACCAAATCTGCCCCTGATGTAATGATGCATAATAGATGACACATTATCTCATCAGGCATAATTTGCTCTGTAATAGGGTCAAACAGTTGACTGATGAGGAAGAATGCTGTATCTGCATGGATGGGAAAGCAGACCTCATTCTGCCCTGTGCACACAGCTTCTGCCAGAAGTGTATTGACAAGTGGTAAGAATCTGTGATTCATTAGCATGATTTATGAATGGATTACAGCCCAATAATTAATGTACTGTCATCATTTACTCACCCTCATGTTGTACCAAACCCAGTGGTTCCCATTGACTATCATTTAATAGACAAAAAATACAATGGAAGCCAGTGGGAAATGAACTTGTTTACAAATATTTGGTTGCCAACATACTTTAAAATACTAGTATGTAATAACTATACTAGTCATCATTTACTCACCCTTATATTGTTACTTCCAAAGCTGTGAACTGAATCCAATGTTTACCAAGCCAAATTAAAAACCTTTTAAGACCAAAACAAATAAAATGAATGCCATATATCTGTACAGAACAAAGCCATAAAATCTCACAATCTTGAAGCCATGAAATCTCGAAAATCCTGAAATAACTCCTGTATCTCAACATTCTTTTCCTTAATTAAACTGACTGAACGTATAAAGAAAAATACCAGATTTTGATCAACATTATGACCTAAAAAAAAAAAGAGGATACATAAATAATTTTAATCATCCATGACAAACCCAGCTCCATTGTGTGTTTGTGTGTGCCTCATATAGGAGCGGTCAGAGCCGAAACTGCCCTGTCTGCCGGATTCAGGTGACTGCCGCTAATGAATCATGGGTCATGTCAGATGCTCCCACGGAGGAAGATATAGCTGGGTACATTCTCAATCTAGCAGATGAAGCCGGGCACCCACACAGACCTTAAAATGAAGCACTGTGCCACTGTCATACTCACTGTCTCCCCATAACAGATGACCTTCTTTACACAGTTATTTCTTAGGGCGACTGGGTATTTGTTGCACTATATAGTGTCACTCACTGAAGGCAATAACTGCTGAGTTTTTGACTTTTTAATATACTATTTTTAGGTTAATGCACCATATTATAACACCTGACCAATTCATAGACGCGACTGAACTGTATGTAGGTAAATGCTAGACAAGATGTAGCTGTGAAACAACTTAATTTCCTTGTTGCACTTGCGGTTTTATCTAGTTTGTGAAGTAACTGCACTTAATTGCATTTGTTCCTTAAAGGCCTTGTAATACCTGAATAAGCGTCACAGTATCAGCATGTGCAACAGTTTAATAGTATTGATGCTGTAATTATTGATGTACATTTATATACTTAGGTTTAATAGAATAACTATAGTGATCTGTTTGACATGAACTCCTTATCTATGTGTAAGTTGGATCAAATGTTAATTATAGGGCATGACTCATAAGATTCATTATTCATTACTATTTGAGACAGTTTGCTTGTTTTCTTTAGTTTCAGATGAAAGCTTTATTTTATAGGGTATCGCTGATGCTTTCAGTGGAGGTTTGTCATATCTTTTCCTGGTTTGACATCCTAGACTTTTTAATTCTGCACTTTTGTGTGTATGAGAGAGACTGTGAATTTGTGGGATTAGGGAATTTACTTGTATTATAAATTCAAAGTTTAAATGGAAGTCTAAATATGTGTGGCAGTTTATTAAGATCTGCTAATCTAGTTTTAAAAATGTGTTTATTTCTGCAATATTCTCACAGATTTATAGAGATGGAACTGAATGGTAGTAGTTGCCGTTTTCTTTTGTGAGAGTGTTCTTTTAAATATGAACTGAAATGGGATGTTCGGTGTTTCCTTTTCTTGTGCAAATCTTGAATAATAAAGTAAATTGAATATTTTGTTCTATAGTTCTTGTTTGAAGGCTGCAGCAGTTCCCACCACTTCCACTGGGCTGCAGTATTGTGCAAATAAAGAATCCTTTTTCTATTTATCTGGAATATTAAGTCACAGAATGAAAGGCTCTTTTTGACACCACCTTATTTATTTTACTTTGAAAGCAATAATTAAATACTGCTGAACATATTCAGGCATTATTTCCTAACAAAACAGCTTGACCATCTCTGTTGGTGTACACAATGTGCAAGTTCAAGTACACAATATTTTGTGACAAAGAATAAAACGCCACCCTATAGGTTGCCTGAGAGATTAACAGCCCCAAAATCTCAGCTTGCAAAGCAAGTTTTTAAAAAAAATTTTCACTTTGTGCACCACTACCGTTTTATTGCGTAAAACGTTTATCTGAACAAAAGAACACATTGTTTAAGTCACAAACCCAAAGAATTCCTCATTAGAAAATGTAACAAATGTATTCTTCCTCAAAGCATCATTTTCACATGAACATTTTATCAAAAACGTCCCATTTCTAAAAAAAAAAAACAATTTTTTAAACTGATTAGAGATATATAATGGATATAGCCATCCCGGCACTATGGGAAAGGTTATGTCCATCATAAGGCACCAAGACGCATGGCCCCATGACTTGCTACCAGAATGATGTATTTCCATAGTTATGTGGTGCATCACCTGTAGCAATATAAGGTTTTATGCTGATGTCTGGTCCACTCATAAGGACCCGTGTTCTGGCCTATCTGTCACCCTGCCAGGTTTACGAGGCTTTTTCAGCCATTGATTCTGATTTGACAGCATCCACTAGGAAGCTGAGCTCATTGCACAAGGTCTCGTGCCGATAGGCCATACGGATCTGTGCCACATTGGTCTTACGGATTTCATTTCCCTCTGGTCCATCCTGTAGATAGTTTTCACCCAGGAAGCGTTTCTTTTCCTGCAAAGGAAATTTAAATGTGAGCTTGAACTAGAAAACCATTCAGCTTTTTTTGTGTATGAAATTGTATATGTTTTGGCTATACTTTAATTGTATAGCCAAAACAGAATATGCAGGTTAACATTATTTTTCTGCTCCGTTTAAAATTATAAGAAATATTCCAGCTTTGTTACCATGACCACAAAATGTAAATGGTCATAAATACCAATGCTATGAAGTCAAAAACATTTTTGTGTGTGTGTTGGTTTTTTTTTTTGTTGTTTTTTTCTTAGGACAAGCTAATTTTGTAATCTGAACCCACAATATGATATTAAAACTATACAGCGTCCAAGTTCAAATATTTAAAATATAAGAAAAACCCTGCTTTATAGGGTAGGACAGAGAGAGTACCTGATGAGATAGACCGCTCTGAAGCACACTATTTCTGGCGATCTCACACACATCGCATGTGCTCAGTTTCCACAGTTGTGCTGCAATAGCATACTCCTCCATCAAGGCCTCCTGCAGGTGCATAAAAAACATAAAATATCATCACTTGAGATGTAGATTAATAATTAACTCATTCGGTGTCAGTGTTTGTTTCCATGCACATCATTCCCAGTAACTGCTCTCCCTGACCTTTGTGTAGTGGAACTGTAACGGGTCATCCGTGGAGAGAGACACACACAGGCCCTTTTGCAGGAACTCCCTGAGGGGATTCTTGGAATACTCCAGGAACAGGCTGTTATTGCTGAGTGGAGACATGGCAATGGGCACCTGGGCCAAATAATACAGGTACTGCAGAACAGGACTCTGTATTGAGAAATCAGACAAGAAATAATCATAAGAACAGACTACGGTAATATTGTTCGTCATGTTGTTTGGTAGTTTGATGTGTACACAGACAGTCCGTCTTTAAGACTAACCTTCTTTAGGTTGAGTCCGTGAGAGATGTTGTCAGCTGTGAGGAAGGCTGACACCATATGAGTGATGGATCCTGCCTCGCCACAGTGAGGACGGAACTGGAAGGTATTGAGTCCACGTTCCCTAAAAAAAAGAAAAAAAAATAAGTTCTAAAGCTTTTGGTTAGATTTGAGGGGACTAGCTTGCTCATGAATCTGTTCTGTGATGACAATGGATTTGAATGCTGAAATCAGCTTGACTTACTTTCGAAGGTTGTTGAGGACCATGATGTTGGCATACATGTGGAAGAGGTAGTAAGTGTATGGTGGGTTTTCCTCCATGGTCCACTCCTCAGGTTTTGGACTCTTGTAGGTGAAAATGTGATCACTGTGTTTGGACTCATCATCCACACTGTCAAATCCTGTCACCTGTAGAAAAACACCCATAGTTTTGCTGAAATCTATCCAAGGCCACATTTTGCCCATGATTTATATAATGACCGGGCTGTTCAAATATCAACCACACACTGAGTACATTAGGCGTAATCCATTGTTTTCTGTCGTTTGTTTTTGTGATTTTACTGTGCGTGACAATTGTACATGAAGTCATAGTCATCTGAGAACAATTTAATTGTTCAGAAGGCATTTGGCTTGAAAGCTTGTTCCCCTATTAAAATGACTATTTTGTGTTAAAGCTGTTAATTGCCCTGTTGGTTACTAAATCTTCTAATGTGGCATGAATCTGCTCTGACTGGTCTTGCCAGCTGTAATGAAGCACTTACATGTTTGAGGAAGACAAATTTTTCTTTGTGTTTCTGAGGATTAATGGTGGCCTGAAACAGTGGGAGGAAGATGTTCTCTAGCATCTTGGCGAAGTTGGGAACAATCTTCTTTGATCTGAAAATGTCACTAAAAACAAAGTACACAATTTGAATGTAGGAGAATTCAAATTAAATTAAATATTTTCTATATATTCCTAAATATCAGTGTTGTTTCAGATGTTGTATATTGATCTTTTGTATGTAATTTACACACACACACACAAATTGTTATAACTTATTCTGAAATAATTACAAGTATTAAATTAAGTATTAAATATACTTTAATATAAAATATAATATTAAATCTTATTAAATATACATTTTCACAATTTCTTCAGTATTTTATTTTGTAATTATACATATTTAAGAACCAATACACACACACACACATATACACACACACATTTTTCATTATTACTTAAAATATAGACATCTTATATTTTATATTACATAATACAAGTTTTTTTTTTTTTTATTGGTATGTTAAGTTACATTTGAGGAGGACTTACTAGATCCTGGGCACCTGTATGATCCATCTCATGTTAGGGGAGTACAACTTTTGCTTGATAAACCATTTGGACAGGCTGTCCCACTCTTCAGGTGCCCGGCCGTAAATTGAGAGACGGGGTTCTGCGTGCTGATATTTACTCTCTTCCAGATCCTGAGCAACCTCCTGTGCAGAACAATAACAATTTGATTGTTTCCTGCTTAAAAATAATCTGAATGCTCTGACAACTATCGTTTATTTTAGCTTATGTATTAGTTTTTAAATCAGCACGTGAGTTGATGAGTCTTACCTTGATGAGACGTGCAAAATATTCTCCATTGATGTAGTTATCGCTTTTGATGTAGATCTCTCTGAGCTCACTAGCACCTACTGGGTTGTATTTGGAATTGAATTTATCAAAGCGATGAAACGTTTGTCTGCCCTGTAACAAACGGTAATGGAAGTTTTTAAATTACAGATCTTTTCTGTTTAAAAATGCAAATTAAGTCATGTGAAATACGTACCGCATGTACATCCAATGAGTCTACTGTGAGATCATATGGGTCCATTTTCAGATTTTCAAACACCTCTTTAAGGGTGAATTTCTTTCCGCCCTTCTCCAGCACCACCCGGTCTGCTTCTGTCTTATAAGTGTCCTTGATGAACTTCAGTAGATGCTTCTGGTTCATGCAGGCAGCTGCGTGAATGTGTGTATCAACCTGAACATTCACAAATATGTATATTTAGAAGTGAAAAGCACCATTATGCAGCAAGTTGTGTAAATACAAAAAAATTGAAATACCTTTCTGACATTGTAGAAGTCTCTGTGAGGAACGCTTTTCAGTTCCTTTAACTCTGCCATCTCATTGAGCATTTCATGTAGCTGGAACTTGGACATCAGGAAGTTAAGCCTTCTGTGACAATAGGTCTTTCTACAAAAGAGAAAATGTCTAAATAATGTATTTCCTTTTTTGCTATTATTTGAATGCAGTTACCCATTTTTAAAAATGTATTGTGTCAAAGAAATAGTTCACACAAAAATGAGAACTGGCTTAATGATGGATTTGTTTTTATAAACATGTAGCTTTTGATGGACTGGAGTTGTGTGGATTATTGTGTTTTTATCAGCAGTTTGTACTCTCATTGTGACGGCACCCATTCACTGCAGAGGATCCACTGGTCAGCAAGCGATGTAATTCTAAATGACTTCAAATCTGTACTGATGAAGAAATTTTCAGCAGATTTTCATTTTTGGGTGAACTGTTCCTTTAAGTTAGGTTTTGAGGTTTTGCAGAGGAGAAGTATGACATGTCGAAACTCACGTTGGTCCATCTGCAATCATGGCGAGGACATGGCTCATGTCAATAGCAAAGGTTTCCAGGTCAGGATATGGCAAGCTCCGTGGCAGATCTTGTTTTAACGCATCTTCATTATCGTAGACATGTATGATTCCATCCTTCATTCTCAGGCAATATTCCAGATTCTGTGGAAGGTCTTCCATACTGTAGGGATCCTCACCCTCACTTGCAGCGGGGCAGATATCTATTGCCATGGAAATAAAGCATAAAGGGAACTTTTAGATCTGATGTGATATTATATTTATGTCTTACTATATATTAGAAATACGAATGGTTGTTTATATCATCAATTTGAGACAGAATATTAAGGATTACTAACGAACACTAACGTCAGACCATAGCTGCTAAACAGTTAATTGTATATTATAGCTGCATGCACGGTTGCCGACTATGACATACCCGGCAGCACTTCCTCTTCCTCGCTCCATTTCTCATTATTGGCACTCCTTAAAAACTTGGCTGTTGTCCTGGGAAAGCGGTGATATGCCAGCCGAGAGTATTTTTCCCTGATGAAGAGTGCTGTCAGAAGTGTTTTTGCAGCTTGCTCATAGTCTTCGACTGTTATCTGTCAGAAGTGATCATAGATTCATTGACATTGTCAGTTTTTAGAAGTGCACCAGCATATACAATACAATTCAAACGTTTTTCAAGTTAGGTAAAAATAGTTATATTGAAAAAGATTATAAGTTAAAATAACTTATTGCAATATTCTTGAAATGTAATTTATTACTTTGATGGCAAAGCTTTTTTCTTTCTTTTTTTTTTACCTAAATCACTCATAATTTAGTATGTTAAAATTACATTTTCAATAGATTTCTTAGTACTTTTTTGTTAGAAGAGGTTCAAAAGAAATACTTTCATTTAAAATATTTGTTAATGTATTTAAGAGTTTTGACTGTGAATGTAATGCATCCTTGCTGATCAAAAGTTCTAAATTAAAAATAAATAAATGATTAAATCACACTGACCCCAAACCTGTAACTGTATTAATGTAGTGTATATACCTCTATAATACTACTGTGTAAAGTTTTGAGAGTATCTAAAAGTTTGTGTAACAGACGTGGACAAAATAATCTGTTCATGCTCCTACATAAAATTATGAATGCATCATGGACACAATTAATATAATAATGATTTCTTCATAAATTAGTCTACTAATCTACCACTGCGTTCAAAGTATTTGACTTTGAACACACCTAAACTGGTCATGCAAATAATAACTGAACGGGTGTCACTAGCTTGTACTCTGCTTTGCCTGACAAATTCATAGCTGTTTGACTCAAATTAAATGCCCAGCCCTGTTTATTCACCTTCTTAAACCCCTTATATTACTGTGTGTGTGTGTGTATAAATATAAATACATATATGCATTATTATATACACCATACACATTGATATTTAAAGTGCATGTATATATGAATCAATTTGTCTCCTACCCCCGCACAGTAGTCTCCACTGATGGTGACCCTCTGGAACTCTGGGATATTGATTGGCAGAGCTTCTATAGGTGAGGACGGGGTCAGCAGGGGTGAAATCACAGACATTGCCCATTCTGGAGCAACTGGGATTTGCATGGAAATCGACTGGGATCGCATCAGCTTGAAACTCTGTTTCCTAAAATGGGGCATGTAGCATAATAAATACATAATAAATGCAAATTGGGTCTGCGTCCCGTACAGTATTTGAGTTCACTGACCTCTTGACTGATTCCTGTGACTTCTCCTCCTGTATCTCTTTGCGTAGCTCCCACTCTTTGGCCTGATGCAAGCCGATGGGACAGTCCTCGGGGACAGTGAACATGGACAAGGTGTTTTTATTGTCTTCTTCCTTCAGAGCTGAAGCGTAGACCTTCTCAGCCAAGAGTCGCACTCTCTCATCCACCTCGTGGAGGGAGATCTTTGTGAACTGACGCGGCATTTCTGCAAGGAGTGGTGCAAGTAAAGTGATAAACGCCAAGAATGTTGGTTCTTTCTATTATTAGGTAATGATCAGGTTCTAGGAACATCTTGTTATGTACATTGTGTACATTTGTTGAAAGATTTCAGAGTACACTCTGGGTGTTACCATTTTCATCAGCTTCTCAGTCTCCAACCACAAGCCTGTATCTATTCCACAAAATCTCTTACTATGCTCAAACAAGACTAAGTGTACTGTGTGTTTATGTTATGCAAATAACTATAAAGAGCAGAGTAAATAACATGTTGCCAAGACCTGACAACTGAGACTCTTACAACATAGCATAAGAAATGAATTGCTGTATTCTGCCATAATGTAAAACCATTATTGAAGGTGGTAAATTTATGTGTATGTGTAAGCCAAGGTGGTTTTGCAACTGCACAAATCATGGTTATAAACATGTCCTCAAGTATCTGTCTACGCAGTTCAGGTTTCACTCTACATCTTGTGCCTTGGTCTGAGTCAGGTATCCGTGAGGTTAACTAAGTCCTGAGGTCAGTCACTAGATTCCCAAAGTGTCAGAGCAGTTGTTGTTGTGTCCTCTCGCAGGAAACTTCACAGCATGCATCTTTATTTACTTAGCAGGCAATCAAAGTTATTTAAAGATAATCCTGAGAAATTATGTTTGTGCTCTAAGTGAGGAAGATTATCAAGAGAATGTCAAATATTGTATCATTGCCGTTTCATATATCAGAAGACTCGAACAACTAACACTGTGAAGCAGAAGTTTATGCAGCACATTTACAATGTGTAACTTTGTGGTTAGGTTTTAAATGCAACACTTCAAGTAAAGGCACGTAAAAGGCAAAAAAAAGCAGGGTTTTCACATAAGCATCTGGGTTGTCAAAATTTAAATAAATGAGATATAAATGAAATATTGTATGCTATATTTTTATCAGTTTCAGTCTGATTTCAAAACATGGAATAAATAATATTTAACACAATACAAAATGCTACTCAATAGTTGTAAACAGCAAGAAATAGTATTTTTTTAAAAATGTGGATAAATCTGTTTTTATTTACGGATTTATATAGTGCGTAAAAACCATTCTGTCAACATTATAAAAACCTAAATATGTAGAGATAAGTAAATTAATTACTGCTGGAAACAACATGTTGTTTTAGTAATATGCATAATATTTTCCTCACACAATTATTAATTTATTAAATTGCAGCCATTATATTTTTTGAAAGGGATCATCATATTTTGGCCATCAAAGAGTTTGGAAACCCCTGTTATGTGGAAGGCTTTAATATTGGCTAAATAATTATTTAAATGTAAGTATTTTAAGCCATTGTCTGCTGCTTTTTTTCTTTTTCTCACATGCTCTTTACCACTAGTAAAAGAGTGACAGTTGACCTCACCAGACAAACCGCACCACACTTCCTTCACACAGACTCTGTGCTATCAGTTAACCTCATTTACATCCTGTCCAGTAGGTCGTAGTTTCATATCAGTTCCCACATCTTGGCCACCTTTCTGTTTCCCATATCACATCAGAGATTATGTCTGCTGAAACGAGACTCTATGCTTATAAAGCATATGAATGTAGGTTGGGCCTATCCCTATAAAATGTTTTTAATGGCAGATGGGGTTATGAAGTCAAATGCAAGTTTGTTGATTTCCACCTGTGTTGACATGTAACTGGATATCCAACTGCACTGTCAACAGTCCACAAGCTTTGGATATAGAAGCATGACAAGCCTGTCAGACTCCAGGCTACTCCCAGCCCTGCCCATCTAGGAAACCAGACGTCACTTTCACCGCACTTCTAAAACGACTAAGCATTACACATGGAAGCAAACCCCTCTTAAACTCTCTATCAAAGTGAGAGGAAAAGACAGAACATATCTTACTGAACAAAATATATTATACATAGATAATATTTTATTGTAATATTATTTTATTAACGTATATAGAGAAAGAGTAAAAGAGCATGTCTTACAGTAAAAATCATATATATTATTTATGTAATATTTTATTATTTTTTATATTATTTGTAGCACTGTCAAACAATTAAATCATGGTTAATCGCATAGAAAATAAATGTTTTTGTTTACATATGTACAGCATGTATGTGCACTGTGTATGTATGTTTATATTCTTGTATTTTATATATATATATATATATATATATATATATATAAACAACAATGTAAAATTTGTAAACGTAACATTTGTAATTATTTCTATATCAGAATAGAGTAGAATGAAAATCAACTATGTGTGTGTGTGTGTTTTATTAAAATAAAAATATAAATAAAATTATATGTATAATATAAAAAGATGTATATTAAATTGTAATGTATAAAAATAAATAACATACAAAATAAACTATTGTTTCAACAATTACTCATTTATTTCAACTCATCTTTAACCCATTGAAAATACCCATTTTGTCAGAAGAATCATGCCATTGTTGAACTATTGTTTAACACGTGCAACCAACATGGCACCTTTCTATTGAAAAAAAAAAGCCTACTTTGGTTTGACCTTTCCAATGTCCAATCTTTTGACTGTCTCTGACCCCTATTATTCTGCTTGAGCAGCCCAATTGTAACAAATGTTGGAATATACACTTTCTCTTACCTTCAGCACCTATTTTTGCCATGGTTTTACTGGATCTCTGTTTGTGGACTCCCTATTTTCCTGCTGCTTTCTAACTGTAGTCTTCACTTCTAGGTCTTCAGTATTTTCCAGTCTTGAGTACCCCGCTCCCCCCTATTTAAAGCGTCTGACAGCAGCATGTCAGCAGAGAGCTTGGCTGGGCATCACAACAAGCTGCAAGCTGAACCTAAGATCGTTCTAAATGTTGGCAGGTTCTGGAGCTTGCGAGCTGTTGGGGCAATTTAACAGCCCCTATGTTTTTATAAGGGAATAACATTGTCTTGGCCCTGGCTCACTCATGTTCCAAAAACATTACTCAACCTTTAAAGGAAGGCAGCATATATTATGGCTTAACATGGAATATACCCTACATGGCACTAACAGCCATGTTTACATTCTCAAGCTCAACCTTAGTAAATTGTCATGACAGCCTGATTTCAAACCAGCCTACGCCAACTATGCCCTACCCTGCACAGGTGTTCAGAGTCTCAGGTTACTCATTTTTAAGTCAATACAACTAATACACCACCAGTAAACTGTAAGTGCAGTATTATTAGCAAGCTTCTGGAAAGCACAAGCTGACACGCACACGACACGGAGGAATACTCTGTTCCAAACATCATCACGTAATGTCAAAATCCGTATTTATACACCACAGTGGCTGATGTTACACTCGCCTTGTTTTGCTAGACCTTGAAAATGATCATGGAAAAACATAAGGCTTACCGTAAACTTTCCCAAAACACAACAATTCAGAGAAACTCCACTCCATTTATTTACCTGCGCCTTCAGAAGGTCAGGCTACCACAGAGTTGTCTCGTAGAGAGTATAGAGCATGACAGACAGATTAGCTCTTTTTATTTGCGCCTATTAACGCTGTGTCTCCTCTGACTTTTCCTCATTTGTAGGGAAACAATTGGGAAAAGCTGAACTCCGCCCTGCAGCGCAGCACTGGCTCTATACCTGCCCATCCTACTGAGCCTATGCCCCCTCCCCTTACATTGATCCCTCACATTTCTCTATGTCTGAGGGATCAACTTACTCCACCATCTCAAAGACGGAAGTAACTTGCTTTCATTTTAACATAAAAGTGCAGCCCACTTACTGCCATGCATTTGTGGTATGCTTCTTGTTTTGCAGCATTTGGTTAAAGTTAACTCAAATTTTATGTCATCAAAAGGGTGCAAACCATTAAATTACTATATAAAAAAAGCACATAAATCCATTTTTTTTGCATGTCATTAAGTGCAATTAAACTGATTTAATAGCTTTAAATGAAAACAAACAATTTTGCAAAGTCATTGAGGCTCGCACAAGTCATCAACACTTGGCACAACACTTGCAAATAGGTTATTTATAGTAACACACAGCACTCTTTTGATAGAGGCCTTTATGATATGCTTGCAAAGAATGTTACAGACACCTTGCCACGCTATGCTTTTAACCTAGTTTGACTAAGTGACAACACCAGACAAACCGTCTTTTAGGAGTTTGTTCCAGTGGAACCTGCACACTGGCTTTTTACAAAGACAAAAGCGACAATTTCAAGTTAACATAGTGTTCAGATATAATATTATCATATATTATGCCAAACTTACCCCTCCCAAAGTTGGGCGTTGATTGCTGCTTGGATAGAGGAGTTCCTTTTTTGCTCATTTTGCACAGAGTAGTAGATGCAACACGATCTATGAAACTTCCACCTGAGAGACAGAGGCAAACTCCTCATGTTCTTAAAATGCATTGCAGGAATATTCCTGAAAGATTTCACAGTAAAAATGTACGTGTTGTTAGTTTTTTATAAGATTGCTACATTAGCATGGGATGTTTACCTCTCAGTTTACTTGTGGTATACAAAAACAGGAAAAGGAAATTCGTAAGTACTAACAATCTGGCAGAGTCTATTACTATAATGTCAGATATAAAGCAAAACACAAGTTATTGTTATTTCCTAGTTTATTTACTGAACATTCTAATCACTTCTTTTACAGAATTTTACTGCTCCCTTTTAATGCTAGCGTGTTGTTATTTGCCATCTTACCTTATCTACAAGAACAGTTCTCAATAAGGAAATGCCTGAACATTCAAAACATGGCACCACCCCTGATAAAACTCTTACCATCCATCAGTTTTAAAGGTTAATCTATTTTACAAAGGGAGATATGTAAACAATGTAAGAACGAGACAGAGCTAAGTTTTGAACATAGACTAAGACTCAGGAAAAGTAGCGTGAAATTGTGCATGAGCCCCCAACAGGTTTAGACTTGCAGGAGATGCTTGAAAAGAGGCCATAGGTTACAGCACTTCTAATGTGGTAAACAAACAGCCAAGGGGTGTAAAACTTTGTTTTAAAGAGATATTAACCAACTTACCTTACTGATTCAGACCTTTTCTCCCCTGTAGTACTGCTGTCTCTCTCTATCTCTCTCTCTCTCTCTCTCTGTGTGTGTGTGTGTGTGTGTGTGTGTGTGTGACTGTCCCCTGAGACACTCTGCTGTGCTCTGTAGTGCAGCACTCACTGGGTGTGAAGATATGCCTCAAGGCTCTTTCAAGCTACATCTGCAAGTAAAAAATGTCACAACACTTAACCCTTTCAGTGCTTGTTGTGGAAACTTTGTTTTTATGAGACTTGATTCTGGTTGTTGTTGTTTTTCTTTTTTTGAGTATTTAATTTCTCTGAAACATTAGGAGACATCTAGGAGACTTTTGGAATATAGCCTAGACCTACCAAATATTTGCAGATTTAAAGCAAAATGTCATATTTTGGTACACAATACACCTGCCATTCTAATTTCTATTCATCTGAGCAGAGAACTGGCACTGAGATGACCTAGAATGGTAACTGATGCTACATTTAAGGCATAATTTATTTGTGTCGCTTTTAAAATTCTATTCATAAAAAAAAAAAAAAAACGTTACACAGACGCCACAGACTCTGAGTCCAGCTGCATTTTAGTGATGGGTCGTTTTTGAACGATTCGTTCAAAATCTTTAATGTGACTCGGGAAGAACGAGTCGTCTCGTGGGAGTGATTCGTTCAATCGCGCATGCGCATTTGCGCAACATCCTATAGTTTCTGTATTGGAATTAGTGATTCACCTGTTTCGAGTCTTCGGGTTTTTCGAGTCGTTCGTTCATCACATAGATATATGTATATATAGCTATAGAATGGCTAGATGTCTCGTCTGCGTTGCTGGCCAATGGAGTCGAACGTCCGCATATGGCGGCCATCTTACCAC
>JAUCMS010000034.1:19378782-19408811 GCA_032357445.1 Enteromius radiatus
AATATAATATAATATTATATTATATATATACCCAATTTAAAAATAAATAAGTCAATGTTTTTTTTTGTTTTTTGCTTTTTTTTTTTTGGAAATGCTACTGTTGTACACAGTTGTGTCCGGTTTTTAAAAGCCCCATTTCAGCACATTAGACACAATAAAATTGCAAATAGGCTGCGTGACTATGGTAACATTATGTTAAGTGTCTCATAAGGTTTGCTGGAAATGTTTTCCGCCAAGTGAAGACATGTTCAGGAAAGACAACTCTACTCCTACCAGTTTCCATTAAGTTCAACTACACCCAATTCTATATTTAAGCCAGAGCATAGCCTCTCCCTCTCGTCTTTTTATCTGTCTCAAGTAGAAACACAGTGTCAATTTTTTTTGTAAAAGTTACTGAGTGTTCTGGAACGATAAAGCGCAATCTGCTGTGCGCTCGCTCAGATGTTTCTGGTGCTTTCCACAGTCTTACAGCCTTGGTGTAATTGACAAACTGACAGTCTGAGTCCATCTGTGGTTTTCTATCGTGCTGCAGAAAACTACAGCGGAAGTAGTGAGGGATTGATATAGTGTGATGATTAGAGGTAAAAATAATACAGTCTTAGGACGTAGGCTAGAATAAACCAGAATTGAATTCTAACAGCATCAAAATATCACGTCCATAGTGAACTTCTTCAGGGGTCACAGGTTTTAACGTAAGTATGACAGCTCAGCTGTGATGTATTTCCTTTTTTCAGTAATAGAGTGATTACATATATGTTAGCTCCCCCTCTGTGTACATTACCAGCTGTTAAATGTGGTTGAAGCAGGTTGAAACCAGACTTTGGTTATATGAGTGCTCAACTCCCCCCAAAAAATTGAGGGTGTATTCCAAGCAGATGGGGCAAGTCCCCTAGAGGCCTTGTTATTGCAACATCATCAAGTCAATGAATACAGACAGCCACAAATTATTTTAAGCCTCAGGAATAGAATCTCCTCCATGAAAATGACACATCTCATCACATCCCCATGTCATGACATACATGCTCTCCTGTTTACACTTGCCAAGTAATGCATCGCAAAAACTACTGTGACATTTTATGCAAAATCAGTTGTGTTCTCAGCAAGTTATCTGCTTAGAACTTTTTTTTTATTACTATCGGGTGTGATGTATATATTGTATTATGTAAGCGTTTTGATGTAATGACATTCTCGGACAGCACATGTTATTTATTTGTTAATAATCTGTGCATCAAAATTAATATTACTCCTCACAGGCTGATTTTATAACCAGCCCCTGGTGGAGATCCAGTGGATTTGATTCAAAACAAGTGGGTCGTATCTTTTTTTACTATCAGTCTTTGCATGGTGTGAACTCTGTTTTCGTGCTCAAAGAGAAATCACTAACAGATTTAGAAGTGTGGTTATTTCAACTCTGTTTCGTGGAAGCGTTTATGTGGCCTGCCGGTTACCACAGTAGGTCTGTTTGATTTTTGAGGGTTTTCTGCTCTGAGCAAAATGATTTTATTATATGACATAACAATACTTGTTTTAAAACAATACATTTATCTGTCGTATCCTATTGTTTTATCTCTGAAACCAAGTTTTTGTTTTGCTTTTAAAGTAAATGTATATTGTTATTAAGGATGTACAGAAAGTATTCAGTAGTTACTGCAGTGATCATAATTTAGGCTTTCTTCTGTTTTGACCACTCATCTGTTTGAATAGTTGTGGCAGATTTCGGAGGTCTCGGAAGTTAACGCTCACTGCTATGATTGGATAACAGTTGTGTTTGTTGACAGCCTGCATCCTTCACAAAATGATTCACAAAGTCATTTAGGTTAAAAATGCATAAATACTTGCATAAAAACAAACTGTGATATAAGACAAAACAGTCGAGACCACATAATAAAAACAGTCAGCACAGCATCTTTTAGTTTCAATCATTCTGAATATCCTTGATTGAATTGTGCCTTGTATGCACATTAAAATTAAGTTAACTAAGGACCAAGATCTTACTGACGTAGACTGGCACTTCATTAAGTTTATAATTTGAATTCCGTTTTCAGACTAACAAGAAAGTTTTGAGTTTTGAGAAACTTACAGAATGTTTTTTACAGCACAATAACGGTCATATATCAAAAGATCAAGGGAATTTTGATCATGACCCCTTTAAGGCCCAGTCCTTAGCTTTAGCTCCTCTGGGTCCTTCTTTAAGTTCTTTGATGACAGAATTTTGCATAGACTATCGCTAGTATAACTGTAGTTTGCTTTATTAGTCTCACACATAAAAATATAACCATTGAGGCCACAGTTATACATAAAATGTGACATTTAAGATGCAAGATTATCTAAATTGAACTTCACATTGTCAAAGCTTGCTTAACCAAAACCTGAATGTTTTGACATTCATAAATGACTGCCTAGCAGCAAAAGGTTTCTTGGGAAACTACCTTTTTTCGAAATGTATATCTTTAAAACAACAGACTAACAGGAACTGTGGATGATTCAAACCCTTTATTTCAGTTACAATCATTAAAAGGTGTTTCAGGTAATTAAACAGCAGCTTTCTGGGAAGCATCACCTGAAGCAATGGTGAATGACTTTCTGGGGAATTAATCTCTTAACGCGTTTCGTAAACTGTAATGTATACAAACGTTACAGTAATTATTTAGTTTTGGCTGTTCTTGCACTTAATAATGCTTGTCTATTCTCTGTTTTGTGTTTGAGTCACATCATCACTTCAATTCGAAGGCATTTTTTCTCTCTGGAACCACTTACATGTAATCTTCCGTGGCATTTTTCTAGCTATTATTGTCTGGATTTTTATTACTCACAGTTGCTGGTATTGCACACTTTTGATCGGTCAGTCATTGTGCCTAATCTGATTGTAAAGACGCTGTGTGTGGATCACTTATGTGAAGTGAAGTATTAGGCTTTAAGAGTAAATACCTAAAGTAACGATTCTTGGAAATGTAAACATGATCCCCTGATGGTCAACCATCCGTCATCATTTTCTGCATGCATAGCTGTTTTAGCGCTCACCTGGTGCCATTTGTGACATTATATCTGTGTCATGCAGTTTATAATCACGCATTTTGTCTTTTTACAAGAATGGACTTTTATGTGGAACAGGATGTGGTAATGAATAACGAATTGAACTGAATCTTTTCCAACATATTTCTTATGTTTGAAATCATAAAGAGATCAACTGCATAGGTATAATGCCCTTAATAGTAAAAAACAGCTTTTCTTTAGTTTGCTTGAATTCAACCTGCACAATTCGAATGATTTAAAACGACAAATGTTTTCATTGTTTTTTAATATGCTGGCATTCTCCTGGTCCAGAGGTCCACCTTTTAGTGCTTAGTGGGTTAATAATTGACAGACAAATGCCTGTAATGTATGCCAACAGAGTTGTGCAGCGGAATAACCAGCATGGAAAAATACACTGTAAATCAAGATAATGTGGTTAGTACTAGAGGACACTTTTGGGGGAAAAAAAAGGCCCATTCTTTTTCTAAAAAGTATATGCATTCAGGAATGGGTTCTTCTGGCTTCAGCCATTAGATAAAGTGCTCTTACGCCCACCAAGAACATCATAGTGACCACATAGCAATAACCTAGCAACAAGTCAAACTTATCTTATTTACCAAGTTGATGGTGTACTGTGTCTTACAAAGTCACACCAATCTGTTCAGGGTGCGTTTATTAGAACACTTGCCATTAACCAGCATGTTATATGACCTGCTCTGAAAGTACAATCAAATATTTTCCAAAGCATTTTGAAAAACTGAGTGAATGATTAGATGAGCAATGACACATGCTCCTCTTTATGTAATCTTAATATTGTAACCAGACTATGTATCAGTAATCAGGACACAGCAATTCAGAGATTTTTCCTTGGCTATGAGCAGTGCACGGACAAATTTTGCTTTTGGGACTTCTTGTTAGTTATGCCGAGTTTAGTTCTTTGGTTCTCGGCTTGTTATCTTCTTTGAGGTGATATTAGTAGATGTCTATGGGTTGCACTATATAACCCTTGATTTTGCTTATGTAATCTTTATTGTAAAGAATCTTTAGACATGGATTTAATGAAACTGTTCTTATTTATCTTGTACAACAGCAATCTCTTCATTTTCATCCTGCTTTCATGGAGGTCCATTGTAAGGTTTGCAACACATGCTAATTGTATCTTATTACCATCAGTACACATTCAAGGGGAAGTTACAACAGGATTCTGTCAAAATCAGATATGTTTTTTATTTCATTTAATTTACTTAGAATATTTTTAATATGAATGGTTAAATCCTGTAACCATGAGTGTTCAGGAAGTAATGTGAGACAGCATTCCTTATTTAGGGTTATTTTGTGGTTACTTGAAAATTTTCCAAACTACATAACTGTAATGACCTAAGACTGACCACTAATACTAATGTTTTAATATTACAAATCATTGTCAATTAATTAATTATTAATTATTTGAATCATCAGAAGGACTTCTGTTTCGATCAAAGGCCTGTTGGTAACTTGTGAATGAACCCTCATCTATAAAAAAGGGTGTCACGTGTTCAAAACGCAAAAGTCTGACCGATTCGCTGATGTTACACGTGACGGGATTCCAGTTATCTATGTTTCTGCTTGTAGTTTAAACTTCCTGAGAACATAGAAGGACTGCACACACGCATGTATAATGTTTAAACAAGGGTTGCATGTTTCCTGGAGCTACACCTGCTTTGTCAGACCTTCAATCAAATACAATGACATTGCAATACGCATTTTGAATCATAAGCAAAAAAATCTAAATTAGCTAAGAAAAATGACCCAGATTTGTTGAAGAAATTTATCATTACATCACTTGCTCATAAATGGATCCTCTGAAGTGAATGGGTGCCATCAAATTGAGAGTTCAATTGGCTGAAAACAATCACATTAATTCTCAAGCAATCCACATGACTCTAGCCCATTGCTTGCAAGAAAACAACAGTTTGGAAGTTACTTCCTCTATCCATAATATTGCGTTCTACAGTGAAAAATGCACCTGAATCAGAGAGAAATGTCCACATTTGCTTCTTACAGACTTGAAACGTCACAAGATGTTAATCGATGGACTGGAGCGTGTAGATTACTTGAGGATAATTGATGTTTTTGTCATCCTCCAGAGGATGCATGGTGGGCAAGTAAATCAAGGCACATTTCTCCAAATCCGTTCTGATGAAGAAACAAACTCATTTACATCTTGGATGACCTGAGGGTGAGTAAACTGTCATTTTAACAATTCCTTTATGGAATTTCAGCAACCTGTTTAGAATGTAACGTCATTCTTGCATGATTAGTTACAGTTTTAATTGCAGCAAAATAATCAGAATGCAAAACATTCTGGCATTTCTGATCAGCCATAGAAATCTGTGTTCATACATTCCTAACTTCTGACCATGAAATGAATTAGGCCCCACAGAGAACACCTGAACATCCATCTGCAAAGGGGCCACGCTGGACATGCCGCACGGTCCAGGGACAGCTTCATCAGAGCCTCTTACAGAACAGATGGAGACGTTTTAAAAACCCAATTTCATTCTTTCTCACACCTTTCATTGTTTGGAGAAGAAAACCTTTGCTCCGATCTGTTGCCCTTGTCAATCCAAGACATGGCTGATCAGATAATCTACCAGGCTGTCTTTTATCTGTTTACCTCTTATTTTATGAATTTAGGATTACACGTGAATTTGTCCATAAATTGTTGGATTAAAATGTGTGTGGTCTGCTGCCAATAGATTCTTGTTTGTTGAAAACATAAATGATTGATGCTTCGTTTGGCCTGAGTTAGGCACCAGGGGGTGGTTTCCAACTCCGTGAAGATGAGATGGCTTTGTGCATATGAATTATTTTTAGCACTTACTTCATAATCTGCTTCGTGTTAACTGTCCCTTTACTATTCATTCTTAATCTGTGACCGCATTCTCTGTTCACATCTTGTTTTAATCCAATTCTGCCCTTATTTATGATCCGTGACTGAATTCGGTCCTCCAGATGAATTTTGACTCAGCACTTCAGAATTTCTGCGTGTTTATTTAGCGCACGTAAACCACGGTCACTCTGGGATTAAGTTTGTTTTTTAGTGTCAAAAGGTCAGGCTGTTTACTTGTCTGCAAAAAAAAGAATTTTTACATGTCAGAAATATTCAGAACAGGTTTTTTAAATTACCTCCTTTTTTATTTCGTCTTTTGGTGTAACTAGATTTGTACACAAACTGCATAAAAGAAAAGTCAAATGAAGCTTGATGTTGTGCAAACATTAGATCATGTTGCATTGCTGGAAAGCTTCACCGAATATAAAACAAATGATCACAGCTGCAAAAGGAGTTTTCAATTTTATTAGGAAAGAACATTTGAATTTTTTTTTTAACCTGTCCAGAATTTACTTAATTAGCACTATAAGCCTCAAATAAAGTAAAGAAAAAAAAGAATGAAAAATAATCTCGGAGTGGAGGTTCAATTTGATAAAAAAAAAATCGTCATCTTTATGTTATTCCAAAATGCTATAGTTCAAGTTCAGGTTGCTTTATTGGCATGGCATTTGTTAAACATTTGAATACAGAATAAAATACATGTATACAGGTTTTACAAGAGAAAATAAACAAACTTTTTTGTATTGACGAATAAATAAAATCTGAAATACTTTTGTGTTCCACAGAAGAAAGTTCAATTCAAACAGTAAATGATGACAAAATATTTATTTTCCATTGGAATATCCTTGCTCTTGAAAAGATGCTCTTCGATGTTGAAGCATCTTCTTGACCATAAAATGTGTTTTGGAGACAGCATGTATATATTATGTATTCCAATATAACATGGATATAGCATGTATTTTAAACTCATACTGTAAATATTGTATAAAACACTTGCATCATTGTATAAAATATTGATATTTAAATGGAAAACATTTGAGGTTCTCCCATCATCCATCGTCAGTTTCGACTGCCTTTGAAACCCCAGCTCGAAGTTTATAGAGTCAGGTGGGGTCATCTTGTAATTAAAAAGCTGCATTGCACATGTACGTTTGAAATCCAAAACATGTGCTTAGTGGCTATTTTTCAGTCATTACACTAATATGCTGTGATTGCTTTGAAATGCAACATAGCTGTAGATGCATCTTGTTTATCCCCCAGATATGATTTGGCTGCAATGAGACAGCAGATACTGTTAGAACATGTGTGTCCAATCAAAATGACCTCATGCGCATGGAATGTGTGGCATTTATAGTGACTCTGGTGTCAGAAGTCAAATGAATGGCAAGCTGCAACACAGAATGTATTTAACTCTTAAAGGACTCTTTCTAGTTGTTTTGTACAGCAGTCGTTTTTGGATGCACGCATTTTGTGTTCAGTGCAAGTTAAACTTAATAGACAAAAATTGTATAGACTTCTTTTCTTTAATAACGTATATCTGGGTTACAGTTGGAATGGAAGTGCATGGGAGCGTTTATTAAGGTTGATGTTCAGTTTTTAAACACTATAAACCCTTAAATGATTGTAAAAATTGATAAGAGCAACTTTACCGCTCTAATAATGAACTATGAATTAACTACAAGTATCCCTTTAACGTAGAAATGTTTGCTTGTTTTATACTTTGTAGCTTTTTTCATAAAAGCAGCGTGTTGACCATGATTTCTTTCCGTGCTGAAAATCTTTGTTGACTTAACACTTTGTACTGTTTTGTTGCTGTGAATACAAGACATCCATCAGTGTGG
The DNA here is from genome assembly GCA_032357445.1 of Enteromius radiatus. Taxonomy (NCBI): domain Eukaryota; kingdom Metazoa; phylum Chordata; class Actinopteri; order Cypriniformes; family Cyprinidae; genus Enteromius; species Enteromius radiatus. Next base: position 19,386,508 of record JAUCMS010000034.1, read on the forward strand.
TTGGCGGTTGATCTGCAGAGCATAAGTGAGAGCAGCCTATAGCCTGCAGCAGTGAGACTGTTTCCTTATGAGTTCCTTGTGGATGAAGGGGGGTCTGCAGGCTCGTGCCATTTTCTGACACCGTGCCAGAGATAAGCATTGCTTATTAGAGTCATAGCAGAGAGACGCAAGACCTCTTAACTGCTTCAGCCCCACTGGCTCCAGGCAAGCAAATTGTGAAGCATCTGTGTTTTTGGATTAAATGGAGCTATAAAAATCATTTAGATGTGCACAACTTTCTGAGTTCTGAGTATATGTGTGCTAGGAATAATACTTGGGTGCCCTGCCAAATAATGCAATCTGTAAATAACTTAATACTGAATTGTGGGACATGAAAGATCCCTAAAATCTCTAAACAATGTGAAACATTGAAACATTTTTCAAAATATATTTGTTTTCCACAGTAGAAAGAACATTTGAAACAACAAGTTTGAGTAAATGCTGACTGAATTTAAAGCTGTTTGACACCCAAATTTAATATATATATATTTTTTTAATTAATACTAAGTATAGTTCAAATTTAATAACATATTGAAGGCTTGCTGATATAATTAAACTTTATATGGAGCATCACTTGTGCACAATGCACATTTCTTGTATCTTTTAATAATATCTGTCTTTAAGATGTTTAAAGCCCACCTAAAGTATACTTGCAATAGTTCCACTTTAGTACAATCAAATATACTTCAGTATATATTTAGTTGGCCTTTGGCACTATTTCTGCACAATTAAAGTGCATTAAGTGCAAAGTTAGTTACTAGTACCAAAGTTTGTATACTAAAAATTGCAGGGTTTTTAAGTACATATATATGTAAATATATTTGAAGCTTATACATAGAATTTCAAATTCATTTTAGTATACTCTGAATTAAATGTGAAATTCTTAATTAGAAAAACTAAAAAAGATTGTTATTTCATAATGACTAGCAAAATATTTTACAGCATTTAGTATAAACCTTTGTCAATGGTTAATAAAAATACAATCAATCTGTGTTCACATTAATTAATGTTAACAGATGACTTTTTTAAATGACATATTAATAAATGTAGAAATTTACATTAACAAAAATAAATAAATGCTGTAGAAGCAGCTATTGTTCATTGTTAGTTCATATTAAATAATGTAGTTAACAAATAAAACCTTATTGTAAAGTTTTACCACTATCTTAAATAAAAAAGACTGCTGTATTTTAACTGTATTTCATGCATATAAATAAATAAATAAATCCTTAAATAAATACTGTGACTAATAAAAAACATTAATCAATGCCAACTACTATAAATCCGAATGTGTTTGTGAAATGAGAATCATATCATTTTTGTTGTTGTTGTTTAGAAAATTCTAATACCTTGAGCAAACAGGGTGTGATCAAAGCATATAAATTGCATGGGCTCCCATTTGAGTTTCCATGGATACACCCTAACACACTCATAGACAAACAGTGTCGGGAACACAAGCTGTAACCGTAACACCTGCACACCCTAATCCCAAAACTGGAGTCATCTGTATTTATACGTATCATATTACCCGTGTTTTCTAGATCTGGGCTGCAACATAATACAAATATCTGTGTGTTCTCAATGTAGCAACAGCAACAATAAAAACACCCTGGCAAACAATATCAACACTAACAACTGGCTCATCTGCTGATGAATCACAATGTTAACAGGATAAATATACTAACAGCTGTAATCATTCCATATTTTATAGGGCCCAACTAGAAAAACGAGGATACGTGAACGACAACAGACAGACGTGGGACAGTTGAAACATCTGACACCCCAATAGGATACTATCTCTGGTTCGAATTAGACCTTCATTCCACCAGGTCCAAAGGGTATCGTAAAAAGACAATGTTTTTTTTGCCAGAAATATAGTCCAGAGAATGTTATCTGTCTGTTGGGCTGTCTCTGGAAGCGTCGTTTTGTAGTAATGATTAAAAGCACTGTCATCTTCAATTGGGAATTTTTACGGTCATGCGGTTGAATTTTGAGTAAATATGTAGGAAGAGCTTTGCAGGATTTCAGGTGGAGGATTTTTCCTGAGGCCTCTGGTGTATTTTGGAACGTTTGTAATGATGAGTCAAAAGTCATGTGAGATAAAGTGATAAATCGTGCATATTATGTATCTAAAGGTTGTGACTGTTCCCATTTGATATTTGAAAAGCCATTCAGATATTGCAAAAGAGTATCAGTCAGGTTTAGAGCTGTCTGTATAAAAGTAGCAGGTTTATGAAGATACTTTAAGCACTAATAAGAAGCCACAAGGTTTATGTTAGAGAACGGGAGAGATATCAATGAGAAAAGATAAATGTTATGTTAGTGAGGGTGCCAATCATGCGCCATGTTTAGTAAGATGGAGCGGTTGTCATCCTTCTAATGTTTGTTAAACATTCTCCAAGCCAGCTAATTTAATTCACAACAGTCTTCTGTAATCGCAAAAATAATTACTTTGCCCCCCACGGCCCGCAAGATAATTGCATTTGATTTACGTTCGCTTTAAATGGAATATGAAAAACAAAATCTTAGAACAACCGCTGTGCCTGAATATTTGTAGTGTGTGTGTGTTTCAGTTGGAATGTAAATGTTTGATAGAACGGGGCCAATATGGGGACAACAGATGAGCGTTTTCTTCTTTTTCTTCTTCTTGCGTTTTATTTCTATCACAGAGGGGTCAAGAAATAGAGCAAGAAATAAACAAAGTTGACAGGTTTGAATAAAAGACATAAATTTAAGAGGAAATATTTAAGATTCAACACTATTTTTTAAGTACAAAAGCACAAGATGCTCTTTTTGAGTATGCTGGAGAACATAATCAGCTTGAACACTGCTGTAAGCAAAGCAGACTGAATACATATTAAAAATAATACTGAAATTTATATTCAACTAACTTTTTTTAATCTAATTTTATTTATTATTTAATCAAAATATTGCATTTTTTTCAGCAGCTGTTATTCTAGCGTATGATCCTGCAGAAACCACTTTATGCTGATTTGAAACATTTCTTATTATTTTTGTGGATTTTTCCCAGGATTCTTTGATAATTAGTCAGAATTAATGGAACACAATAGAATAAATAGAAAGTTCTTTGCCTTAAAATATAGTTGCTATGAGATTAACATCATTATATTGTCGAGAGTTTCTGCCCTGAGACCTGTCAGATTCAAACGTGTTTCAACAAGAATAGCAATGATGTCAGCGCTGATGAATCAAAGATGCTGTTTGTGGCTGACGGGGGTGTGAATGAATGATCTGTGCCAAATGATGCACCATTATGACTAAAAACATTGGAAAACAGCAAATACAGATACGTTGTTGGTGGCTTTATACTTTCAATAGATTATACACGGCAGGCACTTGCTTTGCCTCCGACCCCTGCAGATATTTCCCCAAATCATTCCAAGCTTCATTGCAACATGGAAAATAAAAGAATAAATCACATTGCCAAACTCTTTGAACCTGTGAGGCCGCAGACACATTTTTCCTATTTAGAGGCTCTCTCGAAGTCTCTCTGCATCCACGGCACAGCATCCATTCCAAGAGTGTGCACACGCCAGTGTTGCGTGTTGACTGCGAGAACTGCGCTCTGTTGTGTTCCTTGCTATTTCCTCCCATCAGACCACAGGCTTTTTTTTCCCCTCATTTGATTAATGCTGAGTTAATGACCCCCCATAGACCAGAGGACCAGGCAAAAAATGTTAAGCATCTTAAACCGTTGCAGCTTGTTTGCTCAAACTGTTTATGGGGCACAAGGACATGCTATAAACATAGAGTAAAGAGCAAGCAATGGAAAAGATTTTGCGCGCTGTGGAATGTACCAAACTCCTTCACTTCGTTTTAGAAGAGTTGTTTCGTATGTAGCTGAATTACTGTTTGGCACCCCAGGATGATAAGGATGCAGTGGATGCAGTTTTTTATTTTTGCTGATACTCCTCTGAACACTAGAATTGAATCGAACTGAATTGAACACATGCTGAAAGTATATATTGTAATATGTATATAATACTGTATGTATCTGAGAGTGTGAGTTGATCGATGTTGTATACATAATTAATATAAAATCTCTGAGATACAGGAAAAAGTTGGGTAAGATATGTCAGTGGTTAAGCTGTCACATACATCATATATACATTTATGCACAAAATGATTTATATGATTTATTGACAATGATTTACATGCCATGTTATTACTTTTAAAAACAATCTGAATCACATGTTGGTGAATTGCCAGTAGCCTGTATAAAACTTCATCAATTATTTGGTTAATGATTAGTCATGAATTATGAAGTTAATTTTCCCCCAAAATGGTTGCAAAGGGGTAAAGTGTATGCGTTATGTTAAGTATTATTATTTATATCATATGCAAATATATATTTCTTGAATATATAAATGTACAGTATCAGTGTGTTTTATATATAAATACACAGTACACACATATATATATTATATAAACAAACCTTTATTAAAATAAATAAATTATGTTTCAGGGTTTTTTTACTGCTTTTAAATATTCTAAATATTAAAATGTGCTGCTTTGTTATGTAAATATGAATAATATCCATTTTATATGAATGAATATCTCAATTATCTATCATTTGTATTTATTTTCTATTTTATTTTTATTTTGTAGCCCTGATGTGAGTTGCAAATTGGATGGAAACGCTTGATCTTGTGTTCCGATGTTAATATATAATTTCAGTTGATATTATTTCATTCTGAAATAATTTCAGGTCTATTAATTTTTTACCTCATTGACAAAGTTTTTTTTACCCTACAGAATTTGGATAAAACTCTTACTTTCATGGCATAATAGATGAAGGTGAGTCATATAGTGATGTTATGATCAACCCAAACCACTTCAAGGTAGACAACTTTACAATGACAATATGTCAAGTGTTTAATTGTGTGTAGATACTGTACAAACATGCCCTTATAATTGAACTCTGGTTCTTAAGGACTCGCTGAAGATGGCACGTACACTGAGCCGTGCTGAAAGACAACATTAAGGTTGAGGTTGTAAGGATATGTTTGATCATGTCTGACTGAATGCTGGCATTAAAGTGTGTGTCTGTGTGTGTGTGTGTGTGTGAGGGGGAGAGACAAAAAAAATCAAACTGAAAGTTCATATTCAAGGTCATTTAAAAAGAACCATATGTTTTTGAACCTAAGGCATTGTGTAAGTTAAATTAACTTTGTCTCTGACTGTTGACCACTTGTCTCCACTGTTTTTTCTCTCTAAAACCTCTGCTGGATTGACACCTGTCATCTTGTAAGGTAGCAGCACACGTCATGTGTTTAATCGGTGCTGTTTGTCGCTGCAGGGCTGGATCCTTTCGCTGTTTATTAGGGGCGACTGAGAGCGTGTTCTCAAGCAACGTTTCATGGAAACGCTGCAGCTCGGGGGGCAAAACATGAACAAAGAGCGGGAGAGGGCAGGTTAATTTGGAGATCAGTAATAAGAGATGAGCAGAGTGTGAGTCGGCTCAGGGAGGAGGAGAGGAAGCACCTGCATGTGGGTGGCGATCGCTGCAGCTTCTGTGAAGAGGGGAGGAGGGGAGAGCAGTGAACAGCTGACAGGCTCAAGGTGAAGTTCAGAAAAAAAACAGGTGAAGGTGCACCTATTATGAGAATAGCATTGAGTTTCCCGCTGACTATTTTTACTGAGACAAACCAAAAATAATTTATCACACATTTTTCAGTCATTCGTATAGTAAATTAGAGTTTAGAAGTTGGAGCTTTTAAGTATCTTGTGCTCCTGTGCTCATCAAGGCTGTATTATTTTAATTTATCTTGAAATGTACTGTAATGGCAAATCAGAATTTTCAGCAGTCATTACTACTCCAGTCTTTAGTATCACATGAACCTTCAGAAATAATTCTAATATGATTTATATCGATGTGTTGTTGAAAAGTTGTGCTGCTTAATTGCCTACTTTTGTGGAAATTTCCACTGTGATGCGCATTTCTTTATGGATTATTTGATGAATAGAAAGCGAACAAATCATTAATGTCTTACTGTAAAATATCTTAAAGTCATTATTAACATGTTCTTGCTGAAACCTATTAATTTCTTTACAAATAAAATAAAATAAACTTACTAACCTCAAAATTCTTATTGAGCCCTAACTTTTGAACGGTTCTGTTGCTATGTATTATTTATGATCCACTTTTCAGTCACTCCTTCTGCAGGTTACATTGTTACGCCAGTAGGTGGCAACTAGCTACCAGTCTTTATGAGTCATTGAATCACTTGCTTAAAGAATTCGTTCACAAACACTGAATCATTCTGAAACGAAATAAGTGACTATTATAGGTGATTCATTGAATCGATTCGTTCCAACGGAATTCAGTTACAGATTCTTTAAACAGTAAACCGCACCAGTTTGTATTCCTCCGCGATGCACAGCGGCTGATTCTATGGTGGCTTTCTTTGGACCTATTCTCGTCGGCGGAGCAAAAATAGAAAGAAAAAAACACTGGCAATGTTGTGTCTAAAGCGTAAGTAACTCACTTTTAACGTCTTGTCTATTGGACTGTTGTATTAAAAATAATGCTTGCAACTTTTTGCTCTGTGTATATCGTATGGTTGTGATTACCTCAGAACAAGGCTCGCACCTGTTAACCAGCTCTCCGTTCCTAATCATTTAATTCTAATTTTGCTCATCATCGAACCTTGTTGCTGATATTTGCTGACATTTCCTCCACCCTGATTTCTAGAATAGTTGTTCTGTTTGATGACATTAAACTGTGATCAGATTTGACCTCATTGTACAACCGGAGCAGGTGTTTTAACGCGCAAGCTAACGTTACGTTTCTGAGAGACATCTTGCCCTAGTGAAATATAATGACCCCTTAAAAACTAAATGCTGACTACTCCTCTCTACTCCCTTTCTTTCCATGTCATAGAATTCATCCTCCTAGACTCTGTTTTCTGCCCCCAGCAAACCAAACCACAACAGAGAATCCCAACTCTTTTTTTTTACAAGCATCCAAATTACCAGGAATAAAAGTAAATAAGTAAATGTTAGTCAGGAATGCAGAGCTTTCGTTTGGTTTACATGGTTGTTTTCGGCATTGCACGTTGAAATGTTTATCCACTTCACACAGAAACAGGGACTTGGCCATGTGTTTTCAATATATTTTAGTCTATGTGTGAGTAACACAGGCACTTACTCAACTTTCTGAATAAAAGATACTGGATATAGATGGAAGACTAACACAGAATTTAGAAAGACTAAACCAATTATCAGCTCATCCCTCATCGTCCTATTCCGTTGTAAGGATGTTTTGCATTCTCCTCATATTAATCATGTGCTGAACTTCAACCCTCTCTCATATAATTACACTTCTAGTAATTGCCCCCAGCCATCACCCTCTGCCCCCATGTGTACCATTCAGAGTCCACCTCCCCATCGCTTTCTAAAAATACACTCGCTTAAGGCGAAACACATGTGTACTGTAGCAGAAGAGCGCAAACAGTGCAATTGAAAGCCTGATGGATTCGGGGCAGAGGTTTGAGAATGCGCCCGTCGTCAGTCATCATGTGTAGAGTTCTGGGTCTGGAACATCAGGGTTGGCTCATTAATAATCAGGCAGATGTGATAAACATCCTTAAAAACGAAACCCTTCTGTGTCTCGGAAGCATGCAGGTTCTGACTGATGCAGTTTCAGTGTCCAGTGTTGAAAAGGTGTTTAATTGTTCACAGATAAATCAGAACAGATTGTCTGGCCTCTGTAATAGTGTGTTCAGTTTTTTATTGATTTATGTAACCACATATGTTTGCCTCGCTCAGAATATATGAGAACACAGTAAAAAAAAGTACATGTGCACTAGTGGACTGTATATTGTTTATAAAAAACATGTTGTAAAAGATTATTTTAAGTGCAGATTAATTATGAAAGCAGATCATGTGCTGTTGAATTGCATTTTGTACTTTGCTCCATTTAATTTTTTCGACATGTCCATCAATAATTTGAATAGAAACACATTGACTGGATTATGACAGGAATTTGTTGTTTTGAGACATTCATCCTTTATGCTCATTAAGGCTAAATTTATTTGATCAAAATACAGTAAAGTAGTAATAAAAATCATTATATTAATCGCAATGAATTATTTTGATCTGTGGCTAGCCCTAATAATTTATTTTATTAAGATGTTTCCAAGATTTCTGCTCTGTTATGCAATGATACACTCCTGAATGATACATGCATGATATACAGATGTTGCACTGAATGTTTTTCTATATTTGCAAACAAATCTGATTTAGCTCTTCAAAGTGACAATTGAACTTATATTGTGTCCAAATGTGCTTTACATCACCAGCAGTCTGTTATTTATAGAGCAGTGTCACATATACGTATATGAATAATATATTTATTGGCATGTACCAGGACCATATCCATATTGATCCCACTATTCATACTGTATTATTTGTTTATCAGTATAAAAAATATATCTTGCACATTCCTTAAAATATCTCAAATGTGAACTCAAACTTAACTCTAGGTATTGAAGGTCCCGCTGTGGATGGCATAGTTTTTACAATTTTATTATAAAAAAGGAGTTGCTGCTTTATGGGTTTTCAGAAATATTATATTTGTCAGCTGATTACAATTGCTTAAATTGTTTGAGGTTTCGTGAAAGGAAAAATAACTTAATCTGACCTAAATCGTCTAGATCGCAACTGTCATCATTAGAAGTTGTTATGCAACCCATAGCATGATTTCCCTTGATTCATCACTGTGTCCGCAATCTCATAAGCTGTGTAATTAGACACAGAAGAGTTTAATTGGAGGTTGCTGTCTGCAACTATAGAGAATAGGATTAGTAGTTTTTCCAGACACATTAGTGACATTTATGAAAGCATGCAAGGATTGTTGTTGATGGTGATATCGCACGTAGCTTTTCTGAGTTGGAACTAGTGCCAAACCTCTGCGAATTCATGCAGGCCTAGAGATGGCATGCAAAAAGAAGATCACCGTTACATAATGATGCAGATGAAACCAAACGTAGGCGAGAGAACATTTTCCTAGAAATTCTCAAGATGGAATGTTCTCTGTGCTGACCTGTTGATGTGATATATCTTTAACATGTCACTTTTGAGGTACTAATACATGCTCGTGTCACTCACAGCAGATGGTGAAGTGTTAACCCATCACAAATGAACAGTTTTCCAGCCATTTCAAATTAAAACACTGTTGGAAACGCATCTTTTAAACGCATATTTTAGTGATGATCGTAATTATTTTATTGATATAATGTTTATGTACAGTAAAAAATAAATGCTATTAAATCTTGTTCTCATAGTTTCCATGAAATATTATAAAAATAAACCGCTGTTAAACACTTAGAATAAAAATAAATGCTCCTTGGGTAGCAAATCAACATGTTAAGAATGATTTCGGAAGGATCACGTGACACGGAAGACTTGGAGTAATGTAGTAAAATTCAGCTTTGACATCACAGGAGTAAATAACTTTTACAAAATATATTAATAATAAAAATAAAAAGTTATTTAAAATTGTAATATAATTTAAAAAGGTTGCCGTGTCACTGGATTACTGTTTTTCTGCTGGGCTATTTCTGCAGCACAAATATCCATAGAATCACAGTTATTACTGACAAACATGTCCATATATGGGGGGAACTGGCCAAAAATGATTTTGTGGTCTCCAAATAAAGTAGGCTAAATGATATGTGATTGGATTATGTGTGTGATACACCAATAGAAATTCTTCTGTCTCATTAAAATGAGCCACAGAGCACATTTTCCCAGAATATACCAGGTCAGATAAAACATTTCAGCTGATTTAGTGAGACATAGAGCCCCAGATATTTATTTGTGATCGCTCATTGTCATGTTTTCCAAAAAGGTTAAAATAATCGTAGATATGTGTTTGACCTCTTTTCAGAAGCATTTGTTTTGAGACAAAACAGTTAAAGGTGAAAATCCTCACTGTAAAGAAAAACCAACAGAGTGAAAAATATCCATCGTCTGCTTTACACATGACTTCCTATACTGACACAGTTCATTAATGCTGTTTAGAGTTACACTTGTTTTTCTTGAAAGATTATACTGATCTGAAATGAAATATGGTGCTTGGAGTGTGCTGATCGATGGGAAGGATCATAATGTTTTCTTTCCAAACAAAGATGGCTGTTATGGCGTACCCCAGATGACCCTAGAGCACTACACACGGAGAGGTGATAATACACAGAGAAAGCCTTGAATGGACTGTCTTCTATTAATTGTTCCTGTCTTTGTCTGCTTGCTTTCTGCTAAATCCACAGTGACTGCTTCAAATCGTTTAGGTTATCTTAACCAAAGGTTTGGGATTAGGAGTTTCAGAGCTGTCGGTTTTAGTTGTAGGCCATATATTTCTAACTTCAGACTTTCCAAAAATACAGCAGACTGGCTTTTCAACACCCACTGTGTCCCTGCAGAACACTTTAGATTGAGTTTCAGTCCAAAGGTCAACTGGGGTTAATTTGGCTCATGGGGCCGTTCCATTTACAAGTGAAGTAATGAATAATATCTTAAAATGTATAACATTTTTATTGCACATGAAAAAAATGGAAAATTCGGCATATGTCATGATAGCTTTGTAGGCCAATAAGTGAAGTCGTCATATTCACAGTCTGTTAATTTTGACCCAGTTGTGCTTTAATGCCATTTGAATGATGTGGAAATCCATAGGCAAACATACAGAGCCGTTTGGATTGGACTATGCATATTCAGACAGCTTGTAGTCATATTTCACCCTAAAACTACCTTATTCTTTGTCTTGAATGTTGTCCTTGTGCAGTGTTGCTTATACTGTGCTAAGCTTATAAGATCTACACGTTCTCTCTGTGACCCTTCTATGTTCTCTATGTGGTAATTGAGGAAGATTTTGCATGACTCATTTGCTGTAGGCTATTCCACTTTGGTTATGTTTTCATTTACATCAGACAATAACACAGGCACCGGTTCAAGACCTGCAAAATAAAATTTAGGTGAGAGACTGAATCACCTGTTATCTGATATTCAGTACTCAACTGCTGTTGAACCAATGTTATGCGAAAAGCAAAATATTATAAAATAGCTTCACCCCAAGTGACATACACCAATAAAAACACATTGATATATACGTAAAAATTACAAATTAATCACGTCTCTTTGGATTACTCAGTGTTCATATAATAATACAAACATATAAATGAGTATACATGTAAATATTTTCATTACTGTATGTGTGTTTGCATATATACATAAACACAGTGCACATACATCAACAAAAGCTTTTATTTTGGATATAATCATGATTAATCATTTGAAATTAAAATAATAAAAACTTTTATTTTTTTTCTGTAAATTAGAAATGTTGCCTTAATAAATTAAATAAGTATAATGTACTGAAATTAATTAAATGTAACATTTTATAATCTGAAATTGTTTAATTGTTATTAAAACTAAATAGTAATAAAAATGATAGAAGCACATAATTAAATTACTAAAACTAAAATATTACTAATGCTATATTAAGGGAATAGTTCACCCAAAAATGAAAATCCTGTCATCATTTGTTCACCCTCAAGTAGTTTCAAATCTGTATGAATGTCTTTGTTCTGCTGAACATGAAGATATTTTGAAAAAAACCAGGCTGTTTTGGGTCATCATTGACTTCCATAGTACGAAAAATAATACTATGTACTATTTTTGGGTAAACTGTTCCTTTAAATACACTTCAATAGTTTTATTTGTATTTTTGTAATAATTGCATGTTATATTTTATGTAGTCTGTTTAATATCAGTTCTAGCACTTGTTTGTTAGAACTTACTCCTTTCAACCTAGCGTGACCTCTCACAATCACTTTTAACAACCTGCGCTGAGAGCATTTGATTCAGAGTTATACAGTCCTCACAGTTACACAAGCCATGGTCTTTCAGTGGTGGTCCATAGGGATCAGGACGCAGAAGATGAGCGATCTCCTGGGGGTGAAAGCGCAGATCTAACACGTAAAATCACATGATCACAGGCTGTTCTGTTGGTATTTCCCGTTCTCATCTCATCTAAAAACAGTTTATGGCATTTTAATTCCTTTAATAAGCCTTGCGATTGGGACCTCACTGCTCAGTTTGTTGCCAGCATTTGCACAGTTTAACTCGTTGGATGATGACGTGCTTGGAAAGGACCTCGCAAACCTTCCTTTATTGTTGATATCCATTATCATAGTTTGCATATGAACCGGACTCCATTGTAAGAAAGTAAACTATTGTTTAAAGCCAGTGCAGCCATTCAAGCCTGAAAATGACACACAAATCTCAGTTTGGGCATCACTTTTGGTTCACAGCTTTTGATCGGCTGATGTTTTGGTAAATGGTAGTATAACGGCACGCAAGTTCCTGTTCACTGGCGATTGCTTAATCTATAACCAAAACTGTCAGATTCTACAGCAAACGATTAGACTTCTCTCGGTTGTGCAACACTGGTTAAAATAAATGCAGTTTCTCTCTACAAACAAACGCCCTACTTCAACTTTGACAAGTGTTTCTAGCACTTCCCGTTAGGGTTGTTTACAGATTTATTCCAGAGTAAATACTTACATTTATTTGATTTTTTCTGACCTTTTTTGCACTGGTCCTCCTCGTTTTTTTTATCCTGTAGTATTTTAAGCACATCCCGTTCTTAAATGCAGCAGACTGTCTGGGCCAGCTGGCAGCAGACACAGAGACAGGTCAGAGGTGCATGTATTGAGTTTCTCTATTAGTCTCTCTTCCTTCGTCCAATAACCGCAGGCAACTAGAGACCATGACATCAGACAATATATGCTAGAGCTGTAGTATTTTGTGGGTTCGGAGTGGCAGATTTGGTTTATACTACTATTAATAGAATCATTGTGATACAGATGTAATTGTTCATTTAAAGCTATTTCACTTTATTGAGATGGAAAGTAAAAGACATAGTTCAGCCAAAAATGAAATTCTTTCTTTGTTTTGGCTTTAGAATACAAAGGAGAGATTCTGATAAACAATGAAATTCATATTGTTCGTATTGACCGTAGTTACAAAACGTCATATGGGCTAATATGTTTTATGTTGTATTTTGGCTATTTTTGGAACTTGCCAGAAAAGTAACAATGAACTGCTAAATAGAAAAGATTTTGAAAACATGTTCAATTGGATAAAAAGCGATAGGAAAGACATTGTTTGAAGACTGGTGGTTGATGAAAATTCAGCTTTGCATCACAGGAGTAAATTATAGTTTCAAGTATAATACATTTGTAATAATATTTCACATTACTGTTTTTCTTTCTATTTTGGATCAATTAAATGCAGCCGTGATAAACAAAACATAGTCTAGCTGATCCTAAACCTTTGTACGGCAGTGTCATTTTAAAAGTGGGATTTCTAGACCTAGAGAAGTCATGTAAATTAATACAAAATTATAAATATGCATTTTTATGAATATAGATTTTTCTAGTCATGAGACGCATTTAAAAATCAGAATCAGAAATCCTTATCTGGTGAACGACTAAAAAGTCTTTGAATATTGTTGTGGGCAGTTTAGAACAGATTATATTGATTCTGTCAGGTTTAACTTGTGTCATCTTGGTCTTTTGTTCGCTCTGTAATCAGTTGTATATGTTATGCACAATGTGGAATTGGTTAAACAATTACAAGCAAAGCGTTCTGAAGTATTACCATATTCCAGTCACCACCTACGTCCTCATTTCATTGTTTAGGCTCCTGTCACTTATTAAATGAATGAGCCTGTGAGTGAATCCTTATTTGTTTGTTTTTCTCCCTTTGCTGTGTCCCTCTACAAGGGCGACAGGCTGTCCAAACGTGTCCTGTCGGACATTTTCCAGATATTGGGTCATGATGCTCAGCTCCAGTCTCCAGCCAAGAAGGATGGATCTGTCTGCTACCGGTCATTAAGACTGATCCAAAAATAACAAGCTGTGCATAGTACTTCTATACTGATCAAAATCTGACTGGTCTATTTTTTTTTTTGTGCCAAAAGCCATTTGTGCAACCCATAGTAACCTGTTTAACCACCATATCTGAGCAATTATTAGATACTGGAATGTATTTTACAATATGCAAAAAATGATAAAGAATATACCTTTTCTGAGCTACAACAATTTCTATACGTTTACTCTCTGTTAAGTCTTTCCTTATCCCTAAAACAAATATTCATGGCTCATAATTGCTGTACTGCAGTGATATTAATATAACCCTGACAAATTTATAGTCCCTTTGTGCCTCTGTTTTTCTTCGTTTATACTATCTTCAATGTAAATTTCGGCAGAAGGATGCTGGTAAACAATATGTTGGTTAAACTCCAGTCTCCTGAACCGGGCCAGACATCTCAAAGCCAGAGGAATTATAAGGAGACACAGATTGTGAGGAGTTGGCGGGAAAGGGGTTAGATCCATGGGGGGTGGTTCGCATTTTTTGCGGAGGCACTGATGTTTTATATTTGCTCATTTCCTCACATTCCTCTGTGTTGGAAGAAGAAGAAGAGGAACTGGGATGAGGAAGGACTGTGTCTAAAAAAAAAAAAAAATCCCCCCCCAACATACTGGCACGTCCAGCATTTCAAACAGATGCACAAGTCCACTCTGCCCTACTCACGCCATGCTCCCAGAGGACCCCAAGAGAGGGAGAGGGAGAGAGAGAGAGAGAGTTGCGGTGTAGACTTTTTGTCTGTCATTATGAAACTTGTTCTGGGTTGTTTGAGTCTCCATTCTATATAAACGGCTTCACAAAGGTCGAGGTGGTCAGTGAGCGTATTTATAACCAGAGAGAACAATTGAAAGGGAAGGGTTCAATATCCCCAGTTTCCTGTAAAAATGATCCAGGTTTGTATTAAAATTATTTGAGGCTTGTTCTTTACCTTAGCCCACTGCCTCAGGAAGAGGTCAAGAAACTGGAGAAAATGAGCAAAGGATATGACTGAGGAATGATTTTTATTACAGTATCTAATCATTGCTCAGCACATTTAATGTATTTAGCAAAGTGCCAAAAATAATATGACAAGTCTTAGTATTTAATATAGTCTTAATATAAATTGTTCTTTGTATGATCGATTAATATTTCCAAAATTACATTATATATCATCCAAAAGTGTGGAGTCTGTGAGATGTTTTGGGTGTTTTTTTTTTAATTATTTAAAATCTCTTGTTTACCAAGGCGGCATTTATTTGCAATACAGTATAATAATTGTAACATTGTAAAAGCAGTCATTATCTAAGTCTTCAGTGTAACATGATCCTGCAGAAATCGTTCTAATAGGCTATTTTACATTTTTTATTATGATGAATTTTGAAAACAGTTGTGCTGCAGTACAATTTGGGGGGGAAAGCATGCAAATTTTCTTCATGAATCTTTTACCAATAAGCAAGTTAAAAAGAACAAAATGTATTTGAAATCTTTTGTAATATTATTAATGTATCCACTGTGAAAAAAAATAAATAATAGAAGTACACATTAGAAAATATGCCATAGAAAATATGGATAAATTGTTGTGATATGACATAGGTATTAGAATATGAAGGTGATTTATGAGGACATTTTTAGTGTTCCCGTAATTCAAAAGGCTTAAAAAAAAAAAAAACATACTAAATGGTGCTTTTTTAAGTCTAAAAATGCCTGTAGTTTCCTGTAAGGTGTAGGTTTAGGTGTAGGGTCAGTGTAGGGCAATACCACATACAGTCTGTACAGTATAAACAGCATTATGCCCCATAAATCACAAAAACCAACATGTGCGTGTATATCTTATAGACATTTTTATACAGTTTTATAAAATATCTTTGACCTTAACAGTTCATCTTATAGTATAGTAGTCTGATTTACAGTAGTAATGTTGTTATAATCTTGCCCCTTCATTATGACGTTTTTTTATAAACATTATAGACCAGAGCAAGAACCAGTGCTGGTAGAAGGGGGTTTGGGGCGGTCAGAGCTTGTTTAGACCGGACCTATACTGGAAATGTCATCAGCTCAAGCAGGTCATATCAGACAGATTCTTCACTGCAGTGCATGTACAGTATGAGCGCAGTGCTGGGGGTCATTCACTCGGGCCCTGTAAAGCTTTGATTACACAAAATGACCCTTTTATCATCCTATTATCATCCTATAAACCTGATTTCAATTAAATCTTTTTGGATCTTTTTACAGTAATTTATTTCGTCCTTTTTTTTTGTTTAAATAGATTAAACAAATGCCTGCAAGACCATCAATGCAGAACAAGCCACTAATCAGTTCCATAGATAGCTGCGACTTTTACAGCACTCACACATTCCAGAGACTCAAAGAATTAAACTGAACACATGGCTCCCCAGAGGTGCTAGCAGCTTCGCGCAGCGCAGATGTAAAAATCCCTTTCCGCGGACAGCCCAGAGCCCCTTTTTACAGTATCTACTGAGGGGCCACGGACAGGCATAACCCAGCGATGTATTCCAGATCAGGAATTTGATGCATTTCTGTTTCACATCATTTCTCTGGAATGTTGCGCTAGCGCAGAAGGCCCCAAACCGGAGCTGATGGATTCAAGGAAGTTTGAAAAGAGAAATGATGGGATACAGGCGCTGCTGGGGAGCGGGGCGCATCCGGAGCACCGCCTCACGAGCACCGCCGTTAATGAGCCTCCGTCTCGTTGCGTAAAGCCTTCACTCGGCCGGAACGCTGTGCATCTGGACTGCACATTTTCATCACTCACGTAGTATGCAGATATTTGCACAATCATTAGATTTTTCTTTTAATACATAAATAACTTTGAAGGTCACTGAAAAGATATTTCATCAACTAAGGCTTTTCCAAGTGTCGAGGGGTGAGACGTGAAGTCCGTGACGGAACTGCAAATGATGATGGATGCGTAAGTGTGGGCCACGATATTGCAAATTATTCTGTTGTTGTGCTGGTTTTTTAATAAACGCAGCGCTTTATTTTTGGATGTACATCAGATAGATTTGGAGGAATGCAGAGAATCGCCCATTTACATCATTAATGACGTCTTTCGCCAGAGCCTATCGATCAGCCAAGGGGGACGCAGTTGAAGTAAATATTGCTTTTATCATCAAATATCTGATCGCATGTGAGAACGCACGCGAGGACCGGGTTACGTTAATGAGCCAAAATATTTCAACAGAAATTGACTGCAAAATTTGGAGGTTGTTGGACGGGCCTGGGGGTCAGTAGGTCGCTCTCAGCTGTAAATACAGCTTTAAGTGGTATTGTCAGTTAGACGGGTAATGACAAGCACAGCTGAACAGGTTACATAAGATATTAATGCAGTGCACCTTTTGCCCTCAGTGTTTGCGTGGTATAGCTATTGCTGTACATAAACTTCTAAATGCAATAATTCATCTGACTAAAGCAGAGCGGGGAAAAAAAGCATTCCTCTCCACCACAGTTTCCTACTATAAAACATCTAGACACAAACAACCACCATGCAAATGGGGCAGACGTTTGAGTTTTAGTTTTCAGGGGGGGGGGGGAAAAAATATATATATATATATATATATAATTAATTTTTTATTTTATTATTATTAATTTCAGCAATTACTAATATAGTCAATTTAATAATTATAATTTAGGTCAATTTAGTTTCATAAGTACAAGTTTTTTTTCATCTTATTTCCCATATATGACACACAGCACTCAATACAAGCACATGTAAATAAATCATTTTAAATAAATATTACATTAACATATTTTAGAGTATTTATTATTTATTTATTAACACAGACTGGACTTTTTCTATTAAATAATTTAGGCATGTCTTTTTACTTTTATCCATAAGAAAAAAAATCACATCAAATTATGAATACAATTTAAATAAGTAAATGTATATTAAAGTCTATATATTTATAAATATTATAGTAAATCACATTATTTTTTAAATATATTTTTGCTATTTCAGGTGTGTATAAATGTGGTTAGTCACCCCTCTGGGGTAAAACTTTATTAATAATAAACACACACACACACACACACACACGTATGTGTGTTTATTTTATTTATTTATAGAAGTTTACTATTTAAAATGTTACTATTTAAGTTTAACTATTACCTATGACACTTAGCATTCGTGTAAACAACCCAGAATTTAATATCTGGCAAGGCGTTTTGTTAAAATTTAACAAGATGAGTTCATGGAAAACAAATGTGTCTAATAACACAAATCTGACACTTCCGAACAAGAATGGCAGCGATACAAATTTGGTGTGTACAAGTGTTGATATGTCATCCTCTTAGGTAAGAGCAGCATTAACCTCTAGTCCAACTCAATTATACAGCTTAAAATAATCACAATTCCGATCTCATTTTAATCATTCCATCCTGCTCATGAGCATGCTAAATAAGAAATTCAATTTCCTCCCTGTTATCAGTATACATGGCTCCCCATTGAGAAATTAAGCTGACAATACATCTTCATTTCACCAAGTCAAAGTTAAGTTTATGCTTTGATTGTTTAGACTACGAGCGATTTTCAATTACTTATACAGAAATAGTTTATGGAAACTGTGAGTGTATCAGGAATCCAATTATCATATCCTTGGAGAATGATGGTGGCCTGAAAGGTGGCCAAACTTTTTAATAGCCTTGCGTCACGCTTGATCAGGAACACATTTATGCACACGCCAGTTAAAGCAGTCTTCTGCCCCTCTCATTCACCATTTACCTATGATACATCATCTTTCATTATTTGTCCCATGTAATACATCTCAATAACAGAATTTTGAAAACATTTTAAAATCGTGACAGTCCACTATAAAAAGCGTAGACTATTTGGTTTTTAATTTAAATTATAAATACATAACACTTACAGATGCATCTAAACATTTCAAATAATAGCCATGTCCCATTTAAACCCATTATACGTTTCTTTCACACCTAATATTCCAACTATTTCTACAAGCAGCATTAAAAAGACAGTGATCTATCGACCCCTAGTGGCCTTAAAAACCACCATCACTTTCTAAGCACTAATACTCTTGACAACCAATCATTTACAACTATTAAATAATGCCTTTATTGAATGACAAACAATACAGTCTCAGGTCTCAGGCTTAAATCTGGACATTAGTTTAAGGCAAACAACAGTTTGGTACGGCTTTGTACAAAACTGAATACTCCCAAAACACACATAAATTGCAGTAAAAACACAACTGTGTTAATAACTTGAGCATATCAAATAGTTAATACTGCAGTCGCATCTCCTTGAGTGAGATTGCCTTTACAGTATGTTAACAACTGCTATATTCGTTCCTGCTATGTCAATTTTTCTAGCACAAGTATTAATTACAAAATGTTTTATTAGTCCATTTTGCATGCTTTATTACTATTAAAATTCGACACTTTTGATACTTTATCAAGTATCAAGACTAAATTAGAGATAACAATGCAATGCAGGCACAATTACACTTTTTTAACAATTTTTACTTGGTCAGTTAGGTTATTCATTATTTTTTACTTTTAAAAAAAGCTATGGGGAAGAAAAATCTACCATTACTTTGGTGGAAATGCACCAAAATGAACACATTCACAAGATGTAGAAAAAAATGATAAAATCACTTCAAAGCAAAGGACAAAATGACACTGGAATGTTACAGTAGAGATTGGAATGGTGAGACAATTCTTCAGACGAAGCAAGCCTCAGCTTTACAAAGTCAAGTGGCTTACAGTTTTAGTG
Source organism: Enteromius radiatus (assembly GCA_032357445.1). NCBI lineage: Eukaryota > Metazoa > Chordata > Actinopteri > Cypriniformes > Cyprinidae > Enteromius > Enteromius radiatus. Next base: position 19,406,231 of record JAUCMS010000034.1, read on the forward strand.
TGGTCTGAGGCTAACCCCACAGAGGCAGTATATATGCTTGACTAGTGATTCCATCTACAGTAACGTGTATCAACAGGACAGCAGATCTACAGACTGGACTTACTACTCGGGTGTAGGAGGCCTGTTTTTCTTTTCCTGCCAGTCTTTCTCTCTCAGACTCAGCTCTGCCTCTGTGAAAGCTGCAGGTCCCCAGTTCGTGATTTTCTGAGGGTACTTGGGACCTGAAAAGACAAAACAAACAAGTCGAAAAAGGTATGGATATTAATTCATTCAATAGACACTTTCATCCAAACAGTCATGGAATTAGAATAATATAAGTAATGATTCATTAATTCAGTTAATGATTAATATTATTAATACTGCTGCATATTCAGTAAAAATAATAATAATAATAATAATAATGTTTTGTTATTTTGTTGTATTAAAAAAAATATGAACCAATGCAGAATTTTTTTCAGATTTGGTGTAAATGGGTTCTTAGAAATCTATTGTTTCATTTTGTTATATTTTATTAAGAATTATGTAAATAAAGCTTAACCTATAAATGACAGTCATTTATAAAAAAGATTAGATGCTGGTTAATAAATACAAATGCTCAAATAAAAAAATACGCATTCTTAAAAGTAATTAAAGAGTGGAGAAGAGTAGGTCACCTGGCTGAATGAGCCGTATGAGTCCTTCGTGATGAGCCACCTTGTCCTTCCAGCTCTTTGTGTTGTTAGCAGCATCTGCTAGTTTCTTCATCACCTCCTGTTCACATAAAACATCCGCTCTCACCATCAGAGGTAGTGATAAATAAGGCTGCGCTCATTGCTCTATTTAGCCACTAGATGGCGATCTACACAGAGCAAAAAAAGATCTCACCTTCAGCGTAACTAGCCTCCAGCTATGTTATTCTAGCGTCTTACCTCGTATTGCTCCAGTGCACCCCGTCTGTCAGACTCCAGCTGCTGCAGCTGCTGCATGGCAGACTGTAAAGCGTTCTCCTTCGCCAGCCGCTCTCGTTCCAGCTCCTGTTTCTCTGCCTGTGTCTGGGAAATAGTCTGCTGTTGATACAGGTGTATCTGCTCCAGCTCTGCACGCTTGGATACCTCCTCCTCCAGCAGCCTGCAGCAGATGCACATGCTCACATTTTAAAAACGCTGTCAAATAATATTACGTGTACTTTTTTTTGACAATCTTTTTAGATCTTTACTGGACAGGCAGTAGAGAGATAAGTAGAACAGAAAAGCAGCAGGAGGAAAAGGAAAACGTTTTATGTGACAAGCGAGACGAAACTGTCATTGTGTGGATAAGCTAATAACGCAAGTACCAGGATTATGCTGAGATTGAAGGTACTTTTAACCTTGTGTGTATATATATATATATATATATATATATACAGTGCCCTCCGCTAATATTGGCACCCTTGGTAAATCTGAGCAAAGGTGGCTGTGAAAATAAAACAAAATTCTAACCTATCATTTAAGTAAAAAAAAATTGAAAATGGGGAGAAAAACTCATGATGAAATAAATAAATGTTCTCCAATACATGGCACCCAATTATTGTTATGTCCTTTTCCCAAGATAACAGTTCTGAGTTTCCTCCTGTAATGCCTGAAGAGTTTGGAGAACACCTGATAAGAGAAAAGAGAGCATTTCTTTATCCAGAATCACTCCAGACCTTTTAGATCACCAGCTCCATGTTAGTTCTCCTCTTTAGTTCACCTCACTCAGGGTTCAGCTCAGAGGACTGCATGGGACAGCCATGGAAAAAGCTTCATTTTGTGCTCAGTGACTAGTTCTTGTGTTTATTTTGATGTTTGTTTTGGATTATTGTCCCAATGGAAGACCCAAACATGGCCCATTATAAGATTTCTAACAGAGTCAGTCAAATACCAACAGATAACAAATCTACAACTGACTGACTCTATGATGCCATGTGTCTAAACAAGACGTCCAGGACCTCCAGCTGAAATATAGACCCACAACATCAAAAACACAGCAGTATACTTTACACACATGGAGTACTTTTTATCCCTGTGTTCATCAAACCCATCTTGAGTGATTGCCGCTAAAAACATTTTTTTTGTTTCATCCGATAATAGAAGCCAGTCCCATTTGTAGTTCCAGTTCTGTCTGAACCTGCTGGAGATTGTCTTTGGATGAGCAAGGAGAATTTTTCTTAAACCCTCCCAAACAACATGTGCTGATGTAGGGGCTGTTTGACTTTTTATTTAAGGTTTTCTGACCCTGAGACTATTTTCTCCAGCTGTGGTCCTTGAAGAGTCTTTAGCCACTCAAATTCTACTCCTCGCCCTGTATTAGGAGGATAAAGACACAGGTCCTCTTCTAGGCAGTTTCCTAACATTTTATGGGATTTCGGGATTTGTTTACGAAAAGTATTCAGACCCCCTTAAATTTTTCACTCTGTGTTATATTGCAGCCATTTGCTAAAGTCATTTAAGTTCTTTTTTTCTCATTAATGATGTATGCAGATTTATTAAAAAAGAAAAACTGAAATGTCACATGGTCCTAAGTATTCAGACCCTTTGCTGTGACACTCATATATTTAACTCAGGTGCTGTCCATTTCTTCTGAT
>JAUCMS010000034.1:19408911-19420466 GCA_032357445.1 Enteromius radiatus
GCTGAGCTCCAGAGATGCAGTCGGGAGATGGGAGAAAGTTGTAGAAAGTCAACCATCACTGCAGCCCTCCACCAGTCTGGGCTTTATGGCAGAGTGGCCCAACGGAAGCCTCTTCTCAGTGCAAGACACATGAAGTTTGCTAAAAAACACCTGAAGGACGCAAGATAGAACTTTTTGGCCTTAATTCTAAGCGGTAAAACCAGGCACTGTTCAATACAGTCCCAACAGTGAAGCATGGTGGTGGCAGCATCATGATGTTGGGGTGTTTTTCTGGATATTTTCATGTTCATAATCACCCTGGAGTGCTTAAAATTGTGAATGGAAATATACTTCAGAGATATTTTACTCATAAAAAAATTCTAAGGGTGCCAATAACTGTGGCCAACAAGCATTGGAGAAAAACATTTATTTCACAATGAGATTTTCTCCCCATTTCAATTGTTTTATATTCAATGATACAAAATTGAATTTTGTAAAAAAAAAAAAAAAATTGAACGAAAGATCAAAAGGATAAACAATGCAGATTTATTTTTAAGGGAATCCACATGCTGGTACTAGAGCTGATTGTTAGCGGAGTTTGGATAAAATGATGAGCTGGCGATGGGTCAGCAAAAGTACAGGAAGAGAGTTGGGTTTTGTGGAGTGAGACAGGGAACAGGAACTGCAGACTAGAACAGACGGCTCAGACATCTTTGTGTTTCTGACGCTACTCGAACTTCCCACCTTACAAGGAAATGGACAGCCTTTTTGTTGTAAGTGTCTTTGGTGTAATAATATGTTGCTTTGCCACTGCTGGGCAGATCAGACTACAGCTTAAACCTTGTCCTTACATACATTATGGCGAGGAACTGAACAAACAGGCCTGCAAGAGACAGACTGGGTCATAAACATTGTATTATAGACAGCGCATGTATGTATGTGTTTATGACCCCTTTTAATGGCTGAAAATAAACCCAAAAATTTTTCAAAAGTGATCAAAAAGGCATTCATTCTTTACCTATAAATATATATATAGTGGATTCTTAACTCTTAGCACCTCTGCTTTATTGCTATGACTTATAAGGATTGCTGCACATTTTCAGTGGTTTGCTGGCAAGCAGATGATTTCATGCGCGAGATAAGCTGTCCACGACACTCTCAGAAATATAAGTACAAAAACTGTCATTGGGGTGGTACCTTTCCAAAAGGTACAATTTTGTACCTGGAGGGTCCATTTTGGTACCTTAGTAGCTAAAGTGTACATATTAGAACCTAATAGGTACCGCCCCAGTGACAGCTTTTCTACCCTTATGAAAAGGGAAAGTACTTGCCCAAACATAAAAATACACTGTTGCTGTAAGATCTTGATTGTCGAAAGTCACATTGTGTTTGATACTAAATAATTTGACAAAATAAAATAAGAAAAAAAAAAACATTGTAACTGTATATTTTCATGCTTGCTCAAGAAATGCAAATTTTGAAAGTCCACAGAAAACATCTCTTACATTTTTGGAAACAAACAGGAACCTTCAGAAGATTTTATTCTTAAGCTGTCTTTATTTTCTATATGCTTGTCACTTACAGTTACTTTTTTTATTATTATTATAATTTTTGCCATTTTGCATGGTCTGTTATTTGAGTTTTCACTCATATTCAGTTGGAATAAAATGTAAAAAAAAAAAAAAAACATGAATTTGATGCAGAAACATATATATAGATAGGGGGATTCCCCTATTTCCCCACCCTCTATGTTTTTCTTACATTCTAAGGATTGAAGATTAATTTCCTCTACAAATAACAGCATCAACAACAGCCATCATAAAAGTTGCTAGGCAATTCAATAACAAGTACAAAAGCAGTTACACAAAAAGGTATGGTTGGAGATCTGTTACCACTAGAATATCACACTCCTGGAAAACTCTCAGATTTGATCTAATCAGATTTGAGAACCAAAAAGGACTGTCGGTACTGCTGTTACACACACACACACACACAATAAATTCTTTTTTTGAGAACTGCCTTTTTGATAACTTTTTTAAAAATTCCATCTTTCTAATGCGAATATATTCCAGTTCAGTGTTTGCTATTAGCAGTCCTGCAGAGTTCTTGAAAACCCTCCACCTCCCCCAGCTCCACCTGTCTAGATCCGCTACAGAATTTATGTATTCATGAAGCAGCAACTGCACATCTTTCGTGCTCACAGCCGTGTATCTACTGGCAGCAGCAGCAGCATGTATAGAAGATCTAGTGAGCCGACACCAAATAACATTGTCATGTCCATTAACATGCTAAAACCATTCAGAGAGCTGTCATGATTGAAATATATTTACCTGGCCTGTAGTCTTCTGACAGTTTCTTCATCTTGTCTGGCCTGTCTTTCTTCCTCCAGTGCTTCTTCTAAACTGTGGTACATGTTCTCCAGCTCTCGTACGCGCTGCAGGTACTGCTCTAACTCACTGGACTTTTGAGCCACCTGTTTCTCCATTTGCAGCCGCACCTAAAACATACATACAATTAAATACTATTTTTGGACTTTCTTTATTCTGCAGAAAACAAAAGATGGTAAGTGAATATTGGGTTCCACTGACATTCATTGGACAAAAAAAAAACAAAACTAAAATATCTTTGTGATTTAGAATGATTATAACATATCTCATTTTTAAAGTAACTATCCCTTTAAAAACAAATATTAAATGTAAACTACTTGGTTTTATGTGACTGTCAAATGTTTTTGCTTCCACGTTTCCAGTTATAACTGTAGAAAGCAGAACTTATGCTGTAGCGTACTTCCTGTAATACTCCAAATATGGACCTGTGAAGATGAAGTAATGCAGCAGCTCATTGGTCAGAATAACCTCTCTAGGCACATGATTTCAAAGGGAATAGAAGAGTCAATGCTAAAAGCCATGTTAACAATATGCTAGCCAGTCACCAACCAAGTTTAAAGAGCAAGCAACTACCATTTTCTCTTTCTCCATTTCCACTCGGTAAAGATCCTGCAGCTCGCTCTGCGTCTGCAGACGTCTGCGTTCTTCTTCTGCTGCATTAGCTGCGACCTCCTCCAGTTTCTGTGCAACACAAAGACACTCTTCATTTGAATGAAATCAGATACACATCATGTTGAACTGGATTTAAAGTGATAATAATATGATCATTATTTGGCTATAAATGAAGGAAACAAGCTAATTTTCCCAATTTGACCATAAGAAACAGGCCTGCTAGAGACCCAGAATGCAACTGTTCAAACCATCTAGATTACAGCCAATAAAACTTCATATGCAAATTTCAACACAGCAGGGGCCTTTCAGAAAAGCAAACACTATTAAACCTGAGGAACAAAAACCTCACACTGTTTTTTGTTTGTTTTTTTTAACTCACACTGTATATATGAAATACATTTTTCCTTGTAACACAACAAGTTCAAATTAGAAACCAAATAATGTTTAAGTTGAATACAAATGAACTGCAACAGTATCCTCTGTTTAGACAGCTGAGTCCACAATCTGACATTCTGTATGGCTGTGGTCAGATGGCAGGTCAGTGTGAGATCCCAGGTGGCCGTGCTGAGTGACAGGGCAGGTATTGTTTTAGTTTGAACTCCTCAGGGTTTGGAACAGCCCTCTCTAGCTCTCACCCCAGGCACCTATTGTCCTGCTATGTATTAGAGGACGGGGGAGAGGCTCTGACCCATCAATGCTGGACTGTTCTCCATGCAGACAAGAGTTCAGACACAATTAGATCAGACAATGAGAACTTGTCATCAGCGTAAATCAAATGATTGTTCCCACTTAACACTATATGTACTGTATCAGACGGCTTTTCAATCAGAGAATATTGTGTTTTGTGCAATTTATTATAATCAGCTGTCAGCTGTTAGACTTAGCAGTTTATTTGAGGTTTTTATGGCATACGTCTTATTATTATTGTTTTTTTTTTGTTGTTTTTTCTTTTTGGGTTATATATTTATAATTATAAACAAATGATTATATTATGTTTATATTTAAGAAAAATGTTTTTATATATTATATACATTTATATATATTTTTTAAAATGAAAAAGTATATGCATGTAAATATTTTTAACACAAAAGCTTATTTTAATATAAATATAAATATATAAAATAAGGAAATATAAATAATATAAAATAAGGAAAAACAAAATCCGTAATGCATATTATTGTTTTATTTGAATACTATTATATTGTTTATTATAGTTTTTGCTATAAGCATATCTACTTAAAGAATCAAGTCTGTATGGCAAAATGTAATGTAGTATTAAAGTCTATAAATGCAGGCATATTAATAAATATATAAAACACTGTTTAAATGTGGTTTGTCTGTGGTTTGTCTGAATTCATAGACCTAAAGTGAAACAATAATTAATACCAGATTGTTCGACTAGATGTGTTGAAATGTGTTTTTATTAGTGCTGTCAAATGATTAATCGCATATAAAAAGTTTTTGTTTACACAACATGTGTGTGTGTTGTGTATATTTATTAAGTATATATATATATATATATATAAATAAATATAAACACATGCAAGTATATGTTTATAAGAAAATGTGTTATGTTTATATATTAAATATATTTACATATAAAATATAAATGTTTATACATTTATATATATATATATATATATATATATATGCATGTGTGTGTATTAATATATGCATAATAAATATACACAGTACACAATTATGTAAACAAAAACTTTTGTTTTGGATGTTATTAATCCCGATTAATCATTTGACAGCACTAGTTTGTATAAAAAAGGCATTTTAAGTAATTAAACATGTTTAATGTTTTTTGGTGCTTATATATTGTTTACATTTTTGCATGACGTATTCGGTGAATTCTTTTTTTGAATGTTTTTCAATTGTTTATTTTGTTTGAATTGCTATTGTTGCATATAGCTAGTCAAAGAATCTAGTTTTAATTTCTGATTTATATTTTCATGCCAAACATTTAATTTAGTATTTTGTAAAAGTCTATTAACCTTTGACTCAACATTTGAGGGCTGACCTTTAAGATCTCACAAGTTTTCGCAGATTAACCATGTGCAGAATCTATAACACAGTCATGCTTATTTTACTGATTTAAATCCACTTAACAAAACTCATTGGGGATAATCCTACCTAAGCTCTGGTTTAACAATATTAAAACACTCAACCGTAAAAGATCATTAGAATAACGAGAAATTAGAAGAAAGAAGGTTAAGAAAGGTTAAAATCAAAACCACAATTCCTCACCCAGCCCCCGACTCTTAAACATACATGCTCAATCCACATCTTGATACAGGGTGTGAAACCACCAACTTTTAAAATAATCTAATTCCAGCTTCACTACTGGCTGTAAAGGGCAAAACAACTTTTGTTGACAGGTTTCTGTAGAAAGCTTGAATAGCTGGTAATTGAAATCAAAGATGAGAGTTTCAGCGAAATCAGAATTCATGAATAGCAGAGAGAGAATTTACAAAGAGCTACCATGGTTTCCTGGGGAAACACTGTTTCTTGAATGGTCAGTGTGGCAATAGACACAGTTCCTGTTTCACTCGTTAAACTGCAGTGCAGGGGTTATGTTTGTAAGAAAAACAGCACTTTAACTTTTCTTTTTAATCGTAAAATGCTGTTTGCTCATTTCCACGTGGATGACTAAATGTCTTTCTACAAGTCCAGCAATCAGCATTTCCTGATATGGTGACATCTCAAATAAACAATTTTTTTATCACCAAATAACAGACATATTCTGTATATTAAAACGTAGAAGGAAAAATGTGATAAACCATTCAGTTTCCAGTAAAAGTGCTGGGAGAGACATGTTTGTGTGAGTTGCTAGAAACACGGGGAGAGTGGAAGCTCAGCAGCTGTTGTTGTAGAACATTACAGACCTTCCTCATGGCCTCCAGCTCTCTTTGTTTGTTCTCATTGGCCGTCTGCAGCTCTCTCATCCTCAGCTCCAGTTCTTCCTGCTCAGCCTGTTGTTTCTGTCGTAACTCTCGCCGCTTCTGGCGTGCCTCATGGTGTGGAGCCGGACGTCCCACCTTCAGGAGTGTGATACAAGTCTGAATAGCTGAGTGGGCATAAAGGGCAGAAGTTATATACTTTAATATGAACACAATGCAATATGTGCAGTATATATATATATATATATATATATATATATATATATATATATATATTTACACACAGTACTAAACTCTTAAAACTCAAATTCAAATAGAAAATGGTTAATTTAAGTAATTATATTATGAATAAGTGACTTAAAATGTATCTCGCCAGTCATAAATTTTGACAAATGCTCCTTAGAAATATTTTCTGTCTACAGTCAAAATAAATAGAATATATATTGAATTGAATATATATATTTTATTTCATCACTCCAACTCAAACATTGCAGAATTCAAACATTCTATAAGAGGCTCATCTAACCTGTTTAAGCAAGCTTGGCGCCCTTTTAAATAATATGTGGGGGAACAAGTTTCATTGTCAGACTAGCAATTGTAGCATTTATTTTCCAGTTCAATTCTATTGTATTATACTGATTGTGCATTATAATTGTTTTCCTATGCCACACTTTTATTTACAGCTTTTGCAAAACTATTTAATTGTTTATTTATTTAAATTGATCTATTGTATTACATTGATCTTGTTATTATTAGAATAACTGATGTCATCAAAATTATGAAATGACAAATGGAAGTTTGCAAATTATTTCAATTTTTTCATTATTCATATGTTCACATACTTATTGTTGAACATATTTAATAAAAATAGTCTTTAAATAGTTTTCTTAAAGTCGCCCTGCTAAAACACTAAATGTGTGTTGGAGTCTTGTGTGTGTTTTTTCCTTTATTATCCAGCCCAATCCATTCACTAACATTTTAAATGCTATATTTTATTTTATAAAGAAATTCATGAGCTGGGGTAATTTTTTATACTATTAAGCAATTTAAACATAAATATTAAAAATAAAATAATCTAAAGTAATAAAATATCAGTTGAATACGTCATTTTAGAGTGGCCAAACATTTGACTGGCAGTCTCTGTTTTCTTCGGAGAAAAGACATATTGGGATGATCTCACCTTGAATCCACTCTTGTTTTTTCTTTTTATCAGAGGCGCTGATTTCAAAGCTTTTGTCTGAACACTTGACGTAGAAAAGGCACTTCTTCCCCTCCTTATCAGGTAAGGACTGCAGAGGAATGCATGAGGTCACCACAATAAGAGGAAAAGGAAATGTGTTCATGACAGTGTTACAATAAAAACCAAGCTGAAACAGCATTTAGAATAAATGATAATGGAAAAGCATTCTTTGATGAGCCCTTATACCTCAACACAACAGTTTCCATCTAGTAGTATGTCTCCTTTCTTCTCTGTAAGGTCTTCACTGACATAGTATGATATTAAATTGGGCTTTAACAGGAACCACCGTTCAGTCCAGTTCTTCCTTCTGTGGCCCTTTTTCATCATGTATCCCTGTAACAGGTCAAAGAAACAAGTCACATTGCAGTTTACTTGACAGTTTCCTGCTGATGAAGCCAACAACTGGAAACAACAGTGAGTCCTGATCCTCAAATTATCTCTATGAGTCACTCTGCATCACTGCTAAGAGCTAAAAGTCTGGATCCTGCATGCTGACTCACATATTCTTTTTTTCCTAAGGTCTCGTTTAGGCTATGTGTGCATTTCACGCCATGTAAGTATTGCATCCTGTTTAAGCACCAGTTTCCTATGACTTAGTTAATCTTTATCTGATCCTGACTGTGGCGGCACAGCTGGCCTTGGCACCTATCGCTCTCTCTCATTCATAGTCAAAGCAGAAAACAACACTGATGCCAGTGTGCTTTGTTCACAGTGCTCTCAAATCTCCAAAACATACAGACATCAAAACAGACAGCTCATATCAAGGCTGAAGCCAGACTACTAAAGGTCATTATTAGCAGACACATATCGCATAGGCTACATGCTGGTTAAGACATTAACATTTCAGGTATGACCTACTTTCTTAAACATGAGGAAAAGGCATTGTAACAGGTTTGACCAGAACCAGCACAATTAAACACAGTAATTATTTCAATCCAGATTTGCCTCAAACAATATACAATCTTTGAACATATTCAATAAAAAAAAAAAACATTTTTAAATTAGTGCTGCCAAACTACAACCATAATAAAAGTTTTTGTTTATGTAATATGTGTTAAATATACTGTGTATATTTATCTTATATGTATATATAAATTACACACACATATATTTTGTAAACAAAAACTTATATTTTGGATATGATTAATCACAAGTAATTGTTTGCAAGCGCTAGTTTAAATATCTGATACACACTATTATTCAAAAGTTTGGGATCAGAAATGAATATTTTTACTCAGGAAACAGTCTATAGTATAATAATAAAATGTACGCGTGTATGCAGAGTTCAAAATTAACAGTTGACGAATGCCAAATCAGAGGAAAAAATTACTGTCATGCGGAATATTCTTTTATGCCATTGAAAAAATTATTTGTGACAAATGTTTCCTCAAAGATGAACACTGGTTCATCATAAGAGAGTCACAACTACATTTTTTGTCAAAAATATGCTACATAAACAGCCTAGTTATTCCATTTTTAGAAGTACAACATAGTTTGATGGCTGATCAGAAGTATTTATGACCAGTAGATTTTCTCAATTCTCGCAAATAAGTACATTTTGGACCCTGTATGTGTGTACTGTGTACAGTTTCTATTACACTGGAGCCGTAGTCATCTTACCTGTTTGAGCACATCCAGAATAAGTTCATGGAACACTTCATTAATGCCCATGGAGAGGGTCTGGCGGTCCATGCCCTTACTGAAGTGACCCATGCCCACCAACTCAATCAGCTCCCACACATTCAGACACTGGTGCTTGCTGCTCAGCTGAAGCTTGTATTCTTCAAATTTTTCCTCAATCCAACTGCCGCCCATGGCTTCTGTTAGCTTACGAAGGAAGTACTCTATCTGAGGGTCAGAGCATGCACATATAATTATTTCAATCATTTATGATACATTTTAAAACAAAAAAAAAAACAATGCATGTTTGCTTTTAGTTATTTTTGTGCAAAAACATAGATAGCATATTCAGAAAAACACATAATGACTGAAGACTGCTTTGATTTCACTAAGAGTAAATCTAATAATGCTGACATAGTTCCCTTTTTATAAAGCAAAAACATAACACAGTCACATATAATAACAGCAAGCTGACAACTTCCTTTTTAAAAGACTGTTCACAATCCTAACCAGAATGGAAGAACTAAACAGAAGTTTTTTTTAAAACAGAAGTACCAAAGAATAATAAAAAAAATAAAAAATATTTAAATAAAAATATCATGGGAGATTAGAAATGGGAACTACACTATTAATCATGTAAGCAGGTCTGAAAAAGAATGTTCTCTTTTTTACAGGGCTTCCAAAAATATATGAAAATACAGAGGAATTTTGATAGAGTAAAGAATAAAATATTTTCTTGAATACATGATATGCTCCAAAATATTTTGTCAGACCGAAACTGCTATTTCTTCCAAAACAATCTAGTAATCACACACTACTGGAAAAGGTACAGAAGGTAATTAAAAAAAAAAAAAAAAAAACTCTGCATCTACATCTGAATAGTTGCATGTAAGTTTACATCCCTAATGATTATCAAGTGTTCTTGTTCCTTTTTGTAAAATTTTGTTGCAGAATTTGTCGCAATAATATACTTATCCTCACCTCCTCTGAGACCATGACCAGTGGATATCTATCCTCTGAGAGGAAGTTGAAAATGCACCACATCTTAAATGCATCATCATCTGAGATAAGCAGGTGATTTCTGTTGAGATTTTTTCTGGCACACAGAGTCCAGCACATCCTGTTAAAATCTATTCGGTCAAAGTTATCCTGGACCTGGAGAAACAAAGAAAATATCCTCATGAGACTGGGAATTGAGAAATGCAGAATGCAGAGGAGATGCCAAACAATAATGAAAAAAAAAAAAATGTCAGAAAGGTTCAACTCTTAATTGTATCTGATATACGGATCAGAATGAACAAAATGTCCTGATTCAGGTTTACAAGTGCAAAGAAGGCCTGAAACCTATTCAAGGCACACACAACACTGCAAATAAGACATGTTTTTCCCTCAGCACTTAACTAGAGTTCCCATGGATACTTTTGGAACGTTCTGGGCACAGTTTTGCATCCAGTGCCCATTTGACTAGCGCTGAACATTCTGCTGGGAAAACTGCTCAACATTTTATCAAAGTAAGCTTAACCCAAACTTAATTACGTCTTCAAATTGCAAAATTCTAATGATAAAGTACTAAATGTGTGTTGGACACAATAAGTTAAAAGCTAACGGAAGCTGGTCTACTCTAAGACAGCTGTTATTGAATATGAATCAAAAGCATATGAAGCCTCTAAATATTACTGACTGTTGTTTGAAAATGTTGCATGTTTTTATTCTATTAATTTCCACATTTCATACAGAAATAAGCACTTAAAATGTGAAAATTTCGTCTAGGGTGGTTGATAACAACTTAAGTCAACGATTGGCTTAAATTGAGTTCCACCGTATTCACTGCTGATCATTTAAAACTGAACCACAAGAAGAAACTCGAAACTGCTCGAAGGAACTATCATAGCCCAACGCTATTTATAGTCCTCCGTCTAGCTGAGTAATATGTTCAACAAAAGAGACCAGACAACTCTCATAAAACAGTCACTGTAATCCACCAAATTAAGCACTGTCTTGGTTGCAGTGGTGTATGTTTGTTTTCAAATGGCAGCTCCACTTTACAAGTATATGTGCCAAATTTCATCCCTCGCTCGCACACGCACCTCCCATCGCGCCCGGGCTTTCTCCGGGAGCCTCACAATAGGGGCCTTGTGGAGACCTGAGTGGCCAGTAGAGCCTCTGTTCTTCTCCAGATGAAGCTGTTCATTTGTATTCAGTGAGGCTCAGGCTTCATCACATTCATAAATAGACTTTATCACGCCTGTGAATAACTGCTTTATGGTTTCTTTGACTGTGAGGGGTCGTGAGGGTGAGAAAGTCTTTGGGATCAGCTAGTCAATGTAATCAGTTCTCAAATTTCTAGCTATAGTGTATAATCAATGACACTGAATATTGTAAGCTAGAAGTCATATGAAGCAAACTGTTTAATATAACTAAGAAGAAAGGGATGAAGTTGCCTGTCCATTATCCTACTTTTCACAGATACTTGGAAAATAAATAAATAGACTTAAAAAGGTGATTTGAGTTGAAAGTATTTTAGTATGCAAGGAGAAAGACAATGGAAATATTATTCTTCAAACCTGTTTTACTGTAAAATGCTGCAATTAACCAATAAGAAGCGAGCATTCTAGATCGCTGCATCACTTTGACAAATTAATGTTAATGTCTTTGGGAAAAAAGTCTCTTTGATCAGATATAATAATAAATATCAGTACAATTTAAAATGACTGCTATTTTAATATATTTTAGAGTGTCAAGTCAAGTCAAGTCAAGTCACTTTTATTTATATAGCGCTTTTAACAATACAGATTGTAGCAAAGCACTGAA
>JAUCMS010000034.1:19428622-19447695 GCA_032357445.1 Enteromius radiatus
ACAAACCTGCCTTTTTGAAACAGAAAACCCAGAGTTTCTCTTATTTCAGGGTTAATATACTCTGAGTTTTCACTTAACCTCCTTTCTGAAACGGCCCACGGTGGTGTAAATTAGCCACATGGATTTGTTTTGATAGCAGAGCTTCAGTGACTGGCAATCCCCTAACAATAGTCTTAGTTTCAGTATTTTCTTTCCTTAAATTAACATATCAATGGGGTTTTCCCAAACTCTTAATGTATTGTACATAAACCCCAATCATGTCTGGAAAGTCCCTAGAATTTATATGGTAAATATTAAATGAATGCTACCAGTTTATGATTGTTGTGATTGACAAAAATACTGAAATTTGTAAACCGCACTCTGCACTGGCATTAACATTGACATTAAGTCAAGGAATACAACACAATGATTTTTTTTTTTTTATCATAATTGTAGACCTTTTCTTAACAGCTTGCAAAAAATAGCATAATCAAATATATACAGAAAAACTCTACTTTTAAAACAGTTATGTACATATCCACACAAAAATATCTTCTTGGTATATAGCAATCATGATGTCAGCATCATGAAAAACTATGATGCTTGACAGATTTTTAATACCCAGGCTTACACACACACACACGCACACACATTCACCCACCCTTGAGACGTTTAGTTCACAGTGATAAGTTTTACAATGTGAGTTAATCGTCCATGCCTGGGGTTTCTCCTTGCTGTATTCTTGATGCTATTCTGATGGCTTCTTCTAGAGAGGGCTGATCACTGAGCTAGGAGGGGAAAATGAAAAAAATTACTTATCCAATACATTTTATCTACAGATGTAATGCAACAAATTATTCCAAAATGGTCAATCTTGCTCAATGGCACTGCCCACCAAACACAGGGTCACCCTCCTCCTCTAGAATACAACACACTTACCCTTTGTTGGCAATGAGGGCTCATTAATCAGAACTGAATGGCACATTGGTGTAAAGGTCAATACAACGTTGACTGGACTAGACCAGTTTGCTCAATTAGTTGTCCATTAGTGCAAAAAAGACAAGTGATACAATCACTAATCATAATTATTAGATCATTATCTGCTGCTGATCTCAGTTATTATTACACTAAGAGCTGAAATCAATGCTTAATTAAATAGTGTTATTTAGAAGCCATAATTTCAAATATTAAGAGCATAAAACTGGTGATTGATTTTGTATACTTCAATTATAAGTCATTTTCTCTCAATGATCCACAAACTGTAAATTACATTCATTCACTTAAAGTCATTCCCCAAAAATATTGTATTTCTTTTCAATAATTGCCAGCAATCAGTATATCAAATACATTTAATGTGGCTTAGTTTAATATAAATTTATATCATGCTAAAATGCACTGCCCATCGAATTGAAACAAAGGTTTCCAAACATTAGACCTTCAGAACCACAATGCAAATTCAGTTGAGACCTACATCTATAACACACATCCTAAAAACACACACCTAAGGAGGACACAACCCGCCAACAAACAGCCTAGTCTTCTGAGAATAATTACATGTTCCCACCTTAAAAAGGGGCTTAGAAGATTTTATTATGTACTCTCTGGCAAAGTAAACACATGATTTAAGCTTTTGCGACCCCTCCTAGCTGAGCATGTTAATGTGACGGTGAGAGGAAGATTCCATAACGTGCGTGGTGCTTATATTCTATACCTGCACAGCTATGTGTGTGCCGTTAGAAGTAGCCAGCAGTGTGACTGGGTGTGAGCTTGTGGAAACCACATGCTGTTCCTGATCTTGTACAAGCTCCCCCTCTTCTGTGTGGTACGCAGACAGATCTGGCGTCACAATAGCCACCTAAAATGTAAATAAAAGTTTAAACAAGAAGCTCAACTTGTGCGTATTTAGTGAAGTAAAAGAGTCCATAGGCAGAATGCGAGCAATTTAAAGGGACAGTCCGCCCAAAAAGGAAAATCTTTTGTTATTGCAAATCTGTATGCAGTTTTTTTCTGTGGAAAAAGAAAGATTATATTTCGAAGAATGTTGCTAGCCAACAGTTTGGGGTCCTACTGACATGAAAGCAAAGGAATTCATGGTAATTTAGGGCCAGCATTCTTCAAAATGTTTTTTTTGTGTGTGTTCCACAGATTTATACAAATTTGGTATAACATGAGGATGAGTAAATTACATAATTGAAATTTTTTGATGGACAATTCCCTTAAAGTAAGAACACTTACCTGTCCTTCGGTGCCGTCTGCAGACACCATAGTAACAGAATGTGCTCCTCCTGAGGAAAGCATCGCTTCATGTGCTGGGATGGTTATGGTGGTTCCTTCTTGCGTTACCATGGTAATCGTGCCTCCCATAGCCTGCATATCTGCTTGAGAAAGCACCTAAGAGGGAAAAAACAAGCATCATTTACCTGGAAAATAACTATACCCACCACCTTTCCATAGATTAGTACTGAAGTATGGAATAAAATAGATCTTAATGATGTTGTATGTGATCAATATAGGACATTTAGGTCACAACTGACCTGTTGTGTGCCATCCTGAGCTATGAGAGCCACATGCTGTTGGCCCATGATTTCTGATCCTGACACCTGCTCAGACCCAGAGTCATCATCCACCACTGTTGGAGTGTACATTAACCCAGGGTCATCAATAGCCTCTGAAAAAGATGCAAATTCAAAATTCACATTTTAGTTCATATTAAATGATAATAGTTTGTAGCTGGAGATTTAAGTAAACAGACCTGCTGGGGGCTCAAAATAACCTTCTTGTTCTTCTTCTATGGGCTCGGTGTCATTGTGTGCTGTGCGTTTATGCATGGCTAAGGTAGAAATCTGCTTATACGTCTTTCCGCAGTGATTACAGTTGTAGGGTTTGCAGGGAGTATGAACTACATGATGCTTGTACAGGCTGGAGTATTCAGTGAAACGCTTGTCACAGCCAGGAACAGTGCAGACGTATGGCTTCTCACCTGAATATGATGAGAAAAACATACTTTTGAGCTTATAGTTTTAAATTATAGCTTAAAAATGCTTGCAATGTATGCTTTATTAGATGTTGGAAGCAGTTAGAGCAGATAGGACAGATACCCGTGTGAATCCTCATGTGGTTTTTGTAGTTGGTTGCACTTGCAAAGGCCCTTCCACAGTTGGGTTCGGAACAGTAGTACGGCCTCTCGCCTGTGTGAGTACGGATGTGGACTTTACGAATGTTGGATGTGGTGAAAGATCTCCCACAGCCTTCAAATGGACACTTAAATGGTTTTTCTCCTACAAAATGAATAATTACGCAATATAAATAAATTTAAAAACAGATCAAAATTTGACAAATATTTTTAAGACAATTTAACTGTATAAAACAAGATGAAACCATTAATACAGACAAGTTAAATATAATAAACACCTGTATGTGTTCTTGTGTGTTTTTGTAAGTCTCCAGAGGTTTTGAAAGACTTAAGACAGTTGAGCTCCTGACAGCGATACGGTTTCTCTCCAGTGTGTGTTCGGACATGACTCTTGAGACCATACCCTGGAAGATAGCAGAAAAAAATAATGCATGTACATAGTAATTGTAAGCAAACAAAAATGTTTTTGGGAAAATCTTTACCTGTTGCAAACTTTTTGCCACAACCCATATGTTCACAAATGTATGGCTTATCCCCAGTATGTGATCTTTCATGCACCTAAAAATATTCAGAAAGCCACATGATTTCAGACAATGTACACATTCAAACACAACACTTTTGTGAAATATATGTACTGTATCTCTTCACCTTCAGATGATGAGCAGTAGTGTAGAGTTTTCCACATCCCTCATGTTCACATCTGAAAGCCTTTTCCCCAACATGCTGAATTCTAGGTGACCGGTCTTGACCCTGCAGGACAATCTAAGCGCACAAAAGTCGGTCACTGCTTCATTAATATTCAAAGCATTAATATTACAAGTTACTTATTTAATAAATGCAGAAAATAGTATCAGCAGAGACAGTACCTGCATATGCACACCATCAGAGTCCCCTCGACCAAGTAAACCAGTACTACATTCTGTGGCCTCCATCTGCACACACAGAGATAACACTTCCTCTAAACTAACATGAACTGTAACATGATACAAATTAACATAAGGAACATCATATACAGTACACAACGTATATACACAAGTGTAAATTGGTTTAGCATTCCTTTGTGCATTAATTTCCATCATAACAGGAGAACTAAACCATACAAACAAACACAACAAATAATAAGAAAACAGAATAAGTGACATGATCTTAACCTTTGTAGAGTATTGCTCCAACACACTGATAGTCTCAGCATCAATCGTGCCCTCTGTCTGCAAATCTGCTACAGTACCATCTGCCTGTATGGCCAAGATGGTGTTGGATGGAGGCATATGTTGAATATATGCAGTGGTGCCATCCTCCAGCTGAACAGCCTGTAAGCCGCCCTGATCATACGTTTCTAAAAAGGTTAATGAGACTTACTCAATTAATTGCATCATCATGAATCCAGCATTCATATCTATATGACAAAGAAAACATCATAATATATAGAGTTTGAGAGACAGACCTTTGGGTGCATGAATGTAAGCGGTTGTTCCATCCTCCAGTTGCACAGCTTGCCCATCTTCTAATCTCAATCCTTCTCCACCTAGGGAATTAGTTTAACGCATAAGGGCCAATGTTGTTCTTTTTATCACAGAAGTCATCTGTATCTTATCTAGTGCAATTAGACAGTCATCAGATCATAAAGCTCAATCTATCATACTGAAATCCATATGAAATACCTGATTTTGACATTGGTAGGTGCTGGACATAAGCAGCAGACCCATCCTCCAGCTGAATCACTTGTCCTTCCATTAGTTTGTTTTCTGTGAGAGAAACTATTGTATGCTGTAAGATTTGAATAGCAACCAAGCAAGAACATCTGTGCAGGTTTTATAACTACACAATATTTGTTGTATGCTAATGGAATACAGGACAACTACAAAAGTGTAAACAAAATGTAGTAGTACTTTTATTTTTTCTACATATATTCTATATAGAAATAGTCAGTCAGAAGCATAACCTGATTAATAGCTTAACTGCAAAAATAATGCTAAGTATGTAGTTACAGTACCTTTAGGGCTATGTTGGATGTATGCTGTGGAGCCATCCACCAGAGTCACGGCCTGCAAGCTCACCGTGTCTATGCCTTCTATGTTGTCATCTGTGTAGTAACAGTTGGCCATTATGGGTCTACATTGCACTATGTACAAAATATAATACTGTTGCAGAGATTTTATACCCAATCCATCTCACCTGCAACTGTTACTGCCTCTGTTAGGCAAAGGGTGACCTGCTGCGGGTCCCCGTCCACACTTTGAAACTCCATGCCCTGGGTGTCCCGATTCACCTGGGCTAAGAGCATGATCTGCCTGTACAAACCAACCAACAACCATTAAATGCTTAATCTTAAAACCCAGAGACAATCAAGGGGCTTGATTGATTGGGGTTTGTTTAGAACTCTGATATTTTGCAAAAGTCCATTAACTACTTGTATGTCCCTAAATTCATTTTACAATTATTTTATCAATATTAATTTTACATAATGCAATTACCTTATTTTGTGTAGTTATTAATAGTTTTGTGCTTGTGTATTCCTCCTGAATGCCCTGATTATTTAATGTTAGTAATGCTACTACTACAGTATTATACAGTTTACAACTGCACTTGGTCATGTTGCACCATTTATAAAGTTTTTAATATGCATTTCTTAAAACTAAATGTATTTTTGTCATCCTAATACTTTTACATTTAAAAAAAAAACTTTATTTATTCATTTTATTGTATTGCAACAGTCTTGTGATCATGGATCTGTGAGTCAGATATTAACTACCCTGTCTATTATTTGTCCAAATGTTATAGGTATCTATCCCACGTCTGGGAATTATTTATCTAGCTGCTGTATAAATACTAGTATCTCTTTCAGCTTTACTTGTACAATTTTTTTCATCTCATTATAATTGTTTTTACTTAACATATACTGATGAGTCAATGTTATAGCAACTCTTAAATAAACAACTCTTTATTTACACCAATATACTTTCTAGTTACTTGTACCATATTCTATGGAACATGGTCTAGCATCCATTCAACTCATATTCGGAAAATTAGAATAGATACCACCAGCAACAACTAGAATCCACATTAATCAAAAGGTCCCCAAAGGATTCATGTGTAATTTTACACAAGTAATATTACTTGTCATTATTAAAATGATTCGTTTTTGTTATTAATACTTTTATTAAATACTAGCAATTCAAAATTAGATAATTGCAATTTTGTTAAACTAAAAACAAAGCTGAAACGTTCAAATATACTGTTATACAATATATGGTATAGCTGCAAAATATATAGGATGTTCTGCAAAGAGACTTGTTTTTCAAATGGAGATTTTTTTTTATTCGGCACGTGTGCGGAATCAAAATACTATGCTAACACCGGCATTTTATCACTTATCTACATTTTAGCAAAACAGCAACGAAACAACTTTGTAAATAATAACGCTACTAATATATAACCGTTTAGACAGGGATACAAAGGCAGCCCGGCTAAAGTTGCTTATAAGCCCTTCATTATATTCTTTGACAGAACATCTGTCATGCTAACTCTCGCATGTTAGCAAATATGCTACAAAAATGCTCGCCTTTTTGCTTTAGCCGTTTTCTAATGTTTACATACTATAATCGCCGTTGAGGTTCATATAACTATGTCATCCCCAAAACTAACGCAAAGCAATACTGTCCTTTATTAGTCGTTTAAACACAAAGGAACGATCGTTAGCCCACTCTGAATTCGTTGCTGCGGTAACTTGACAATCACAATCGGAACGTTACAATGTTGCAACCGATTACAACGCTGCGTCCAACTGCCTTTAATAAATAAAACACCGCTTCCGATGCATTTTCACTACTTTATTTCGTTCTTAATCCCACAACGACTTCCTCCACACTTCCATCGCCGCGCGCTCCGGCTAAGCGGCGTCTGAGGAAATAAGGCACACTGGGTAAAAACACATTTATATACTAACCTCCGAAAATTTTCCAACAATCCCTTCGTTCGACCACCATGCACCAGGGCAGGAAACGCTATGCAGAAAACGCAACCCCAGAACCTGAATAACGGAAGTGTTCCTCCACTGATTCATAATACGCTTATGTGATTGGCAGAAGCAGATTACCGTCGCTCTCCCATTGGATGAACGGCAGTCCATGCGAATTCGTGCTGTCAGAAATTCACGTTTAGGGGCACCTTGGGGACGCCATTCGGGTCTGTTGGGTGTATTGTTCAAGCGTGAATAAGCAAATCTAGCACAGCAGTGTTTCCTCGTCACATATTCATTCGGCGGATAGATGCGGCGGGGTTTCTGTACATTTCTTTGAACGTCATAACGTGACCGGTGGTTTTATTGTTTTTATAACAGTACATTTTTACAGTGTGTCACGGAAGGCTTGGTAGCCATTTTGAATAGCATTATGTCATGGCTGGAGTGAGGATGCATGGGCAATGCAGTGCAGTAGAAAGAATTGAACTTTTGCTGTTGGAATTGACATGTTTGTTTGTCTGAAGGAGAATACGGAAAGTTATATATTTTTAAAATCATGTAGACATTATACCAGAATTATATAAATTCTTATTCTTATTCCTTGCTAATTAAAAAAAGAAAATGTAATATTAGATATTTATGCAAAAAATAAAAGCAAAGAAATTAAACAAAATTAAAAGATATTAATAAAGTATTAAAATATTGTCATATTTAAATATGTATTAAAAAGAATATTTTCTCTCAATTTTAAAGTGATAGTTGCTTGACTAGACTAGACTTTGAACAATAAAACAAGGGATGTTGTGGAGCAACAGTATGTATTGCTCTGCACAAATAGTCTGCAGACATATAAGCTGAAAGACAACACTTTTAAATTTCGTATAAAATGTGTGTGCATTCCAATGAAATGTGTTTCAAGTCCATTTCTGCAGGAGACTTGCAAATAAAGGAATATTTTCAATTTTCTCTGTGATGTCTGAGGGCTGCTTTTCTACTTTTGCAATACTCTCTAATCTGTCAAAGTTGGGTCCTTTTTTCAAAGCATTGTGTATTTTTCATCAGCTTTTCTCACCTCAGTGTCTTCTTGCCATTTCAGCTTCTGTGGAAGAGGAGATGACAGCATGAGTCTATTTTTGGACTGAGAGTCTGTCACGGGACGGATGTCTTAGCACTCAGGTTCTGAAATCAGGTTCAGGTGCCAATTTCTGGTGTAGGGTGACATTCAATGGCACTTCTCATCAAATCATGTTAATGTTATTAAAGTTTTGCCTTTCCTTTTTACTATTGCTGCAGCATAAAATGAGTGCCAGTGGTTCATACAAACATATAAATAAAATCATAAACATTCAAACCAATAACTTCTTATTCTGCAATATTTTACAGAGATTTAAATTATGTTTGTAGTGTATTAAGTAAATGTACATGTAGTCCTAGATTATGCATTGAAAATATAAATAATGCATAAAGATATTTAGAGATATGTTTCCAAAAGAAAGTCAATGGTTACTAAAAGGTTTAGCTATAAAAATTCCTTCTATATTTAAGAGGAGAAAAAAAATGCATACAGATTTGTAATTATATGAGTGTTCACTCAAAAATGAAAATGCTGTCCATACTCAAGAATTAATTTCTTCTGCTGAACAAACACACACAAAAGATATTTTGAAGAATGAGTACCCAAACTGTTAGTCCACAATGACTTCCATAGTATGAAAACAAAATGTGGACCAGGAACTGTCAGGTTACCCACATTCTTCAAAATATCTTCTTTTGTGTTCAGCAGAAGAAAGAAATTTCAGTAACATTTTACAATAAGGTGTCAAACAAACAATGAACGATGCATTTATTACACTATTCATCTTTGTTAATGTTAGTTAATGAAAATACAGTTCATTGTTTATTTATGTTTGTTCATGATGCATCAACTAATGTTAACAAACACAAACTTGTGATTTTAATAATCCATTAGTAAATTCTGAATTTAACAGATTAATAAACTCTTTATAAGTATTGTTTATTCTTAGTTCATGTGAATTAATGTTGTTAACTAATGTTAACTGATTAACCTTATTGTAAAGTGTTACCAAACTTTCTTGAGGGTGAGTGAATTATGACAAATTTAAAGTTTTGTGAGAACTTATCCCTTTTTTATTCCCAAACAGATGCTCTCTGTCACCACTAGATGGATGTAATGACATTCTTTTAGTTTAAGGCTGGTCAGTGGCTCACTATGGCAACCTCAGTACACAGTAGACAGGAGTCATTGTTCAGTGGATCATTACTAGGTACAGAACAAAAATTGCAACAATTTTCAAGTGTGTTCTAGAAATCAAGAAAGGTATGAACACTTTTTTTCCCCGTATTTTTCTTATTCTTACATTTGCTTACTATCCTAGTCAGATTGGTCTTTAAGTCAGCTATAACAGCAAGTTCCAACTGTGTTGCAGATTATTCTGTCAGACTTGACAATGTCGTCAGGTCCTCAGGTGTCTCACAGCCAAAGTGTCCTTCCCTTGTTCATGGGTAAAGGAAGAAATGTCACCTTTGTTTTGGACTGCTCTGTGGGAATGAATTGCTTTCTGGGACCAGTGAAGAATCTTATTATCCGAACCTTGATTACTAAAGCTTCACTTAGGGACTCACTCTTCAACATAATCAGCTTTTCATACAAGGTAAATTTACTATGAACCACTCTGGGGAAACAACGGTTTTTGTCCATGCAGTATTATTGATGGTGCTATACTTGGTATATTGTACAGCGTAATAGAAATCTCTTTTTTTTATATAATTTTAATAGGAATTCTTTAAAAGATCAATCCATTTTCCAAACCGGTTATTCCAAGTGGAAACCCTGGATGCATTGGCATTTAATACACTTAATAAAAATTATGTTTGTATTTTACTAGTCAACACCATGGTCTTCTCACATGATGCCCTGCACTCCTGATGTAGTCTATGAAGCCTTGAGCTGGATCCACACATTACAGACAAGTTCTGGCAGAGACCTCCACTCAGCGCTGGTCTTAGCGTTCTCTGACCCTGCTTGTCAATCTGTCCATTTGGTGACCAGCGGTCTCCCAGACAACCCACCACAATGTCTGGCTTCATTATCAACCCTGGTGATGCGCCCTGTGAATACATTTTACATATCAGACAAGACTCCCACGAACACTGACATATCAGACTTCTTGCTGTGCATGACTTCCACCACTAGAGGAAGCTGTTATACCATGACGCTGAACTCAACGTGCAATGTGGACCAGGTAAGATGTTGAATCAATATTTGTATGGCGTCGTCCTGCACTTACACTGTTCATCCAGATTTGTATTAATTTGTTGTATCTTTTTTTTTGTTGTTTTTCTTTGCTATTTAATCATCAAACAGCTTAGTTTGCTGCATTCAACGGATGACATGATTCAAAAGCCATCACAATCAGAGGACCCATTGAGTTCAGTGGACTTCAATCAGGTTCAATACTACAACTGCTCAGACTGTGTCAGTTTTGTACCAGGCTGGTAAGTGTTTTGTAATTCGACACTATAAATGATTACAGCATGGCATATATATCTCACAATGTAATTATTTCTGATATTTTTACAGGTATTCTCCGATGAATCCTTTTAGTACAGTATCATGTGTATCTGCAAGGGTAATGCGAGGTGCTGAGCTTTTTCCTGGATGCCGTGTGTTAGCCAGGAGAGAGATAGATGGGTTCTATTACCTGGGAACAATCATACATCAGGTGCAGAAAATATCCAGAACATCATCATAAACCAGTCACAGCACGAAACCACAGTAAAACATTTTTGTCTATTGAAATAACATTTTTATTTTAATATATAATAAATGTACTTTAGTCCTGTTATGGCAAAGCTGAATTTTCCCTCATTCCTCTAGTCTGTGATACATGAACCGTGTAACAGTATAAATGTATTTACTGTCACATTTGATCCATTTAATGTATACTTTCTGTGGAAAAAAAGTGTTTCTTTCTTTCTAAATAATAAAATAATAATAATAAAAAAATATATAGCATATCTTTACAGTCAAACATAAATTTTGTGTTCAAATCCAGAACAAAATTTATTAAACATTTTAAACATTTCTTTTCTGTCTCTAGGGCAGAGGAAATCTTTATACGGTGGAGTTTGATAAGTTTGGACCTAGGGGAAATACATTTATGGAAATATTAAATACAGTTCAGCAAACCTGCCAGCCTGATATGGTTAGTCTAGCCAGTGCACACAGACAAAGTATCGTACCAGGAGACACTGTTCTAGCACCGTGGGAGCCAGACATGAGACGATATGGGCCTGGAAGGATCCTTTCCGGTATGGAGCTAAGAGATCCACTTAAAAGTAAGATTTATATACACATTTTGAACCAATGCTCATGAGTTTTATATTAGTGATATGCATAACTGTATAAACCTAGGGAAATGGCTCAGATCAGTTGTCTTATTACAGGTTATGAAGGTCTTTTGGGACTCCAGGTTCTCTTCTGGAACGGAAGGACAATTCATGTCCCCGAACAGCTCGCAGTATGGATTCCAGCCTCTCATTATGAGCAAATTATCAAAGACCTCCAGTATGATTCATCCCGGCCATGTTGCTCCAGGGTGTCTCACTGCAGCACTATAAATTGTTTTCAATTTCCATGTCACCAGCGCAACCACCACAGTCTGTCCTCCATTCCATCATGCCACTGTTTAATGAGGAGAAGCTGGCCAGTGTTTGTGTCATCTCCACTACTGAATAAACCAAGGAGAGATGAGCTGGAGAGCAAAGTTGATCTGCAGCTGAAAGAACTACAGAGCTCTCAACAGCCTTCATCTTCCTCATCATCAACCTCTGACTCAGATGAGAATGAGGAGGATACTGCAGCAGGAAAATACAGACCTTTAAGGTCAGACCTGGTGAGCCGATCGATAAACACAGAGATTTCCTGCCTGAGAAAGCCATGCACTCGTGCT
Source organism: Enteromius radiatus (assembly GCA_032357445.1). NCBI lineage: Eukaryota > Metazoa > Chordata > Actinopteri > Cypriniformes > Cyprinidae > Enteromius > Enteromius radiatus. The sequence continues at coordinate 19,440,669 of JAUCMS010000034.1, forward strand.
GAGACGAAACCAGCCTGGACATACTGGAAAAGGGGTTCTGCGGAACCACAGCACAAGCAACCAGGTAATGACAAAATATTTACGATATAGCCACTAGAATGGACAAATACACTACAATAATACACTTTGGGTTTTTTGCATATACAATACTGTTAAAATGTTTGGGGTCAGTATGTTTTTAATGTAAAGTAATTAAAATTTTTGTTCAGAAAGGATGCATTCAATTTATTAAAAGTTACAGCAAATACATTTATAGTGTTACAAAAATTTTTTATTTGTAATAAACTTTTATTTGTTAAAAAAAACCTTTATTAAGCAGTGTAGCCGTTTTCGACTTTGATAAGAATTTTTTGTGAGCACCCAAACAGCATATTACATTACATAATATGATTTCATCATTACTGTTTTTACTGTATTTTTGCACAATTATTAAAAATCATTATCATCCATAATAATTATAATCATACTGACCACAAGCGTTTGAACAACTGTGTACATTGGTACAAAAGTGTGCAGGCAAACCATGTTTAGAACAATTTTGTCTTAATACAAGTGCCAGAAAATACAAAATATATTACAAAATAGTTTTAATTTGCACTGAGTGTTCTTTCTATTTCAGGGAGAGCGGTCAGGTCTCCAAATGTCAGCCATTCTTGGCCTAGAGACACTGGGAATTCTGGGAGCTTTGCAGATAACTCTATGATGACCAATCACAGCTCTTTATTTAAGCTGGTTCCAAATTCACCAAAACGAGGAGTTAAAATGAGGGAAATATTTGGATCAGTTGAACAAAAGTTATCCCCGTCACCACTCAATCAGCTCAAAGCCAACTAAACTGATTACTATCGATAACTATGAGTATCGTTAGTGAGCTTTTGCTGATCTTTAATTTTTCAGAGATAATATTTGTGTGTAAATCAAACATCCTATGGTTGGTGTACTGATTAAATACAAAAGACTATATTATGTAAAATCATGCATCTTTATTAAAACTTTAAAGAATCAACAAAGTAAAATAAAATGTATATTCTGTATTGCAGCAGAATCTCATTATGGCTTGTGTGGCTCAATATATATTCCTGATTGCTATTAAAATTAATAAATATTCCTGAGTATTAAACAATAACACTTATGAATACTAAAAAAGCGAGATATCAAGCAGAGTCAAAGTCAGTGCATTCAGTTTTTGTAGCAATTTTAGTGCAAGTCTTCAAGTAAGGCACTGAATTTCACTCCGTTCAGAGGTTGAATGTAAGGCTCATGCTTTCTCCAGCGCTGATGCAGACAGTTTTCGTCTGTGGCTTTGTGTCCTGCATTGCTGCTGTGATGGAATAGGTGCCTGGAGACACTTCAATAGAAAAATCCTCTTGTTCTGATGAACCCTTCAAAAATATGTAGATGAACCACGTTAATTGATCACTTAGGTTGATTTGCGAGGGTAATATGGTTCCTATCTACTCCAAGTCAACTTTTTAACAATGCTTCATCTAAACAGGTTGCATGTTGCATTTATCCAATCAATGACACTGATACTGCAAATATGGACATTAACACATGGTTTAGAAATTTACAATGTCAGCATACGAATACCCAGGATTAAAAGGATACTTCGCCAAAAAATGAAAATCCTATCATTAATTACTCACCGTCATGTAGTTCCATACCTTATGTGTACAGAGTGACACGGAGGAGAGTAATAGTTGAATAAAGTAGTTTTTTTGTTTTCATTGTGCACATAAAAGTATTCCCGTAGCTTTGTAAAAATACTGTTGAACCTCTGTTGTCATATGGATTATTTTAACAATCTCCTGAGCCTTTGTCCTCGATTTCTAAACCTTGATCATGTAAGGATCCTTGCTATCTCTAATTTTAATTTTTGTTTCGAAAGATGAACAGGTCTTACAGGCACGGCCGGATCAATGCACAGGCTTTATATGGCTTCAGCTCACCTCCCAGGGGGCCCCCAATTGGTCAAAAGAAAGAAAAAACGTAATATCCACTGGATTAAAATAAACATTTAAATAAGCGGACGCTGATTTGGTGAGGCAACTCTACCTTCAGTATATAAACGTCAGAAGCATGTCACTCACGCCACAGTTAACAACGATATTAACAGAGACAAATGAATGGGGGGGCCTAAAGCAACCTGTAGCCTAGGGGCCCCTGGCCATGTTAATCCAGCCCTGTTTACAGGTTTGGAATGACATGAGGATGAGTAAATAATGAGAGAATTTTAATTTTTGAGTGATCTATCCCTTTAATTGTTAACCCTGTTAATTGTTAAATTATGAGCAACGTGAAGCAAGATTTCCCAGGGTTATCCATTTCAAATGTGAAAATCCCTACAATAGTATGACATATTTTTGTCAAGGTCAGTACTTACAAGATCTCGTTTGATGGCTGCACTTGCATTCTGTTCCTGGTCTGCAGTCCTCAACATCTGCTGGGAATGATAGCGACAGATGTGTTGTTGCTCACTGGGCTGAACCAGGTGCACAGTCTCATAAAACTTCTGTTAAAGAAGTACAAGCTGTTTGTCTAATTCAAATCTCAACACGGTTAAAGTAAATGAATGAATAAAGCATTTTCACCTTGCATTGTCTGGTAGTTTCTGACATGTATTCCACTATTTTTGCAAAAGCATTGTCCAAGTTTGAATGTAAAATGTCTCTCTGTAACACGGCGGAAGAAAAATGAAAGCATTTGTCACGGACATCATTCATTTAGTTATCAAATCAAACAGAGAGGAGTATACACACCTCTGACTTCCTTTCATTGTGATCGAGTACGGGTGGTCTTGGTCTTGAACAGCTCACAGACCGTCTTTTTGCTTTTTCCAACACCTCCTGCCCAAGTTTAGATGAACGGCGCAGGGAAGACTCCAACCAGGATTCACTGGCCATGTACAGAGCGTCTCGGACAGCACTGAAACCGAACATGACCGAAATTCCACGTCACATCAACAAAATACTTGTCACAACGCTGGCGTCATAATACTAAGAGATGCTCGTAATTGCATTCATGCTTACTATGCTACAATTTAGAAGCGGGAAGCATAGCCAAACTTTTCACTTGTTTTGTTTTTTTCTCCAAAAATGTAACTTGCGTATGGAAAGCATGGATATACACTTCGATATTTTGTCTGTATCTTAAAACTCACAACGCAAAACTTACGATCCAATGACTCCCAAAACGCTCGTTGTTTGAACTCTGACTTAATCGATGCATTTAATTCCGAACTATTGCCGCTGTATGTTTAGCGATGGGCGTGTGAGGCTAAAGTGAAAGTTGGATGAATTAATTTCCTCCTTTCCCACGGGTTGCTGGGAAATGAAGTCTTTTCTCCGTGGCTTAAATTCGGCACGAGCAAGAACGTCAATATCATACAAATTTTTTATCTGCATTTTAAAAAATGCAAATCTACATTTCTTTTTAAATAATATAAATGTTCGTAAAATATATAGTATATATTATTTGTGTGCTTTTTTCTGTTTTTAGTTTTTATAATAAAGTAAATAAAGTTTTTATTTACATAATAAACTATGTATATTTATTACGTAGAAATAGAAATACACACATACATGTATACATTGAGAAAATATGTCCATGTATTTACATATTCTGTTTCAGTCATGTGACTTTTTATGCTAATTCGCCATAATTATGATCATATGTCTACAACCAAATTTACACTGCAAGACAAAGAGAAGCTAAAATAATCTGCCAATGGGGAAAAAAGCAAAATAATCTTGTTTTCTGTTTGAAATAAGAATATTTTGCTTACCCCATTGGCAGATTATTTTAGCTTCTTAATTTTAGCTTGTTTTTTTCTGAAAACAAGACATTATTTTTTTCTTGTCTAGAAAATCCTTCTTGATTTGAGAATTATTAGATATTTTGGCTGGAAACAAGACAAAAAATCTAGTCTTAGAAAGCATTTTTTGCAGTGCAGCCTTACTGTGTAAAGTTCCTTTACACCATAAATAGAAATATTAAAAAACGTTGGTCAATGGATTTAATTCACACAGGTCCCAGAAAACATTTTCAAAGCAAATCTCAAGCAAATATAATATTTTACAGTCCACTTATAGAGAATGCCATATATGAAGAGTTGTGAATAAATATGCTGAATGTGTTAATATTACCGCTATTGTTACTTTGCCCTGCTAATATTCATATAGATGCTTTCCATTCAGGTCACAGCGCATTGCATCGGAAATGACTGACCTAACTAACTACATTATGCTAAAAAAAAAACAATTATCAAGAAAAGTATATATTTTGTGCATAGAGCGGGTGCATTAGATTTGAATGCACAGAAGCATCTTAAAGCTTGAGAGGATTACTACAGCAGATGCTTGGTAATTATTTTGACATTCATGGCCAGTGATTGATTGACTTCTGTGCCATCAGGACATCTGACATGTGAGTAACACAGCATACTGCATGAACAACAAATCCGTGTTCCAATACTCAAAATATCTGAAATGTAATCTCACTGAAAGCAGCTGAGAAAAGCTGTGGTTATTTGCTTGTGTCTCTGGGAACACAGCCATCCTGTGACTGCTCCTTGATTTATCAAACATTCATAAGGCAATCTACAGGAAGACACACCATAGATGGGCAAACAAAAGAGGAAGTGCCAGCACTGAATGCATCATTTCTAGACTTGTTAGAGTAAATACTGATATATATATATATATAAATCTTGACACTGTTACCAAGGTTTCAGCTCTATGCAGTGAGGAAACCTCCCAATAGCATCCTTCTTACACTTCCCACGCAGTCTGACAGGCTCTCTGCATTGAGATTGAAACCCACTGTGCTCATCCAAGTGAACAGAATTCATTCAACCTTACTGGCGTTAGGTCCACGTGCCATTTATAAACACCATCTGCTGCAACACACTCTGTTGATACACACACACATTTATTATGCTTTGAGGTGCACAAGAAACCGTGATGCATTGTAAGTCAACATGTTGATTTGACTATATAAATATATAATATGCCGTGTGCCTGCAGATTGTGTCTCTGTTTTCCATCTCTCTGCAGATATGGGACAGAGCCTCACATGCACACAGCCGCATGCCCTGATTCACCCTCAACTGTCCCGAGAGAGAGAGAGAGAGCGTGCACGAGTTACTGGAGAGATGAGATCAGGGATTTAAGAGTGCACAAAATTACATCCACACGTGCACTTCATGTTATGTAAGAGCCTGCCTCACTGTATGCTGTAGGATAACAGCAGCAGTGAGCGGGCAGGCAGAGCAGATGCTGTGTACATACACAGGGAAGCCTACACTTAATACAGCAGGAGAAACAGAGAAGAATCTGTCATTTTTAGGAGCTATGGGCATAAGCTTGGATGCACTAAGCTTGGATAAGCTTGGATATTCACAGACACCTCAAGGAAAAGGAGTTATTTGCAAGATTCCTTCTTGTGGCACTATGTATGGATTATAATCAGCGATGTTTAACTTGCTACGCACAGTATTGTGATCACCACAGGACATAGCTGTTTTGATCCTTGTCCTCAGGCCCCTGGGGGCCTTTGATCATGACATCAGCGTGGTCCTTGATGTGGGTTGTGTGTGGACTGATGGTGTGGTTTCCCCACACTCACGCAGCCTCAGTGAGCCCCAATCTGCTCATGACCACCTCTGATCCAACCACTGACGAACAACCAATCAATCCAGAGCATCTGACTGAACCACCCAGCAACAACACAGGTGAGAACAACTGCTAGATAGATAGATAGTGCTACATTAACTTTTGTGTGTGTACTGATTATGCTTTCCTCATATGCACACAGACTCAATGAGCCCCAATCTGCTCTTCCCAACCTTTGATTCAACGACTGACGAGCAACCAGTCAATCCAGAATATCTGACTAAACCTACAGATTTTTTTAGCAGTAATGACACAGGTGAGATGTGAGGCACATGTAAAAACTTTCTGTATTTAAATCTTCAGCAGATAATTGCATGTGCGGTTCTCATGTGGCTCATTATAGCATTCATATATACAATATTTAATATTTTTCAGTATGGTACATATTTATATATATTATATTGATTATTAATATGAATATGAAATTCAAAAGCATGGTTTCTCCACACTCAAGCAGCCTCAGTGAGTTCCATTCTGCTCATGACCACTTCTGATGCAAGTACTGAAGCCCAATCAACCAGCACTCCAAAACTTCAGAATGACTCTACAGATCCACCCAGCAGCAACAACACAGGTGCGAACAGAAGACACTAAAGCAGACAAATAGACAGATGGTAGGACAAAAGATGGATGGATGGATGGACAGATGGACAGACAAAAGATGAATGGATGGATGGACAGATGGACAGACAAAAGATGAATGGATGGATGGATGGATGGATGGATGGATGGATGGACGGACGGACGGACGGATGGACGGACAGACAGACAGACAGACAGACAGACAGACACATAGATGGATGGATGGATGGATGGATAGATACCTTAGATAGATACCGTAGATAGATAACGTAGATAGATGGATAGATACCATAGATAGATACCGTAGATAGATGGATAGATACCGTAGATAGATGGATAGAGATAGATAGATACCGTAGATAGATGGATAGATACCGTAGATATCTATCCATCTATCTATCTGTCTGTCTATCTATAGATACCGTAGATAGATGGATAGATACTGTAGATAGATGGATAGATACCATAGATAGATAGATAGATACCGTAGATAGATGGATAGATACCATAGATAGATACCGTAGATAGATAGATAGATAGATAGATAGATAGATAGATAGATAGATAGATAGATAGATAGATAGATAGATACCGTAGATAGATGGATAGAGATAGATAGATAGATACCGTAGATAGATAGATAGAGATAGATAGATAGATACCGTAGATAGATGGATAGATACCGTAGATAGATGGATAGATACCGTAGATAGATAGATAGATAGATAGATAGATAGATAGATAGATAGATAGATACCGTAGATAGATAGATA
>JAUCMS010000034.1:19447795-19513787 GCA_032357445.1 Enteromius radiatus
ATAGATACCGTAGATAGATAGATAGATAGATAGATAGATAGATAGATAGATAGATAGATACCGTAGATAGATAGATAGATAGATAGACACCGTAGATAGATAGATGGATAGATACACAGACAGACAGACAGATGAAAGATAGACAGATAGATAGATAGATAGATAGATAGATAGATAGATAATCAGATAGATAGATGATAGATAGATGGATGGATGGATGGACAGATGGACAGAGCAAATGTTGAATAGACAGTTATAGGCAGTTATAGACAGACACTTTTAGCACTTAGTATTTGCAATTTCTTCTCACCTGCGTGCAAAAACCTCTGATATGTCAGCTGATGTCCTAAGTGCACTTTCACAGGTACTTGATAATAGAACTGTGTGGAATTATTTAATATTTGATAAAGGGCCTTATCTTTATTTAATAAGTTGCTATTCCAAAAGCGGGGAGGAACTGAGGGCATTTAATAGTGAGCCTGGATGGGCAAGGAGCTGGATAGGGAAGACAGTCACTGATATACTGTGGCATATATTCAAAGCAACATATATTCTCAAAAGCATTATGCAAATATTAGACAGACATGTAGACATTAATGAAAATTTGCTGTGGTTCACCACCGGATACAAAGATGCTTGAGATGCCTCACTGCAAAGGAAACACATGTCTGCACTGGTGACAGCAAGATGCATGCGGCAGTAAAAAATCTATAACATATGCAAAGACTGTTGGAACTGGAATGATACAGGGGCAGTCAGTTCCTCAGAGGGTTTCATGATAATGCATTTATTTAAGCTTACTGAATATATTCTGCCATCATAAGTCAATGTACAATTTAATCACAGTTTAACACAAAAAATATTCAAAGCCTATTTTTATTTACCTACACTTGTGTACATATGTTCCTCCAGGACTTGCATGTATTTCTGTGCTTCCTCCACGACGAGGATCATACTATGTGGAGCACGGCACAGGGGTGTCGGTGGGCTCCATGCTTGTGTTCTGGTGTAAGGAGGGATACCAGCTGGTGGGACATGAGAAAATCACATGCATCCTACATGCAGGTGTCCCTCGATGGAGCAGCTATCTGCCAGTCTGTGAGAGTACGGCAAACATGGTCTATTCTAAGAAATCATCTTAATTATCCTAATATTTAAAAATATATATTCTTTCCACAGCCAATTTTGCGAATATATGATTTTATGAATATATAACTGCACATCATATCTGGTGAAATTTTTTTCAGGTATCCCTCGGCCAAATGACCAGGGACTTCGCATTGCTTTACTGGTGTCTGTTGTGAGCGGGGTGGTCATTCTGGTCATGACTGTCTGCTTCATCGTCTGCTGTTGTCAAGAGCACATGAGCAAAAAGAAGGAAAAGCATCGGATGGGGAGGAGCAGGTTAGTCACTTTAATACTAATAATACTTAAGAAATTACATTGAGTACTTGGTTAAATTAAATATAAAAGTAAATGTTCTGAGAAAAGGTCATTTTTCTTTTTTGCAAGTTCTACTTTTTTAAAAAAATCTAATGTAATTGAACTCTTACGTTATTGGTTGTGGTTTAAGTGTATAAAATTGTTCAAATACCTTATAAATTCACGAGTCTTGCATTCTTTTGACTGATTTATAATGATTATGTTTAAAGTTAAAAACATTTCTTAGAGACAACACGCACTATAAAAGTCTTAAACAATGATTATATTAAACATGGTGGACTTCACCTTCAGGAGAAGAGAAACACGGAGCTCTAGGTCTCGGAGGAGCCCGTCCTGGTTGGAGAGGGAGCATATAGACTGGGAGGCATTCCCTCCACCTAAACTTTTCAGCTTGTCCCAGCGTCTCGACCGACCGCTGCCTCCTGGTAGTCCTGTTTATTCAGAAGTCGTCAGAGCCTATGAGAACAGAGGTTATGAGAGGTAAGGAAAATCGTAAGACAATCTCTGTTTTAACGAAATGGGAGAAAAAAAGCCCTTGAGCACCAAATCAGCATATTATAATAATTTCTGAAGGATCACTTTACAGTAAACACTTGAGTAATGACTACATCACAGGACTAAATTACATTTTAAAATGTTAAAGTATAATACAGATAGAACAGGAATAGCCCCTTTTCCACCTATACTGTATTTGTGGCACAATATGCCATTTACTTGTATTGAAACCCACTTCCTGAGCCCACTCTCTACAACCACACCACATTTTTGAATGTTATGTAATAAGTGGGAGGATGTGTAAAGCCATAAGATATGATTCAGGTTTTTGACTTTGTGAATCACAGTGAATTCTCTTCTTCTTTCCTCACAGGAGTCAGGAGAGCCTGCTGAGAAGCCCCCATAGCACATACCCTGCATACCACACCAACAGCCAAATCTACCCAGCCCTTGTTTTCCAAAGGCTTCAAACTGAGCCAAACAACTCCACCTCTTCTACCACCCCAGTTTACGTACAGATTTCTACACCTCCCAAAAACAAAAACAAGACCCCACACTCTCCCATTGTCACCCACCCATAGACTCGTCTGAAAACAGTAGTCATTTTTCTCATCAGCAGCACTGAATGTGGCCAAGACAGTACAGACAACATTGCACAGATGTGTGGGCGGATTTAACTGGTTGGTATAGCCAGAAGCACTTTGATATTTTTAATGTTGATGATGTCTTTTAATATTTGCTATATTGTAAATATATTCCATTTTGAGGTGGACCTGGTTATTCTTGTCAGATCTTTGATAACACTAGAGATACATAGTTTAACCTAACTGTAAATAGAAGTTTTGATGATATTGTATTGTATGGACATAAAATCGAAAACCAAAATCTTTTTGTTTTGCACTGTTTAGAAATGTCCTAGTGGTGGTCAACTACCACCCATTTTCATTCTATTGCATTCATAATGTGTTGTAAAACAGCAATATATACCCTTAGTTAGAATAAGCCATTTGTAACCGAACTGTAAAATTTGCACTGTTTGATTTGTAATAAACTGTTGTGTCAATCTATTTTTCTTGTGTCATCAATTGAGTCTAGATGCCCTTGTCGATTTGTGTAAAATTTGCTGTATGGGTTTTTCAAAACCAGAACAAATGTGGTAAAAAAAAAATCTCTCTCATTTTCATTGGGTGGTGGACATCATGCGTTCAATGAACCAACTCAGAAATTCAAATAATTTCACTTAATTTACATGAAAACAACAGAAAAAGGATTGATGTGTTTAAGATCTGTCAAAACAGAGAAGAAAAGAAAAAGGACGATCAACAATAAAATTGATCTTGTAGCAAGAAAAGGTCAGTTTTAATATCTCAACATTTTCAGTAACACTTTTACAACTATTTTATGCACATCTTCTGATGTTTTATAATTGTTTATATATTTATTTATTTTGCGTGTGTGTACATTAAATGCATTCAAAGGTTTTGGGTCAGAAAGATTTTTTATTTAGTTTAATTACATTTAGACATTTACATTTAGTTCTTTTTAGCGAAAGATGGATGGGTGGATGTACTTTACAAAGTAAATAGAAATGTATGTTTATTCAGCAAGGATGCTTTAAATTGACCAAAAGTGATAGTAAAGATATAAGGTTAAACAAGTTTTGTACTTTCAAATCAATGAATACAAAAAATGTATTCCACAAAAGTATTTAGCAGCAAATGTCTTTAAATCAATAATCATATTAAATGTTTCTTGAGCATCAAATCAATGATTTCTAAAGAATCACGTGACACTAGAATGATGATGATGATGATGATGATGATGATGATGATGATGATATATACACAAACACTGCCCTCCTAAAGTTTTGGAAACACATCTGGCAAAGTTTTGTGCAAATATATTAAAGTAACTTGACATTAGCATTGAAGATAATAATTTGATAATATTAGTATGGCAATATATTCATGTCAAAGTCTTTGCCAGCTGTGATGACTGGTTACTGGTTTCCAAACATCTGGAGGGCAGTATATATTCACCACGTTTACTACAAGCAATGTTTTTTGTTGTTTCTCTACAGTGCTCAGTCAATATGATAAACACGACATCAAATGTAAGCAGTTATACAAGCAATGTGCATCAGTTACTTCTTTCCATTGTGGATAAATGCAATGGTGAAGACATCTCCTATGTTCGTTTGCCGCTAGAAATTTTTACTTTTGTGGTGGGCTTCCCAACAAATGTGGCTCTGCTATGGCTGCTACTGAGGGGCGAGAAAGGTCCCTCACCCTCTGAAGTTTTGGGGCTGAATCTTGCCGTGCTGAACATCATCTTCTGTATCAGTCTTCCTTTTGATATGTACATTTGTATGACTAAACGCGCTGGACTGCTGCTGACAGTCTCAGAGGCCATTTCAATCCTCAACCTGATCGGCTGTCCTCTTTTCTTGACCAGTATGTGCGTGGAGCGCTACCTGGCCGCAGCACATCCAGTCCTCTACATGAAACTAGCGAATAAATGGGAGTATCGTGTTGTCTGCTTGGCTCTGATTTGGATTGCCACTTTAGCTGTTGCAGCGATTACCTACCAAGAAAGGCTTCCTAAAATAGCTATGTACTTGTCAATCACCCTCGATGCTTTCTTACTCATAATGCTGGCGTGTCTAACAGGTATTGTGCTAGTACTCCGCAAAAAAGGTCCAGGTGAAGGGCAAACTGGTGGAAGAGGTGGGTCATCTGTAAAGACCAGAGCATTAAATAACGCTTTGCTGATTCTATTCCCTTCAGCAGTTATTTATGGACCTCTCCTGGCTACCGCCCCTTACATGCTCACATTAAAGGGGGATGAAGAAATCAGTAACACAAACTGTTTAATCATAAATCTGATGCATTCCTTTCCCAGTCTTGGGACCTGTATTGGGCCTGTGTTTTACATGTCCCGTGCAAAACAACTAGCCTGCTGTAAGAAGAATGCTGAAAAAGAACAAACAATGACTCAAGACCTACAGCATCCAAAGTGACGTTTCTATTATGGGTTATTTATCTGAAATATAACATTAAAAATCAATTCTTTTAGATTTGTATACTGAAAATTATGAAGAATATTATTTTGGTTACTATTTTGCTAACTTTTAGTTTTAGGGAAAGTGACTTGTAATAGTAATGCATTGCAATATTGTTACTCCACTGCATTATTGTTACTTGTATTTCTTTTACACCAATCACTCCCCATTTTTCTCAACTCAGATATGTAATTTTAAATGTAAAAGTAATGCATTATTTTACTAGTTACTTAAAAAGAGTAACTATATAACATCATTTACATTACATGTGATGGGTAATGCATTACCTACAACACTGCTTGCTTTTAAGTTAATGCATGCTTGAATATGTAAATACTCAAAATGATATTGGCGTAGAGTAACCTACGCAGCTGCACCTGACTTCCTTTTGTTTTGAATGTAAAACAAGATGAAATGAGCAAACAGCATGAAAAGTAAATTCACGAAATTCAACTTTGAAAATAACCACAAAAGTTAAGAGCACACACACGGGAGAAGAAAAGGTGTTAAAACAACAACAGTGGTAAGACTGATTAAGGGTATAATGAAGAAGTGAACAAAATGTGAGAAGAAGACAAGAGTGTAGACAACAGCGGAAGACATCATTTACAGAGACTGATACTCAAAGATCGGATCATACAGGAGATGAGTTGATGGATGAAATTTAAGTGGAATCGCCCAAAAAGAAATACAAAGAGACTCTTTATATGCTTCATTATATGCATGAAGGATACCTGAGACCCTGTCACTAATACTGCTGTTTAGTGTTTGATTATAGAGCTCTTAGTTTAGCTTTATATTGTAACAAATAAAAAAGTCTCAAAAAATAAGCAGAAGTGAGTCTTCTACATCATTCCTGAAGAGCTTCTACTTGTTGAGGTACCTATGGTTTAGGCTGGATGACTACGCTGTAAAAGATTTGCTGTAATTATGCAGCTGGATGCCAGTACCTTACTGTAAATTTATATTTATCAAATTTATTGGCAACAATTTGTTCAAAGAAAAATTAACATTAAACATTAAAAAGTCTTTATCTTTGCAGAATAAAACTATTAAAAATGGCCTCATGCAATGCATTCAGAGAACTAGAAATTCTCATCAACCTTTTTCTGTTTTTTTATATTGGTTCCCAGAAATGCTTTGCATGAGACAGTTATTTTATTTATTTATTCCTGTAAAGATAAATATCATAATAATTTAATATTTAATGTTAATTTATCTTTCAACAAACTGTTGCCCGTAAATAACATAAATTTAAATCTAAATCAAGTTACTGGCATCCAGCTGTAATTACTAGTAATACTGTCATTTCTACAGGACTTTTTTTTACAGTGTACCCATCATAATTTATCTGCAATCACTATTCAGTTTCCCAGACAGGGTTTAAATTACGACAGGAGTAGGCCTAATATCTTTGTTTAAAAAATGAGACTCAGATTAAGTACAGATTACTAACTCCTGGTCTATGGAGTCCTGAACTAAAATAAACTTGATTAATTTAAAACCAACTGCTAATCTGAATTAGCAGGACAGAGTAAAACAGAAAATGAACCAAGCAAAGCTTAAAATTTTATGGAACTGAAAAGCAAATCCAAGGAAAGCAATAGCAGTGGAAAAATAATAAAAACCATGTTACTAAATAAGATAACTTTTTTTAAAGTGAAGAAGAGTTTTATTAATCACAATATATATTAATCAAATATAATCTGTGTTAATATAGTCATTTATGTATCAAGTTATTCTATCATTATAATCATGCATCTGTTTGTGTGTCTGTATGAAGAGGCCTGCATAAATGGAATATGCTAACATATGATGAAGCTGCATGTCCTGTTTGACTTCAGGCAAAATATATATGAAATGACCTTAACATATAATGAACATAAAATGAAGACCTCATGACTGCCTTGTAAACCCTTAATACGCTTGTAGTAGATGTATAGAACACGCCTTAAAAACTGTATAAAAGACACTACTTAAAAACTAGAGATTTCTCTGCAGAGGCTTCTCTGCTTTATTCTCTTTGTAATAAAGTCTATTCCTCTGGTAAGACTGAGCGTGATTATTGAGAGCATCGGCAGGAGCCACCACAAAAGCAAGCAAACTGCACACATCAGGTGTTGAATAATAAAATAAAAATGCCTAGAAATCTCTTTGTAATTAATTATTTTCATTAGAATTGCAAAGGAATTGCAATCAGCTGTTGGTTTGTAATTATAATAATTGTAAAATTAGTAAAAAAATATGTATTATTATTATTACCTATGGTTTACATAAAGCAGCTGTTTTAAGTGAAAAAAAAATCTGAATTGTTTATTGTTCTGATCTTTTAATAAAACAAATGATATTTTAGAAATCACAAAAATCTAACTTTTCATCAAAATCACATTATGGATTGTTCTCTAATTCACACTGAAATGATCCTAGAAATTATTAAATGTAAAATCTCTTAAGATTTATATTGCCATTCATATTTAAATTTTTTAGAACACCAGGGTGGCTAGGAACATTATCCAGCCATGACAAAATTCTCTTTGCCATCCATCACAATAAAAAATGAGAAGTCAAGAAAATAGCACATAAAAAGCATTAAAGCTAAAGCATTGGACATTTCTATTTCCACCATTAACAATGATCCAACAGAACAAAACGAAATATTAAATACAAAACAACTGTGGTCAGTGTGTGCACAGATATATACATATACGTATACATATACATATATATATAATGTACACACAGACAAGAATGGGTATTGTTTTTGGTTTGATGAAATGTCTTGATCCACTTTAACTGTTGACTACTGTATATATATCTACAAAGGGTACCAATAATTTTTGTTGCATAAAGACTGGAAACACAACGTTAATCTGCTTCCTGGTAGGTTTAATTTAAGACCGAATTTAGTCCTGATGTAGCTCTAGTCTTCAGATATTAGCCTATTAAAAATCTGGACTACACTTTAAACCATGACAGAGAAAGTAGATTTCTTTTAATCTGGTTTAAATGGCCATTGAGTCTAGAACTAGCCTCAATCTCAGTCTGGGAAACCGCCCCATGAGGGTTAAAGGTGTAAAATAAAAAGACTACATTCTATAAATTAATTTTTAAATATGAACATACATATTAATTATTAATTTTAGGTCATTATGAACATGTATACTAACATAAATAACAACGTGGAAGAGTCTCTTCCGAAGAGAACTCAAAAAGAAAACGAAAGCAGCAGTCACAGCTATACTAACATGACGTACAAACTTCCGTGCCCAAAAGTATACTAACGTCCGTGCTTACGTGCTGCACGTCTCCAGCTCTCAGGAAAACTTTGCCAGGTTTCCTGGTAAGTTTTGTTGTTTATTCTCTGTTAAATTCATAAGAGGTCACAGTGCTTTTACATTAATTCAATAGACTTTGTGTGGTCCAATTAAAGAACAAGAACCATGAAATGTGTGTTTTGAAATTTGCGGTCAGAGGAACTAACGTTAGACGTGATCCGTGACGTCGTGAAATTTAAACTGTAACGTTTGCTGCATATCTCTACAAACGGAAACAGTGCAGTTAAAGCCTTTTTAGATAAAAAATGTTAATAAGTTAACACCATTCGTTTTTTTGTTGTTGTTTTTTTTACGGATGTGAAATATAGCATAAAACATGTAACGTCCCGTTTCTTTACCTGATCTGCAGAAGCCAGTGGTTGTTTCATACAATGGAAGGTCACTCACCTTCAATAACCAGCGATGAATATCGACTGATTGAAATATACTGCCAAAAGAGGAAGCCAAGCGCAAAACCGAGGCAACGTGCCTGCATGTTCAGCCTGGAGGCTCAAGTAGGCCAGTATAGATAGTGTATTTAAGATCTGGGACTCTTTCTAACATGATTATAACATTTATTCTCATTTTAATGTCATGTCTGTTGAAAACAGGTTATGATCAATTTGATAATGTAGCTGAAAAGCTGGCCCAGATTGCAAACAACGGACTTCTTGATGAAGGAATAGAGTCAGACTGTCCTGGTAAAGTGTAAAGTCTGTTATACACAACACAATAAGAAGATAAGAAGTTAAAGTCATTGAAATATTATTTTCTGTCTGTCCTAGTTGCAAAAGAAGCTAATTCAGATGTCATAGTGAGACTTGTTGACTTGCTGAAGAAATCAGGGGACGAATTAAACAAAACGGTAACTAGTCATGATCTCTTTACAGTATGTAGTGTTGCTAATGGATTAGTTTTAGTTTAGTGTGTAGTTCTGAATAATCCACTTAATTAAATAAAGATGTATTTATTTTGATTTCAAATGTATGTAAGACGTCAGTTAAAAACTATATAATATTATGAAAATCAAATATAAAATATTGTAAGCTCTCATTTAAGAGTCAAATAAAAAATATTTCAAAAGTTGTTAGTTTGTAGTCATAAAAGCTTTTCTTTCTCTCAATTGTCCCCTCTGCCTTCTCAGATTTACAACAACCAAGAACTTTTAGGAAAACTGCAGCAAATTTTCTCTTACGACCTGTTTAAAAAAGTGACTCAAGCCTTCATCAAAAGTAGTGTACCAGAATTTTGTAAAAAACGTGAGCAGATTGCCCTGACCCTTGAGGTCACCAGCAGACTCAAAGCCCTGGACCTGCACCCAATGAACAGGGTCATGGGATACGGAGCTCAGTACCTGCTGGAGTACTTCACTCCCTGGGTTAAACAGCACGGTGGTTGGGTAAGAGTTTATGCACCAGTTAAATTTAGTAAAAAAAACTGCTTCAAATAAATAATTTTACTACAAATTAATGATTAATTACAATAATGCTCAACACACTAATTATATGTAATCTCTGACACACAATAGGAGAAAGCCATTGATGAAGATGATGATGAAGAGGTCCGTTAACAAGATACTGTGAAATGAATGGTTGTTAGTGATCAAAGTGATATTGATGAAATATTGATATTATCTACTATAATAGATTTATAAAATCTTTGTTTTTAAATATAAATCTATAAATACTTTTTTCTTCTTTATAAATGTTTTTTTATTATTTACATAAACATTAAATATAAAATAAAATGTTGTGTTTATAATGAAATGTGATCTAAACTCAATGCTGCACACATTAAAAATAAAACAGGCCAAAATGTAATGCTAAAATATAATGCTTTATTGACCAACAAGTTGGCTTTTCTGCAACAAATAAGCAACACAAACATACTCTTTACAAATGCCACTGCAATCAGAATAGCGCCTAGTGATTTTAGGCTATCATTTTTTTTTTATAATCTATAATTGTACATATCAACTGTATTACGCACAACATTAGGCACAAAGACTAGATAGATACTAAATCTTTTCTTTTGCTTTGTTCCTAATAATATCAATATTTCAACATTGTAATGATGACTGAATGCTTGAATGCCGTATGATGACTATGGTTGCAATACTTCACACCTTAATTTGTGTAGCATACAACCTCATAACAAGGCAAGACTAATAGACATTTGTGCCAGATAATCAAAATCACTGCATGTGTTCCAGCAATGAATCATGTAAAACAGTTGCAGTTTTATTCAACAATAAAACGCTGATGATTTTGATTAGCTAGATACCGAGGTACGTGTTCATTTTTCCCAGGGCGTCACAGACAGTGGTTAGGTCACTGCGTAGATCTTGAACCACGTTCTCTATGCTCCTGGTGTCCTTCAGTAAATCGATGCTCTGGGTGTACGGGTTGTAGTAGACAGAAAAAGGCCTTTTTATGGTTTTAGCAAATTCCCTGTTTAAAAGGAACAACATTATGTAGTCAAGTTGTGGATTAATATCCAATTTGACATTAGACTGAATGGATATATTTACCTCATTTTCTCTTTTGCCTCTTCGAAACTCTCAGAGACAAAATAAACATCTTGAAATGTTGTAATGAGGCACTCCTGGTGGCATGTGGTTTTGGGATCAAACATCTTCACTGTTGCTTTGTCAGACAACGCATGCTGCATAATCAAAAAAGATTATTCATTCACTTGTAAACTTGACTTTTTAATACATGAGGTGCTAACTATAATTAACAAAAGGCTTCATACTCTCAGCTCCCCAATAGAAGATAGAAGACCCGCTCCATAGGCTCTCAACTGCCCATCTTGTTTGCAAAGTCCAAATTCAATTGTGAAGAAATAGCACTGGGGGGGGGGAGCACAGTGGTTTATTGCATATATTGCAAAGGTTTAGAAGCAAGATTATCTACAAGAAGTTTCTTATGAGACATTCCCTCTCATATTGAGCCCACCAAAAAAAACTTACACCCAGATCTGATTGTCTCACAGTGATCTAATTTCAATGCAAATGCATGTGACTCAGCACCATAGATCAAACTTTATGCCATGAAAAACTTCAGTGACCTTTTTAATTTCCGTATTGACTACCAGTCAAGTTTGAGCTGGCATTTAAGAATTCAATAAGCTGCTGTTACACTTACTGTTGCCAGCTTCTGCACATCCTCATCTGAAGCGCCTAGAGATGCAAGTCCAATCTCTTGAGAAAACTGAGCAAACTTGGGATCAGCTAGGAGTGGTACGTGACCCAGCAGTTCATGGCAGGTGTCCCTGAGGCCATAAAATTACACAGGTTAGAGGCGATGAATAAAACTAGCTAAGAATCATGGGTTTATACTTACGGTTCTGGTGTGTAGAGAGGATCAGTGCTGTGACGTATATACTGAGTGCAATTAAACACTCGATAAGCCAGACCGGCCAGGAAGTCTCGTGGTGACAGATATCCAGCCACGGGTCGTACGGTAAACCCTGACCTCTCTGCAAGGTTCACAATCAAAACCTCTAGATTAAATAGTGTTGATGTTTGAACTGAGTAAATGCAATGCATGGATTTTTTTACCTCGTAAGAATCGAGACACATCTTCCAGCTGTGGGATGTTGTCCTCTCTGTACCCACAATGCTTTGTGAGAAGAGGGAGGTTTTTTAAGTATTCACGGCAGGCATGAGTTGGATAGAGTTTTGTAAGTTCTCTGAAAACTACGCCCCATGTCTTTACTTCTTCTAGTGTGTACTCTATGCGTGGTATGGGCTGCCCACTAAAAAGACAAAAAAAAAAAAAAAAGATATTCTGATTAATATTAAATTAATAATTTATTTAATTAATTTCAGTTAGTCTATGAGGCTATAGCTTGAATTTCATATTGTTTCCATTTTATCTAACTTTAACTATTTTAGCATTCTTAACAAAAACCCCAGATTAACTACACAACAATATAAACTATATTATAATCCATACTAACAATTTGTAGTTCATTGCAACTTCAACAAAGTACTTTCTCCTTTCCCGATACACTTTGTCTTTAAAGCCCTGCAACAAAGAACAAAGAATCACTTTACAATAAGCTTTCATTTTTAACCAGTGCATCATGAACAACTTTTACAGAATTTATTCATCTATAAATCTATAGAAAAAATATAAATCAAGTGTTAACAGAGTATATAGTTAGTTGTTGGGACAAGGTTTCATTCAGTCCACCGTTGAGCTACTACACAAATTTACTAAACAGATTTACTCACTGGATGGTCAGCATCCAGTTCTGAGCCGTACATTAGCACTCGATGAGAGCATTGGTCCAGCTCTGAGATCTTTTGGGGAAACCATGGTATTCCTTCCCCATCTGGCAACCCACCCAAAACGCACACACAGTCCAAACAGTCTGGAATAAGTACATCAGATGAATCAGTAACACTGTTATAAAGCCAGAACATAATTACAATGGCTATTGTAAGTTCAGGCTTACCGGTCTCTGCAGACCACACGTGTTGCGGTGTGTTATATGACACGATGTTGACGTGGTCTTTCAGGTGCTGCACCAACTCATTGAACTCTTTCTTTGTGCAGGTGCACTCTGCATAAATCTCCACCTCATTGGTGACTCTCTTGGATCTCCGAGACTCGATGTGGGACAAATTCACATGCTTCTCCTTTAAACATACAACGGCAGGATGTCACTTTGGTTAAAGTACTATGCGTTAAGTAGTACTATCTACCCCCACCAGAAGACGAGATGTTCATTAACCTGAAAGAGCCTCAGTGCTTTCACCAGACAGCCCACTTCATTCTTCAGAGAGAAAATCACTGCTAATTTCCCAAGGTCATGGGTGGATTTTGGTTCTTCTTTATCGGGTCTTTCATCTATCCGATTAAAGGATGTCCTGCGGAGCTGTGTGGAGGTGTTGCTTAGTGAATATAAAACTCTTAAGATGGACAAATGGGTTAAGATAAAAGCTTACTTCTTTAAAAAAAAAAGTCATTTAAAATGATTATTTACAAGTGTTAAGCATGCACTTATACTGAGAGAGAACTTATACTGAGAGACAAACTTTGAGCTGAACTGCCTTTAACTTCTGGTTTTAAAATAATGTCAAATACTGTATTACATCACTGTTAGTTCCAACTATCAAGGCTTTTAGTCAGTATATTAAAGAATTTTGTAACAAAACCATTCATAACATTTCATCAATGGCCACTAATTAATTAGCAAAAATGCTTTTTCAGACTTTTTGTCTTTATTTCCAGTCAAAATATCAAAAACTTCTTGAATCAAAAAGGATTTTTTAGACAAGAAAATTGTCTTGTTTTTACTTGAAACAAGCAAAATAATCATTTTCTGTTAGAAATAAGATTATTTTGCTTACCCCATTGGCAGATTTTTTTGCTTGCTATAAGCAAAAAGTCACTTAATTCTGACTTTAGCCAGTAATTTTTTCTTGTCTAGAATTTTTTTTTAGATATTTTGGCTGGAAATAATACAAAACCTAGCCCTGAAAAGCATTTTTGCAATGTACATTTTCCAGTGTAAATGTTCCATAATCCAAATATTTAAATTCATATCAATCAGTGTGACTGTATGGACTGTGGCGCCCAAAAGAGGGCCCATCAAAATGTACTCACCATGGAGGCTGCAAGGTGTTGTTGGTCATACATCGCTGAATCCAAAGACAGACCTCTCCGAGCCCAGTATTTGCTGGAGAACATCATCATAGCAGGTTGCATCTTTGGAATTGCTTCTTGACCTCTCTTCCTAAGAAGCCCAATGGGTGATTTAGGTGCTGTCTGGGGCCCCTTCGGATTAGTTTGTAGTTCAGAGGACATAGTTGCTGTCTCTTGAGATGTCTTCTTTCCCTGCATTTCATATGGCAAAGGTGCTGTTGTCTCAGACGATATCTCCTTCAGCTGCCCCTTCAGATATCACAGGGAGCTCCTCGCATGTGCCACAGTACCTGACACTCCTCCCCGACAGTGTCAGAGCTGGGATTATATACTGGGACGAATGACGTTGAGAAGGGCCGATCGCTCATATTAGCTTTTGAGGGGATGGCTGCTTCATTAGGAAATGTCGACATGTCCAAGCCCTGATTGAAGTGGATAAGCTCATCTCACCTTCTAGGAAAAATGAATCTAGAGATAAATAATTCAGATTTTAAGATTCCCATAAATGAGGCTTCATTTTTCAGCTAGAGAGGGAGATAAAAAGCAACCACCCATCATTTTTTACTAAGATATACTGTATAAGGCCTTTGCACAGTTTATCACCAGGAAACATGTTCAAAATACATGTAGAGATTAAAGCATTAATTTTCATTAAAAACATGAATTTAAATGCCAGCGTTATTTATGTAAACATCACTGTAAGCAAAACGGGTTGAGGGCAATTGTGGAAACTGGCTTTTGACCACAGATGAATATTGTTTATGGCTTTTGGTGAATGAGTGCATGTTTGTGAGAGCACAAAATGCTGCCGTTTCTTTAATGAAAGGGAGCTAGAAGAGAGATAACATTACTGCAGTGAGCTATCAGGCTCCTCTGAGGAAATTTCCTGTGGAACAGGAAATGAAAGAGATGGAAGTCGATTCGGTGCGTCTTTGTTGCGGGCTGTGGTTATGAATGGATAAAAGACATTTCATCCTCAATCAGTATTTTCACAGTCTCTCCATCTCATCTGCAAATGTCATAGTGGGCCGACTGAACGAAGTCGAGACTTTGAATCTCAAACCACATTTACATGCCAGTTGGAACTAGTGATTTTAGTTTATATGACCAAGCAAATGTTCTCCTTCAATCTCTAAAAGATGGTGAAATTATTTTGTCTAAGGTGACCAACCAATTAGAAAATACTCTTGCCTAATTAAAGTAAAACATAATGCAAAATAGCTTTGTTCATTGGACCAAAAACAAAGACATAATATAAATATTACTCACAATCTAATGGAAGACAGATTTTAATTTGAATCTGAATTATTTAGGAAAAGGGCAAACTGATAAAAACAAAAAATATATAATATTCAACAATGGATACCCCACTTCTGAAACATTATGAAAACTCTCTCAATACAGTGAGAAGGAATGATTATTTCAATGAAAGACAATATGGTACAAGATATTACAAAAATAATGCTTTAGGGATCCTTTTGGATCCTAGTTTTACATTCATATATTTTCTCTGGGATATTTTACAATGTGGCATTTGGTAGCAAATATCTACATGACACCCGATACTGTTCATCTCGCTGGAACACAGGGGCTATAAAATCTGTACTATACATCATGTAGTGCTGCACACTAGGAAATGAAGGCTACTTTGCAGCCGTTGTGTGTTGTTTCTTGTAAGTGGCTGTGACTGTTTGAGACAAGGTGATCTTGTCTGTGTGCGGATCTTGGTGAGGTCTGAGGTGACTCAAGAATTCCATATTCACTGGTTTCTAAAGCTCCTGAGGGTTCAGTGACTGTGTTGAGACCCAGAATCTCGCTCACTGAATGGGGCAAGTCCTTTGAGGGAATCAGAAGACATTCAGAACTTGTATTAATGGGATAAAAGAGTCACATATTACTGAGAAAAAAAAAAAAAAGTGTTACAAGACATACCTTACAATTCTTTATCTGCAGGCAGATAGCTTCAGATTTGCTAAGGATTTCTTCAATATCCAGTTTCATGGAGAGTTCGTTTATATGCTGTAATGAAAACATAATAGGTGAACAATTGTCCGCAAGATAATTTATGTAAGCTAAAAAACTAGATGCGCACAATATCTTTCAAAATTTTGGGGATGGTATTTCTTCATTTCCATTTAAGTCTCTAATGCTCAAGGGCTGAATTTGATTACAAATACAGTAAAAAGTTTTTAAAAAATGTAACCAATATTGTGAATCATTATTAAATTTCTATTTGAATATATTAAAAATGTAGCTTATTCCTGTGCAAAGCTGTATACTTAAGTTATTTCTCAAGTCACATGGTCCTTCAGAAATCACTCTAATGTTACGATTTGGTGAATAAGAAACATTTGTTAATATTATCAATGTTAAAAATGGTTGATGCGTAATATAATTAGCTTGAAACCACTTTTTAAAATTTTAATTAAAAACTTTGACAGGTAGTGTATAAGATACAGTTAACGCTAACCTTTAGGATTTCATTGAAACCATATTTTCTGTCCATAATTTTTTGTTTCTCTGAGTCTAAAATGGCACAGCACATCAGAAGGTGAAAGTTTTGGCAAGGCAGTCCGGTCCACATGACCTAAAGGAGAAAAATATCAAATGAACGATATAGTACATTAAATGCCAACACTTAATAGAGTATATTCAAAATGATCATAGACAATGGCTACAGTGTACTGTCAAACAGAGAAGCGGTAAAGATATACATTATCCAAAAGAAACAACAACAGCGGATAGTTATTACACACCTCCCAAAGGCGAAGGACATCCTGAAAATGTAGCTCTCTCTTGAATCGGATCAATAACCAGCGAAAACAAAAATATAAGTACCCAGAATCCTGTGCCTCTGTAAAACCACAAAAACACATAAATAAATACAATGGCTACATAAGACTATTTATAACAATTCCTTCTCTTGGTATCTTACCTAGATAGTTCCAGAAGGCCAGGTCTAGTAAGCGAAGCAGAGTACTGAGTTGGATTAGTTGGGTCTTCATCCCCTGCATCTGCTCTTCAAAGTTTTCATGCTGTAACAAAAATGAGTGACTGAAAAATATCTACTACAAGTAAACCATTTGTATGTTGACTAGATCCATTTAATGTGTCTGCACACAACAGCAATAGCGTGAGGACAATAACATGGTTTATTGATGCAGCTAAATCTTCTCATACACAGCAGACCCAAGAGTGCTAAACAGAGATGAGCTGTAACAAACACACTGCATTACCATTTCATCCATGAAGGAAACAAAGCACCAGAAAGCATCCACTTCATTCTCCATCACGTAGAGAATAGGAGAGAGCAGATCACTCATGCCCTGCACGTACCCTGCACAGGAACAGGAAACTGGGTAAATAAAAGCTACGCTACACTGAAAAGCACTTACGATTATCCATAATCTAAATAATTAAATGTGCAATTAAAATCACATTGACATAAACCCAAGGATTTTGGATGATTGGTAAAAACAAGGCATCAGCATGGGAGTACATGTAAGAGTAGATGATATGTTTTATTAAGAGAAGCTTGAAGTCACTTGCCTAAATCAAAGTCATACATGCAGTACGTCATCAGAATGTCATGTAGTAATATCAAGCCAGGGTTGTCCAGGCCTTCGTAAAACTTGTTATTTCGGTCAGTTCGGTTGACATCTTTTTCTAAAGAGATTCAACAACCACAAATTGAGCTTTCTTCGGGTAATTAAAAGCTGCATGGACATATATATTAATCATTTTTTTAAAGTAACTAAGAAAATAGAACTTGTGATGTAATTGAATACATACCAATAAGGCTCCTATAATCTCGTAACCTTGAGTTTCTCCTTTCCTGCTCCTCGCTTATTGATTTCCACTGGAGCTTCATTCTAAAGTACTCATCACTGTTGAGAAAAGAATACATGATCGTATGTACTGTATGCCTAATCTGATAAGAAAAGAGCTTTAAGTCAAACGCTGAGTGAAACAAGCATACGTTTTTCTCTTTTGCAGGTTCTTCCTTTCTTCATGAGTGCTGTTCCATGGAAAATAGCCAAGTAAAAATTTCCAGGCTTCCTTCCTCACTCCATAGCAAAGACCCTGTTGAAAACAAATCAGCAGCTTTGATGAGCTACATTCTCTAAAATATATAAAAACACATCTACTAAACATGTCTAAACACGACTGGTCTTGGTGAAAGAAGGTGAACAAGAAGTCACAGGAACATAACAGCTTATCTCAGACTTTTCCAAATCAAGTTGTTGAGTTTGAACATGTAAACCTTAACGTTTTAAACATTTATCTATAATGCTTTGTTTTCTGATGTAGAATGAGCAAAAGAAATCAAGTCCTAGCAAGTTCAGATTTTTGTCAAGTATTGCATCAAGGATGCATTAAATTGATAAATAGTGTCAGTAGGGACATTACATTGTAAAAAAAAATACATTTGAAATTAATTTCTATTTAAAGAATTCAGGAAAATGTGCCGTTTCATATTTTCTGAAACTTTTCTGATACAGCTGTTTTTAATTACTAAATATTGTTTCCTGAGCACCAAATCAGCATATTTAAATTTTTCTTTAAAAAAAAAATCACGTGACACTGATGACCAGAGTAAAGGCCCCGATATACTTCAAACTAAATTGAAGAACGAACTGAAATGACATCATTTCAAACAAACTCAGACCAAAGTGAAGTTTGATTTGGCGGTTCGAATCCGCTGACCAAAGCAAACTTTTTGGGGAGTTCGTTTTGGCTCCTAAACACCTTTGAGCTACCATTGGCACTATATATATATATATATATATATATATATATATAGAGCTGAGCTGCCACATGTAATTTCTTTCGTGATGCAGAACAAAGACATGTGTTCAACATGTAATAAAAAAAAAAAAAAAGATTTATAAATATTTGCAATCTACCAAAAAGGTTAACAAGAGGAGAAACAAGGGAAAGGTTAAGTGACAAAACCAAAAGAGGAAAAAGGGGAAAATCATTAGAAGCATAGGCAACAGACAAAGAATATCCTGTGGGTCAGATGTTATGTAGATTAATGAGCTACAGGAAGACATTCAAAGTAACTTCTTACCCCTTTAAATATCAAATCCTTTAAGTGAGGTACGTTTTTTATTCTTCCATCTGAATCCTGGCATTTTGTCCATTCTTCCATTGTTACTGGCCCCCTTCTTTGCACCTCTGGCCTTGGTCCCAGATCAAGCTGGAAAACAAACACCTCAAATCAAATTACCATAACAGCATTTTTTTATACTGACTGCTCATATCGGCTATCTGTGTCTAGACTCAACTGAGTCAACCATTAGATCTGCACTCACTCTGGTGATGACTTCAAATCCAGGCTCTTCCTGCTGGTTAATCTCTAGTCCAGGAATGAGTTCTCCCAACAAATCCGCCACCTCCTCAGTAGGCCGCTGCTGACACTCTAATTCAGGCGCTCGAAAAGCGTCAAAGAGGTAGTTAGTGACTTTAGAGAAGCCACCCAGCGTTGTTGTATAAGGATCTTTCTTGAATTTCTGTTTGGGAAGTGAGACAACATTGTGAAGACAACATTGTGTAACATTTTTAAATGGTTACTCTTAAGATTCCCAGTGTAAATGACAAACCTGTACAAAGCCATAGTTTGTATCATCCAAAAGATTCTCAAAGGACTGTGAGAAGGTTTTGCTGTAGGTACTGACAATCAAGACACTTTCATCATCAGGACTCCTTTAAAAAAACAGAAGGAATGATATTAGCATTCATTGTATAGCCTTAAAGTAATACAATCAATAATTTCAAGAGTATTCGAATTGTAAACATATGACATCACTGGCCATATCGCTCTGTGGTTTGAATGACGGGAGAAGCTGAGCAAACCAAGCCAGGCCTATGTTTCATTATGGAGACTCAGATAAGAACTTTAATAACAGCTATCTTTTTCCCGGCAGCGCTGAATTCAGCGTGCTTAGTGGCGGATTTAATCTGGTGTGATATTTAACGCAGGGGAGAGGAGTGTCTTCCTGTCCCTTTCATAAAGCCTTAACTCTAAACGAACAGCTGGTGTTCGACCTTACATGAATCACGCTCACGGCCTTTCGCCACAGAACACATGCTAGACTTCCTCAAAGGTGCAGAGATACTCCGTCTCGTTTGCATGCAGATTAGGTTACAGTTTGATGTGTTCTGTTTTAAAGGATGAAATCTTTAGATAAAGAATTCTGCAAGTCACAAAAAGCAATATTAGTGCCTGTGGTATTTAGTGAATTAAAAGGTCAGGGGTCACTTTTATGATGAAAACAGGAAGAATGACAAATTTAAAGGAACACTGCACTGTTTTTGGAAAATAGGCTCATTTTCAAACTCCCCTAGAGTTAAACAGTCGAGTTTCACCATTTTCTAATCCATTCAGCCGATCTCTGGGTCTGGCGGTAACACTTTTAGCTGCAGCTTAGCATAGATTACTAAACCTGATAAGACCAGTAGCATCTCCCTCAAAAACTTACCAAAGAGTTTTGATATATGGAAAATTAGTCTATTTTCAGAAATAGTGGAGTGTTTTTTAAAGTTGTATTCATTTACAGAAAGATGTCCGACAGTCTACAAAAGAATGCAAGAATGCTGAAAAGCTAATATGCTTATTAATGCTTTCAGAAACAAAAAGACATAAGGTGCATTTCAAATAACGCACTTTTCTATGCCTTTTTCTGTATTCAAAGTGTTAATAATGAGTTCACACTAAAAGAAATGTGCATGAACACATTTAGATGTAGCCTGGAAGAAAGGAAACCTTGGCCACTTCATGTACTCGACTGTTGTAATCTACTAACAACACTGGAGCCAAAATGTTAATACATAACATTTCTAGGCATTAATTAATAGTGCAAATGGAAGTAAATCACCTTGTACTACTCATTTAAATACTCTCCTCCCATTACTAAAAAGGTTTAGCGCAAGCGTTTAGTAAACCCGGCCCAAAACCTGGTTACTGGGTTTTTTTGGTTTTTTTTACTACAATATTTTAACACTAATTTCAAATCGTTTCATGGATGTAACCCCCATAACGTGCACAGAAACATTAAATAAGTGAGCAGTTTCTGTGCAGCACTGCTTATAATGTATTCAAAATCATGTAGAAAACTCGTGACTGCACTCTACTGGGCTAATGCTGCAATAAAAAGCATTGGCAAACCATTCAGAAATAGAATAGTATTGAAATTCATATTGCACAATATTTGCCTACAGCTGATCCAAAGATTACGGCTGACCTATTTAGACTAAATAAACCCCTGACACTTCACTTACTCGTTGATCTGAACTGATTTCCTCAGGCTATCCAGGAATGCCGTGCTCCCTCCCTGGTGGAAATGAATAGCTGGCAGCGCTGTGCCATCCTTCAAGCGGAACATGATGTATGACCAGCCCTCACATTTGACTGTGATAGACCTGAGGTCACACACATTAAAAGAGAAGGCCCACTTGTTCCGGTCATTAGTGTGGTTTGATTCACCTGTGACAATATGATAATGAATAATAAGCTTGGTTACTGTTACAGATTTCCATCTTCTGGTTTATAAAAAAAATGCCAGACTTACAACTGACTGACTGATGCATGAGATAACATGCTGAAAATGTTCTGTTAGGTACTGAGGACTGACAGCAGTTTTGGTTTTTAAAGCATTTTAACCACATTCGACTCATAGAATTGCAACTGTTTACCATCTCCATGTGCGTGGACTTTTTTCCGGAATGAGACAGCATTGATCATGTCCCACTCTGTTTCATAGCTCAGCTGATGGTCAATAGGACGGTGAGGGTTGTCTTCTGAACTCTGAGTCCACTCCACCACCGAGCTGGAGTCCTTCACACAATCAAAACAAACAGAAACCAGGTTATATCCAGAAGCACAGATCAAACAGAAAAATGCATAATTTATGAATGAACTAACAAACCTTGCAGGCACACAGTATGTTTGAGGGATCTGCATCCTCCAGTGGTTTATATTCCACAAGGGTTTCACCATCCTACATTTAAGGAAGACAAAAATAAGATATTGGGAGATACTGATAGACAGTTGCACTACCATTTAAAAGTTACTTTTTCAGCAATGAACAATTTATCAGAAGTGATAGTAAAGACATTTAAAACGTTTTAATATATTTCAATCTTAAGGGAATAAAAACTCATAGGTTTGGAACTGAGAGTGAGTAAATAATGATTTAATTATTGTTATAATGAATTATTATTTAATAATGAACTATTAATATTAAATAAATGTTGTTGTTTTATTACTTTCTATTCAACAAAGAATCTTGAAAACATGCATGTTGGTTTCCACAAAAATATTAAGCAGCACAACTTATTGTTTTATTCAAATGAGCATCAATATATTTTAATGATTTCTGAAAATGTTTAGTGTTTTAGCTGTCCTAGCAATCACACAAGAATGTGGTATAACATGTTGCGCATGTCATTTTGACCAGGTTAAGGTAAATCATAATAATTTTAAAACAATGCACTAATCTAAATCTAAATAACATTACCAGCAAAAAATAAAGCAAATGACGAAACCTATACCTTATCAATAATCCTGAGGAACCCTGATATTAAATCCTGATCCTCAGATTCATCTGACGACGAGTGAATGAAGACTCCCTCGTGTTCAAACACCACCTGCAAAACAACGAAAAACTAAATATATGTTTACAGAACATTTTAGAGTTTAATTTACAGTGAGCAGAAATATTATTCTCTCTAAATAGGTCAGTAAAAACAAATATTTCAAGATCCTGTTATGGTACTTTCCACCCTGTGCCTTAAAAAGCAAGTTAGTCTGCAGCTTGAGGCTAGAACTTAAGGAACTGAAAGTTCCTCTCATACTGGCACAAACAGGTTACCCTAAAATAAAAAAAACATGAAACATGACTGATAACCGTAAAACTAAAAATAACCCTTGGAAAACAACCTGACAATAACTTGCACCACATGAACATTGCACATAGCTTAATGTTATGTTTTGCTTATTAAGTCTGTTTAGTATTGGTAGCTGTAATTGGTAAGTCACTCAAACATCAAAACATTTTGGTGGTAAAGGCACCTGCTCATGCATAAATAAAAAGGCAGGAGACAACGATACACAAAAAGAAAATGAGATTCTATAGAGCCAAGAAATAGCTCATCAAAAGAACTGTAAATACTTAAAGCTAGTTTCCTTATGGCCCGAATTAACCTGAATTAGTCGATAAACTATCGGTCATCTAACTCAAAACATGTTTATGATCTTGATTATGATCTTCATTAACCTGCCAGGCAGCTCATGATTCAACACTAGTTAAACACAGACACAACTGTGTTTTTAGTGTTTACGGTCCAAACGTCCCAAACACGATCGATATTACAGTCATCGCGTAACTGGCAGCGAGAACACTTGTTCTGACGCCCGTGTTTTTCGCAGTTTCATCAGCTGTATGTCAGGGTGATTGGGGTGTTAGCAACCAGGCTAACTGTTGCTAAACACAGCACTTCATCAGACCAGTCTATCATCTATTTCCCAGCACCGACAGCTCAAAAAGCTAGTCAAACAGAATAACTACGCCACAGCCCACCTAAAACCACGGGCAAAATCGAGCTATTTGTCGTTCTGACCGTGTATTGAATCAAAAAACTGCATGCTCTGTACCTTGGGAGGAGTTGTGGCCGCCATGTCGACTGCTAAATAGACTACGTAGCACCGCTCACGTGCCTGTCAGCAATCCACAACAACACTGACGAGTCATTTTCCGCATGGCCAACGCCACGCATGCGCACACACATATTTCAAAACGCGTAATAAGTTGTTTGATTATAATTATAATAACAACGATCATTGTTATAATCATTAGAAGTTTGCAGTGGCTCCCCTGGAACTTCTTTACATTTGTTTACATTTAGTTTTTAAGCAATTACTTGTTTTGTGTATTGGGAACTATAAATCGTTTATGCCTTCTTTTCTGTCGGCTTTGTTTTCTTGAGTATCGTTTCTCTTGTTTTCCTGAGAGTCATATTTTTTTTTTAATTGGATTTTTATATAATTATTATGTGTTATATTTTTTCAGACAAAAACGTCATATCAGCTTCACAGCAGTACTTAATAAAAATACGGAATAATAATAAAAAAAATATTTAAGTTGGTGGAAAACTCACATTACATCTAATATTGGGTAAAACTGACGTATATTTTAATTTACATGCTATATTTTCTGGACAGAATAAGAAATGTAATTGTATTGTCAGTCTACAATCTCTAATAATAAACAATAGTATCAAAATTCATAAACAGTAACAGTTTGTATTTTGTCAGAAACCTCAAAAATAATTAACGAAATTCGAGAACAAAAAGATTTTGTATAACTTCAACTGAAAGAGTCAAGCTTCACTTGCTATCCACAATATTTGCAGACAAACCCCGATTGCCCTCTAGTGGTTCACTCCTCCGCGGGACTTTTATTTTGAAATGTAACTAGCACTGGCGGGAAACTTCTGTGTCTGTCAGTCGGAGATCATGCACGACGGTTCTGTGAAATGAATGTAATATACTTCTGTACATTCATCATGTAGATAGCTGTGGAGTGAAGGTAATGTTTATCCTTGTCAACGCTTCAGATGAGAAAGTTCACAGAACAGGAAGAATTGTGTGATTTGTGAATCCTGACAGAAGAAACAGATAAAGAAATGGTTCAGATAGTCATCTCGAGGTTGGTGCGAAGACTAAAGCTATGTTTTTGCAGGCCATTATCTAAAAGTGCTTGTTGAAAATGGTTTTTGGTGTTTTTCACAGTAAAGCTGGTGAAGGTCCAGCTGAATGGCTGCTGGTGGAGTTGCAGGGAGAAATGGTGTCCAGACAGAATACTGGACTTGCAGGAAATCTGATGGGAGACCTGCACTATACAAAAGAGGTTTGTCTTCAGTATAAAGTCAGTAATAAATAGAAGAAATTACATTCTTGCAGTACATTGTGAAGTACTTTTTATTCCACACTATTTCAAAGACAAAATAAATAAAAAAACACTAATACGAACCTATTTGCCACTAAATTCTTGACTTGTACTCTCTTCAAGGGTGTACCGGTGCTTATAGTTGGACATCACATCCTTTATGGCAAACAGGTCAAACTGGAGAAGCCCTTTGCTGTTCTGATGAAGCACTCTGGACTCCCTCGGAATGAAGAGGAAACGATGGAAACCAACCAAGAGAAACCAACATCTTACACGGTTTCGGCCCTCATCAAAAAGAAGCTCATCTTTAAAACCCGACCCAAACCCATCATCACTAATGTGCCAAAGAAGGTATAAATTATGTTCAGAGACTTATCGGCACAGAATTCTAAATTTGTAACCATGTGTAAATATAAATATTTTGTACATTGAGTGATTGACAATAACATCGAACAGATATCAATATTTTAAGTAATGTAAGTAATAAATAAAACAATTCTGAAAGAAAATGCTCACTTTTGAATGGAAGTTTATTATATCAAAACATCAGTGTTTGCAAAAATAATTACACGGGAAATGTCCAAATGTAAAGAATCCAGCTTCTTTTGCATGTACATAAAAGCATAAAACATAACATGTAAAAGTTCATGTGAGAATAAAAAGACCACAATGGTCATTTGTAGGCATTGTACAATGTGTTGAAATACAGGTTATCTGACACACAGACTAAATGGTGGCATTTCATCAACACTTGATTATTTTATTTTGTGAGCAAAAACTACCAGTGGTGATCTTTAAAACAACTGCATTTTGATTAAAAACACTTCTATTATGGACTGTGAAGAAATGTATTATTTCCTAATCTGTACAATGTTATGAAAATAACTTAACACGTTTTTCATAAAATAAAGTTTCCTAAGAAAATGCGTCA
Source organism: Enteromius radiatus (assembly GCA_032357445.1). Taxonomy (NCBI): domain Eukaryota; kingdom Metazoa; phylum Chordata; class Actinopteri; order Cypriniformes; family Cyprinidae; genus Enteromius; species Enteromius radiatus. Next base: position 19,473,649 of record JAUCMS010000034.1, read on the forward strand.
GGATTCTTGCATGTTTAAAATATCTTTGAATTTTACATTACAAAAATATATATTACTTTACAGTAAACTTGAAAGAATGTATGACCTAGTTTTCACTGATAAATTGAAATGAATCGTCTACATATTAATTGGCTGTGTTTGGCAGACAGCAGAGCAAAACTTTCCCGCTGTAAATGTGGCTCTGTTTCTACCGCCTGTATATTGCTTAAACCCAATTTGTCAATTGTTTAATTTTTTAACCCCGTACTGTTCCTGAGGAGCATATCAGTCTTAAAGGTTCGGCACCCAGTCTACAAATGAATTGCATAAAATCTGAAAACACACATGTGAAAAATCCAGTTCCAAGTTTGATTGTAAACAAACATACATATAGCTCTGGTTTCGTAATTGCATTGTGTCATCAGAGTCATCATCTTATTTTTGCAGCCTTAAAGGACGCTGCAGTTCACTTCTAAGACACAGTTATCACATGTAATGCACAAGTAAAAGTGCTTCATAAACTCAGCTTCTCTCTAAACTTGCACACATATGCACACTAGCCTCAGTGTTTAGATCTCTCCCAGAGTTTAATGTGTGTTTTGGGGGGGGGCAGAAAAAGTTAGCATTCATGGCAAACTGCTACTGAAGTAAATCTACCAATTGTTGCATGGGTGGGCTGAGGGTGGAGAAACAACCCACTGTACACCTTTGATTCATATATAGAAATCTTTAAAACCACCTAACTTTGCATACCGTAAATATGTTATTTCAAACCTTAATCAAACTAATGGGAATCATACAGCAAGTTTATTATGCGTTACAGGAAAGGGTTGTGTGAATTTGCAATGATGGTCAGATTTTGTAACATCTGGCTAACATGCACAATTAGCTAACGTATACGTTTTGGGGGCAGAAAAAGCAGTAAATATGACATCACAAGTCCACATGCCTCTTAAGTTAAAAATCTCAACAGGTAATGAAGCATAAATTAAATATTAAATTATAAACCTCAATAGAAAATGGCTTGATGTTATTCAAAGTCTGTAAGCAAACATATCATGTGTGAAGTTTCAGGCAGTATAACTAGATATTAATAACATGTAATAACACTGTTTATGCTTTGAAGTTCTCATGACTGAGGGGGAAAAAATGTTAGTTATGCCTCTGGTTTCACCACTTATAATGAAAATAATAATACAATGTATACTTGTATATAATTATATACTTTGTTTTGTTTTATAAGTAAAAAGAATGGGAATAAAAATAGGTGACCAGTCTTGCCTCCATTATTTCTAACCAATCACGCTAGATCAAAACATTCTACATGCTCTAGATAATCCTCTTTGGTTGCCTGACATTAACCTTTTCACTGGAGCTGAGTGTTACTTGATATTCATAAACTGTAAACATTACAGTGTAGTAAATCTTTGTAGAGAACCATAAAATTCTCATTGAAATACTGTTGGTTCTATCTTTCATGTTACCCCACAAAAGTATGGGCAGCACCACAATGAAATACAGAACTATGCTGGATTGTCAGATGAAGGAGGTTAAAATACTGACTGGGTTTGGCGAGCTTAGTGTCTTACGCAGGTTTCCTCAAGTGTTGGCACACAACTCTCTATCCTCGACAGTTCACATTCTATAGAGTTATAAGTCCAAGCACCAAAATAAACATAATACGAGTGTGTCAGCATAATTACAGAAACTTACCACTCTTACACTAACCTTTGGCTCAACTTTTTGTTCCCACCTTTGCTGGCCGCCTCCTTATTGTGTGCTTTATAATCACGAGAAGCACCATTCCTGATTTCAGCTTATGTAAATTACGGCTCTCGTAAAAACCTCACAGTTTGAAACTTCCAAGGTAGCCATAGCTAACAACTTAGCTAAAAACTAACCATCAAACAACCGACGTTCTTGGACTTACACATGATCCATAATTATAACCAGGATTGCAGCACCAGGTAAGGACAGGGCCATTTCAAATGAGCTCTGACAGCATGTAGAGATCTCTTGGAGAGACCATGCTAGGCTTCAGCATAGGAAAGGTGATACTGTTCCTCTCTTTTGTTACAGCGCTTGGCGACTATGGCCAGGTAGAGCACCAGGAGTATGAGCCAGTAACAGCCATAGAGGATGGTGCCTGCGATGAGAAGAGCCTTTTCTGTCTCGCTAAAGGGCTCTTGAACCTCACAGTAAATGGTGTAAACCACACCACCGAGCAATATGGCTGCCCACACGGTCACAGGCACAGCCCCGATAAGGTTTACCACTATCTTTTTCCTGCCTGATGTTCCCCAACCTGCTTTGTTAATAGTCAACAGGGCAAAGATCTTAGCAGGCAGCAGGCTTGACATGTAGAGTAGTGAATACAGCGACATGAAGATCATGACAAGCCTACCCCGCAGGAAGCAGGCATACGTGGCTTTCACCATGCCCACCAGCTGGACTGTTAGCAAGAACAGCAAGATGTTCCACAGCCGGCCTCGGTAGAACAGGTGGATCACTGTAGCCACCAAAAAGAAGGGGAAGAACCCGGTGACCACAGATTCATAGGTCATCCAGAGGCTGTGTTTGTGGAACCAAAGGGCGTTGTAGAGCCACTCTCGAAAGTAAGACTTGCTCCACCGGGTCTGCTGGTTGAGCCAACGCAGGTATTGCGTGGGGGTCTCGGTTTGGCATTGTGAGCGTGCTGTGAACTTGGTTTTGTAGCCGAAGCTGAGGACACGGTTGGTGAGGTGCCGATCATCTCCGAAGCTGCACTTGCTTCCTAGGAAGGTCTGGTGGTACCAGGGCTCCAGGAACTGCTGGAGGAGAGAGTTGCGGTACATTCCCAGAGGTCCACTGATGCACTGCACGCATCCGAAGTAAGACTGACATGCCCGCTCCACGTTGAAAGCCATCCAGTAACGGACACTGCTCAGGAAGGAGATCCAGGAGTCGTACTTGTTCAGAATCTGAAAGAAACAATGGAACTCTTGGTAGGTGTTCACTAAAGGGAAACTCACTGGAAAACATATTTTTTTACATAAAAATGACTGAAATAGGCAAACTTCTTACCTGAACATCTCCTCCAACCCCACCCACTTCCGGATCTTCCTCTAGAACCTTTAGCATCTCAATGGTGCATGCTGGATCAAGTACAGTGTCTGAATCACATACCTGCAAACAAAGCCAAGAGAGATGTACAAAGATTTAGAAGACTTCTCAGGAACTTCAACTCAACTGTTTTCCAGTGAGGCTGATGTTAACAATGATTGCCTGAACAATGCAAGGACTGTTGCAAGGAACAGATGTTTCAAGGTCATCTCTGTTTCTAAAGATAACAGTAATATGTTGAACAATGAAAGGCTGATGACAACACAGGTGTGCTCAGGACTACAGGTGCAAGGTAAGGCTGATCTTTGACCTCAGTGCTGCAAGGATTCAAATTACAGTGACTCATGAAGAGTGACAGTATATGGTTGGCTCACCAAGCCAATGTTTTTGAAAGTCTAAGGGCCATATATACTACTACAAAGGCACGTAGAGCAAATTAAATAACACAAAATTCACAAAAATACAGTTTATATTGACCAACTTGCACTGCCATTTGTAAATTTGGCCCCAAGACATTCGGCCTTCTAAGAGCAATTTTAAATTTGATTACATTCTTGGTTTTTAGTGGGGTCTAAACCTACCTGTATGTAATCCACAGTATCTCCCAGTGCTTTGAAGGCTGTATACATGACCTCCCTCTTGCCGCCCCACTCTTGCATGATGCAGGAGTAACGGCAGCTTCGCACCACCCTAGCCACCCGTGCAGCCTCCTCTGCGTGCAAAGAGCCTTTCCCTGCTCCCCCATCCCCGTCGCAATGGTAATTCCCCTTCCACACCACACAGCCTGTCTGCTCCACTCCCCCCATCACCTCCTGGAAGATGTCCATCATGTAGCCATCCTCCTGTCGATTCCCATCCACCACCAGCACTACTTTAAGCCCGGGAAAAGAAATTCGGCGAATGCTCCGAAGACATTTGCGAAGGTAGTCCGGATCCTCTTGATAGGCTGCGATGCAGAGGGCCACGGTGCGGCGCAGGTGCTGGGGTCTGGAGGGGCCACGCATTTGACGGTGCTCCAGGTAAGCGAAGAGGCTCTGCAGAAGGAGATGGAGGGACAGAAAGGCACCGTACAAGCCAAAAGACAGGTGGTGCTGCTCGGTGTGGATGAACTGGTAACCTGTCACATAAGCCAATAAGATGGCAAAAAGCACCACTGCTGCGAATAGGGTGGTAATGAAGATCCGCACCGCAGTGCCAAAGCAAGAGGGCATCTGAAAACAGAAAAAGATATACCATAATGAAGCAAAGAGAAAACCCCCCAAAACAACCTGACTATTCATTTTCTCTATTCTCCCTTCTTACCTGATATTTCTCTATAATGAAATAGTGATGTTTAACAGTTTTGAAATGTCACAAATTTAAATATCTATTAAGTGCTGTCAAATCATTAGCTACATCCATAACAAAAGAATTAAAGTAAAAAAAAATTCTGATCAATATTTTTGATTAATATGACAATGTGTGTATACTGTGTATATTTATTATTTATATATAAATACAAACACATGCATGTATATATTTAGGAAAGATATGTTTCTATAGTAAATATATTTATATATAAAATAGAAAAATATGAATACATAAATGTTTAAATGCTAATAAAATAATATTATATACTGTATGTGTGTGTATTAATATATACATAAATAGCCTATACAAATTACACTCATGTAAACAAAAACTTATACATATAAATATAAAATACTATATTTTCTTGTGGGACTCATGTATACAACTCATGTGTGTATATGTATATATGGATACACACACATACATACATGAGTTATATACATGAGTCCCACAAAATAATATATATATATATATATATATATACACACACACACACACACACACAATGTACTTTTTTATATATATATATAAAACACACAAACAAATACTACCACTGTGTACACTTGTGTATTTATTTATTTTTTATTATTATTATTTATTTGACAGGCGTTGAAATTCACAGAATGATTAAAATTTTGAATGCGTTTAAAAAAAACTTGCCAACAACTGATGTGACAATATTAGAATAATACAAACTTCATGTGATACTCTTTTCCAGTCACTCTCTCTTTGTGTCTTTCTCACTTTTTTCCTCTTCCTCTCAGGTTAATGACTTTAATTAAAGGCTAGGCTGAGTTTGGCAGGTAATCAGTTGCACCCAGATGAGGGAACAATCCCCCCCTTTCATTCATTCTATTGCCTCCTGCTCCCCATTTCATGAAAGAAAGAGCCGCTTCACTCAGTGCCCTTATATCATAACAGCCACAGCAATGAAGAAGAGTGGCAGAAATAACGCTGACTTCCACTGAAGTGGTTGTTGATTTTTCTTCCACAGTAACTGACTGTTCCCACAGTTATTTACAGCAGTGCCAGACCAATGCTTAGCTGTTTTACGTCACATAATTTCAAGGAATCCAAGAAACTGATCCTTCCACATTACCAATTTATGTTTAACTTTAAGCAAATATTGCTTGTGCACTGTAATGGATTCATCCACTTTTCATCTTGACCTGTACATTTTCCTCTATTGTGAACAAAGACAAACCATATAGACCCTCAGGGTCACAGAGACAGCAGTCAGTTAAAGAGTGGTATGTTTGACCCTAATTAGAGGGAATCCTCCTCTGGAGGCTTGTTAGCTCAGAGGGATGGGTGTGAAGAGGAGCCCCATGTCATACAGTACACTACCCATCACTCAATCTCCAAACACTGGAAACAAACCCACTACCGTATGTGTGATGAAAGGTGTTCAAACTACAGCCTTTGATCACTTGGTAGGATTGTTACATCTACTCAAGATGCACAATCAAGATTAGGGCAAATGCATTTATTTGCTGCACTGCATTCTGCGTAACCCCTGTCTGTCAGTGTATGCAGTATATAACCAATGCAAAAATAATCTTTTATCTCTAAAAGTAGTCAGAGCTCAATGGTTACTCACTGTTGTCATGATGAAATATTCACAGCCCAGGTGGAGATCAGTCCATGTAAACTCAATTATCTCGGATCCTTAGTTATGCCTTTTATAAATCTATTTGAGTCCGTAAGCTGCAGGACGTTGTTTCCGGGTTTTTGAGTAATGCTGGGGGTGATCATGGGTAATCATGCATTCTCAGCCCTGACAGAAGCAGGATCCAGAAGAGCTGTAGAAATCACAGGTGCATTGCGGGTCGGTATGGGGGTGGACCAGCCGAAGCCTCTGGCCCTGAGATAGTCTGTATTCTCAGGTGTGGTCCAGATAGAATGAGGACTGGATGCAGGACAGGACACTGACAAAGGGAGGAGGTGGGAGAGGAATGAAGGGGGCTGGGAATCACCAGGACCGGAGAGGGAGGGCAGCAGGTGAGAGGAAGTGAGATGAATGGCTGGAAGGGAGAGCATGATGTGTTTGGGTAAAATGAGAAAGTGCCAATACAATGAATGAATGTGCATTCAATTTATAGTGATCAAATGAGACTGTCAGATACAGAATATATATTAAAGCTTTTTAAAGCGTATTCTCCACAGTCATGTTATATGTGATTGGTGTCATAGCTATTCAATGAGAAGTCTTGACTTGCTATATACTCAAATTAGTAATTGTAGTAATTAGTAATATAATATTTCGCTAAATATTATAAAAAAACAACATTATTGATATGTTCAAAACGTTTATGCGCCATATCAATGTGAAATAATCAACATGAGGGAAACATTTGTCACATGACAAGCAAGTCAACCAACATATAAAAATTACTAAATTCAAATTTACTTTTGGTACATATTTTTACAGGATTTTCAAAGGATTTCTAATCTGCATATAATTTGAGAGCTTTAGAGACAATGTAGAAATAAAAGAAAACAAAACACTTGGGCACCTACAGAGATTTCAGCTTCTCACAAATCCAACACCCAGTCGTTTATTTCTAATATTTTAATAATTTAAAGTTCATATTCAGTTATATAAAACAGTTTCAATAATATGCAGAATTCTGTAAAATAAACGCATCAGATTTGCATGTTGACACTAAAATCCTTTGTAAATTCTATTTTGGGGTGAATCTTGAACATTTGCTTGGTCCAATGAAAACTGTACAAACTCAGAAGCATTTTTCGAAATTTCAACCAGACTTTTGTGTTCCATGATGACATGGAAAGCTAAACAGGCGTCGTTTTCCTTAAATCTGGCTACAACCCTTAAAACACAAATTCTGAAGCTTTCCTGTTTCACCCCGTCCTGCTGCCCACTTATTTACTCAGCCTCAGGGCACTAACATGGGTGCCAAGAAACAGAGGGCCTTATTTCTCTAGAACTAAGATTGTAATTACTAAAAAAAACACATATGAAAGTCTTAAAAATCTCACACAATCACTCAAAATTTATCCATAACCATTTGTTTTAAGTTTATATAGTACAGCCGTGATTTATTTAGCACCTCGTACAAACACAAGCTTACAGTAGCCTATTTGTGCAAAACATAGCTACCCACCCAACCTAAAACTCCACGTTTTGATGCTCTCTTAGTTTTACTATCACACACACATACAACCGCACAATGAACACATGATTGCGTGCATTCATTTTTCAGATTTCAATTTCATACACAATCCATACAGACACAGGATAAAACTCAAGTTGAATTAAACGTGTCTTACCTTCCCAGCCCCGCAGCTGTGACGGTGGGCTCTCTCTCTTTCGCTCTCAGTCTCTGAGTCGGTGTGTGTGTGCGCGCGAGTGTGTGTGTGTGTGTGTGTGTCTGCCAGGCGTCTGCTCCGCTCCTCTCCACCACAGTGGAGCACAGCACCGTCCTTGTTCAGCCTCCTGCTCACACTACATCTTTATTCCAGCCACACTTAATTCAGGAGATCCCTTTTCCAAAAATACAGCACCATTGCCCTCCTCCTCCTCTGCTTCCCTCCCCTTCTTTTTGTGTCTCTCCCTCCCTTTCTCTCTCTCTCCTCCCGAGGCATGAAGGCCTCTGATATCAGCTGTGAATTAAGTTCTCACCTGGTGCGAGGAGGCTGGGGGTCCGGCGGTGGACCTCATGCCTCTGTGTCAGTGCTGTACTGCAGTGGCATCGTTCTGCAGTGCAGCCCCGAAATCCTTCAAGGTCCCTTCTCTGTGCTTTTCCCCCTGCTCTGCAGTGCAGCCAACCTTCAACAAGACTCAGGACTGTTTGAGCAGGCACCCTCTTCCCTTGGCTACACACACATCCTCTCAATGCATCCTTTATGGGGTTATTTATTTATCTATCACCCCTCCCTGCACCCCTCCTGCTGGCAGCCTGCAGGTCCAACACCGGGTGATGAAGAGATCTGCGGGAGAAGAGAGAGAAAGATAGACTGCAGCAAGATCGGACATAATCAATATCCACGGCAACTCCAAACATTCCGGTCTCTGTTGTGTCTTCCTCCGGCACCCAATGAAAACTTGCTCTGTTTTTGAAAGCATCCCTCCGAAATTCACTGGCCAGGTAAAACAGGCTCACCCCCCCCTCTCTTTCCGACTCTGCTGCGTGGCAGGAGGAGTAATTAGCGTAATGGCTCTTTCATGGCTGAGTAGCAGTCGTGGGAAGGTTATGGGGAAGGAAGGTGAAAGTGTGACTCTCCATCTGCCTGGCTTCAGTTCTGCGCAGTGGCGTCACTCATTTACTGTGGAAAAGTCTTTGGATCCTAACCAGAGATGCAATTAAAACAGACACCTCAAAAGACCAAGAGGTTTCTTTGAAGAAACACTAAGACAAAGTTTACGACTTCCAACCCGGGCAGCTGCCCGTTACACAGCAATTGCTAGCAAACACATTCTAAATATGGCTTTAAATACAAGTGCAAACAAACAAAACAAGTTAACTTAACATGGTCAAAATCTGCTCTCTGACTCTTAGAATTAAACAGGCTGTTCATTTTTGCTGTTATGCCTTTAAGGCTTCTATATAAGCATTATATTTACAGGGTTTGTGGACAGCTGAAATTTGCTATACGGTGTAATATAATTTACACTAATATATAGAGCAACAGCTCCATTTATCAATAACTGCCTATTTGCAAAGTCTGCATTAGCCTATATTGTAGCAGAATCACAAAATAACGCAATTCAACATGGTCTTTTTCCTCTTTTTGATTAATAAAAAAAAGTGAATAAATATTGATTTTTAAACATGAATCACAATTGAGGTTTAAGGATGATGCAAAGTCAGGCATTATATCCATGTACTTGTAAACATGGTGAACATATCTTAATATGCCTTTAGATTTCTACTACTACATTTTTCTTTCTAAAAGAGAGTCAAAAAAAAAAAAAAAAGTAGTAATTGCTGCATTTAGGTATTGTTTTAGCTAACTCTCATACAGTCTGGCTCGGTTGTTATTGAATGCCTCAAATTCCTGTCCTACATTTTATCCTGCTTCAATCAATTTTAGATACAGTGTTAGTTTTAAAATCATTTTAGAACAACATGAGAGTGAGTAAATAACAAATGTAATTTTTTTTGTCACTTCAACATTAAAATCCTTAAAATAAGATCAATCCATATTGACTTTAATACAAGCGAATACAACAAACACACAAATGCTTTGTGCTTTATGCATTCTTTTTTAACAGTGTGAGCTACTTTTAGCAGGTGAATGGTTGGTTCACCTCCATTACCTTACAGCACTTGGGGCACTGCAACCTATCTCAGATATCCAGACATGTGCTTATACTTACATTGACTTTAAACCAGTCCTGGAAAAGCAAAAAAGAAACTGTGAACAACAGAATAATCCAAACACATTATACAATCTTTGGAAAAATTAGCACTTTTATTTTACTCCAAAAGGCACCTCATGACCAACATTTTCAAATGAGCGTAAATGTTAAAATTTGTATTTACATGGTATTTAACCAGCTCTGCTTTGGTGCAGACCCAAGAGGTCAGGCGGCCATAGAGGCGGTTAACATGAATTGAAAGTTTCAGTATTGTGCAGAGGGGCAAGATTTAGGAGAATGACTAATTACCCTGTCGTATCTTACAATGATGTCATGACCTAGCCGTCTTTATATGTTCCACAAACATTCGATAAAAAGCAAACAAGCATTTTATCACCAGTGCAGAAACCAGGAAACCAGCTACCACAGAGCTCTTTACACAGATATATAGCTTGTGGTGCCCTCTAACCTTAGTGTAACAGATAACAAAAGCCACAATGGTAGTTTATCAGTGCCAAGACAGGTTTTTTGGCCTGAGAATGAAAAAAATAGCTGTGAAAAATGATTATAAGAAAGAAGACCATGAAACGTGTACGTCTTTCAATTACTACTAGCATAAATTTAATGGATGGTGGAAATCTAAGACAAAATCTTCTGATTATGACAAGGTTATGCAAGTCCAGGAGCACTATCAAGGAAGTACCACAATCTTTTTCTCAAGTTTCTGCTGAGGGAAGATGAACCTCCTCATGACATCATCCAGCTCCTCCAGAGCAAGTTGAGCGTGGAGTACAGCCACCTCATCTGGATCCGACCGCACCACCCACTTCAGAGCCCGATACAACTCCAATAAAACATCTCCAAGAACCTGAAAAAGCAGAAGAGGAGGGACAAAAAGCCTTAGTAAGCAGATGTACTGTTTTACTGTACAACTCAACGTGAGAAAATGAACAAACGAGGAGGAGAAAATAATGAGTACAGTATATGTCTCTCGAGGCAGATGTTCTCTTGACCTTCTTCACAGCAGGAGAGAGCTTTTGTGAGCAGTCAGCTGTTTTAACTTTACACTAAAAGGACAGCAGGCGTTGTGACTTATGGTTTACCTGGATGAGCCATCTCATTACTTACTGCAACAGCTGTACTAAGTAACAACCATTTCTCATACCAGAAGGACCTTTATGAAGCTGCATCCTGGGAAACCCAATAGACGGTGATGACAGGTATGACTTTACACCCGGGCCAATGCCAAGGTGCATGCAAGGGACAGCACCGAATGAGTCTGTCTGGTAAAACCTTTCCTATAAAGTGCATGTGCACAAATTTCAAGACTCAGTGTACTAACTAGAGTGGACATTGGAGCTGTAAATCAGGGGTCAAAAGTATAAAAGGTCATGTGCAGCCGCAGTAAACAGTTAAGTCAGCTCTGAGGTCACTAGGACCAGTTCAGGTTTGTTTATAGTGGGAATTTAAGATGTGTTTTATGTGGACAAACCCCAAAAAAATTCCATGCGTTGCACAGTCGAGTGGTAAAAGGACAAAGTAGATGAAGATTTAGCACCCTGACACATTTTGTGTGTCAAACATATTACAAAATTCAATAAATAATATATATTCTAAATGCAATAGTATTATATATATATATATAATAAGTAACTGTTTAATTAATTTAATTATTTATGTGGGTTTATTCAGGGTTAGATTAAAATGATCAGGAGGAAATTATGGTTAACATAAGTAAAATCACAGTTTAAATATCTCCATTTCATATCTCCTATGGCATTCCTGTGATTCATACTTCATTAAATAGGGTAACTGAAATATGATTACCACACTGCATTATGGGTGAAAAGAACTGTAGTCTGTTAAGTTTGAATGGCAATTGGCTGCCAAGTCTGCTGACGTGGTGTTTAAATCAGTCGAATGGTGTGAGTTATATGATATTACAACAGGCTAAACATCTGTTAAAGATGGTTGCTAATAGTCCAATGGATCAAAGACTCAATGTTCTGGCATCCAAGTAAGCTGTTAAACAGCTCTGATTGGTTAATACAGTTACAGCTGTAACTCTAAACTTGTGATATATAATACTTAAAAAGAAACTTCAAACCTTAAAAGACGTCAATACTTCTTAACTATGTTAGCTTTGATGACAACACTTCAACATAGCAGGGACAATTTTTGCAGGATCAAGGACAACCCTTTCTTCTGGAAAACGTCAAACAAAAAAAAATCATATGGTTTAGATGTATTTATTTTACCCATGTACCAAATGAGCTGTAGGAGCTATTATCCAAAATGAAAGCCATCTTTGGGAAAGTGATCAGTGCCGTGGGAACAATGGTGTCTGCTGATAGTGATGATTAGACAGAGCATTGGTTGTCCTACACAGCAGGTGACTGCTAAATAAGAGAGTAGAAAATTATAGCTGCTGTTCATCAGTCCAGATGCTGGAAGAATTCCTCCCACTAAACACGTGCGTTGATCTGAATACACTGTGAATACACTGAAGACATAATCTGTAAACTCAGAGAATGTCTTTCTGTCTTTGCACATTAATAATTTGAACTCAGAGATTGGAATTTCCCACCTTTCAAAAGAATAAGCAAGCTGTAAATGTTGTTAAATACTACAAAAATATATCTTATCCTAAATAGCATTTTATTTTAGAACATTTTCAGAATAAATAAAAATACTAACTAATTAGTTATATAAATACATACAATCTTTTATATTCCTTTAATTCCAACATTTGCACAAACCCAAGTTTCATGATTCAATGATCACAAATACACTCACCTGAGTGGTTTTATCACTAAGGCCCCTAAGAACAAGAGCAATGACATGGACCGCAGCTCTTCGAACCTCTGCTTCTTTGTCCGTCTTTATCAGGGAGGTGAGACATGTGCTCAGCTGCAGGAACCAGCACACAAACAGAGGTCAAACACAAAGGACATACACAGCCTGCATAGATCTGCAATGCTGCACTAGTTGATCTTAATGTCAATGCTGCAGGTCGATTGATGCTTAAACACGTGCACATGGGTTTGCAGAAGGCTAATCGTCAAGACGATGGAGAACAGCCTGTTGCAGACAGGCTCTTTCATGAATAAGCAGCCCAGTTAGTCACACTGACAGAGATGCTTATTCATGAAGATCTCTAGAGCACTGCTGCAGCTCAGCCACTTACAGTAGATTTTCTCAACAACCGTATGTACAAGCACTGAAAAAATAAACAAACTGCTTTCCAACTGCGCAAAGCAGTCACACATTTCATATATTGGCACAAGTATCAAAGAATACCAGATTTGCAATTCCTAAAGGAAATATCAATACTTGCAAGCCACCAAAAGAGTAATGCTGAAAGTCTCAGATATGCTTTTATAAATTACTGCATTAAAATAGTTGCATGGTACTTTAGGGCTATGTATCCATACAGATTGATCTGATTCTGATTCACAAGTATTCAAATCAATTTGAATAAATCCTGATCTATTTGGGTACATTTCATTTAATAATGTCACTTAAATATGAAGATAAAACAAATGTATTAACCAGCTCAGCTCAAGTGTCATTTGTATCATGATCTGTACAAAGGTTATACATACACATTTACATCAGCCACTGAAAAAAGTAAAGAGATTTTTAAATAGATAACTCCAAAATTGTTGTTGTTCTAAACTATAAAGACCTTTGTTTATCTTCAGAAGACAACTTAAGATATTTTTGACGAAATCCAAGAGCTTTCTTAATAAAGTTTTTGTTTAATTTGCACACAAAAAGTATTCTTGAAGCTTCATAAAATTTTGTTATGGTGAATGTTGTCGATGAATGGCATGAAAGGTGTGAAATGAATGACAGACCTTTCCTTTTTGTAAAAATGGTACATTTTCATTTACAGTGCCGTTTTAAATTAGAACACACATAATCGATTTCTACGTTAAGATTTGTAGTCGAGAAATTGATTTTAAAGAGCAAATCAGTGAAATTGATGCAGTTCCGGTTCATCAATCTATCACCCAGCTAGCAGAAAACCTTGATCTCAGCACAAGACGTGGTAATCTTGTGTAGATAGATGTACATGTGTGCACACACACACAGCTGTGCAGAGTAAAGAGAACGATGACATCAGACTAGGAACAGCCTTGGGGGTCTGTTTAAAAAGAACTGATTACAGACCAAATGACACACAGACTCAGTTTTTCATCAGTCTGACTGGTTGTCTTGACTTTAGGTTTTGAATTTCAGAGTGGTACTACCTCTTGTGCCAGTGGTCCGAGGGAAAAGTTGAGACGCTGACAGAGTTCACCCAAATTAGAGAGGCTGCTGGCACGAACACTACTGTCCTCATCTCTTGTGCTGCTCAGGAACACACCGATCAGTGGGCGGCCGTAGTGTGGAGCAAGATCACCTAAAAGAGTAATAGATTTTTATTTTTTTTTTATTTGTACTGATACATAGACAGTCTTTAAATACGAAAAATTAACAAATTCTATCAACCACATGTACAGTATGCTGGATGAGAGCTCCAGTCTGAACACACATCAAACACACACACTCAAACACAAAGCTAAAGTCGCCACTCCTTTTCCAATCTCTTCATCTCGGTGTGAAAGTCTGAGAAAGTCCAAAGCACGTTCCTACAGCATGAGCAAAGTCACTAAAATGGAATTTTTTTGGCTTATATGAAAAAGAAAAAAAGAAACAACTACTCACATGAATAGGAATTAGTGTAAGAGGAATTAGCATTCTTTATAGGAAATTAATAAGGATAAAACAAGACAGAAGCAATTAAAATGGCTGCCAGGTGGGTCCAGAGGGTCTTGCTACCCACAGCTGATTTTTCTGGCTCTGTGTGAGATTTCATTCAAACTCTACAAATCCTTCCAGGACCCATGTGCCAGAACCTATTCAGACATAAATGTGCACTTCTTCAACTGACCAATCCTCTAAACAGATCAAAAGAACTTTAGTGGCTATTGTGGACTAAATCTACTAGAAAAAAAAATGTCTGTGGGGAGGAAAAAGAAAGTGTCAAGAAAAAGTGTACCATACACTTCTTTGATCCTGTGCTTCTTGTTAACTGTGGCCATCTGTCCAAGCCCCTAACCATTAAGTGACAGGTTTAATTAGAAGCCAGATGTACACTTATGCAGGAAAAGGATTTTTGTCAATTATGGATTTGATGCGTACATTTGATACAGCGTGTTGTGGTTAGATATTTAGTTACTACAAACACAAGGATTTTGGGATAGAAATCAGTGTCCCATTAGATAATACTCATGGGTTGAAAATGTAAATTGAGCTCAAGTGTATGGGTGAAGTGTGTGGTGCCCCCTGCTGTGTGTGAAGGCGCTATGAATGTGACAGAGAGCTGTGAGACTCATTGTGCGGTTTCAGCGGACTGTAGCAGCTGTTGAGCTTTTTCAGAGCTCGGTCTGTTAGCATTAAAGAGTCGGGCCAAGACGACCCAGACTGAATGATCTCGAGACACAATGAATAACCATACAATTGTGCTGAGGATATGCCACTGCCCAGATCTGACAAACAGGTCCTGAAACGGAGCATGTTTATTAAAGAAATAGAGAAAGAAAGAAACAGAATAAAAGAAAAAAAAAGACTACAGACAGTGACTGTGCTCACCCATGGCTCTGCTGGCTCTCATTAAAACCTCGCCCACTTTGAGGCGTGTCTCTAGGGAGCACTCCCTTTTGGGGGAACCGACAGTTGCCCCGGTCTGATACTCTCCCAGGAGTCTCTGCAGAATCTGTTCAGGAAAAGAATCAGCCAACACTGCCAACCCTGAAACAGAAAAAAGGAAAAAAAGACTGAACATCTGACAGATCCTCTTTAAGACTGGATGAATAAAAGCCACAACAGGCTGCCAGAGCATTGAAACTTTAACTCGGCTTTTTATCCCTATTGAGGAATAGAGTCGAGATGGTCCTGTATGACTATTTATGGACAAGAGGTGAGATCATATTGGTTTTAGACAGCTGGTTTAGCTAATCAGCCCAAAATAGATCACTCTAAATCAGTTTGCTGGCCCAGAAACAATAGTCTTGTAAATCCCAAGGCTAGCCTTAAAATAACCAGAGATTGATCCAATAATTTCTGAGAAAGACACGTACACAAAGAAAATCTTCTAAAACCGCAATACACACTACTGTTCAAAGGTCAGAGGAAGAATTTTTAATATTAAAAAACATAAATAAAAATGTCTCTTATGTTTCCCAAACTGCTTTTATTTGATCACAAAGCAAAAACAGCAATATTATAAAATATGATTACAATTTAAAATAACCGTTTTGTACACTAAAATTAGAAAATGTAATTTATTCCTGTGATGGCAAAGCTACATTCGGCAGCCATTGTTTCAGTTTTCAGTGTCACATGACATGATTCTTCAGAAATAAGTCTAATATGGTGATTTGCTGCTCAAGAAATATTTCTACTTATTAGAAATGTTAAAAACATGTTCAGCTTAATATATGTGTAAAATGTCATTCATTTTTTATGGGCTCTAATGACAGGACCTTCAAAAGAAGCATATTTATTTCAAATAAAAAAAGTTTTGTAAACAATGTAGGCATTGCACTATCAATTTATATACAAAAAATAAAAATAACGGAACTGTTATTGACCTCAAAAAATATATATACAGTATATTATATATAAAACTAATAATAATAATAATAATATTTATTTTTATATTTATTATAAATTAAATTCTATTTAGATTCACCTGAAAACATAACTACCATAATGACTGTATTAATGAGCTCAGGAAATGGATAAAAGCCTGGTCATTTAACAAGTGAAAGGTTTAAAGGTCTACATTCCTTTGGAATGAGTAACGTGGGAGCTGAACACATTATAACGTGCCGAGGTAAAGCTGACAGTGAGTTCTGCTGGCAAAGTAAATCAGGTCAGTGTAATGTCTGTGCTTTACGCCTCCATTTACAACAAAGTCATTCAACCAGTCAAAACCAAGCTGTTCTATTATGTACCATCACAGCTGCAAATAAAATCTAAATTTGATATTCATTTCTAAAAAACCATCAATTGTCATGTAAAAACAATTATGAAAATGCAGTTGTGACTGTTATATTTTGTTGGATTTCCAAGAAATTCAGGTTGGTTTCTTTTTTTTTTATAAACTAATGAATGAATTACCTTGAATAGCAGACAGATACACAAAGGAGTCTTCATGTTCCAGGTTTTCCAGAAAGAGCTGCAACACATTGAAATTATTCAGTGAAAGCTGAGCAAAGAATTAGGGCAGAGTTAATTAATTCCTTCATCTAATTATCACTGACAGTTTTTCAAGGAGCCATTAGCCCAGCTCTCAGCACGTTTACAGTAATGCAAATTAATACAAGTCTATGGCCTGCGGATTTAAGAGATGTAAATGAGTTCATGTGAGGTAAAGTGGTATGACTTGTGAGAGGATTAAATAACCAAAATGTGTTAACTCAAAAAAAAATAAATAAATAAAATTTAAAAAATAAAAAAAATTAAAAAATCCAAAACATAATTAATAAATAAATCGACTTCACAGAAGTAAACATATGTTACTGGATTACTGGGTGTTGTCACAGTTGTGCCACTTGTGTCCGTGCCTATGCCTGAATTGCTTGAATTTATGAAGCGATGGACACAGAAGAGGCTTTTATTAGAGAGAATATTAGATGAGACACTGCAAACCCACTCATCATAACTAGATCCCATGGGAGTCTTCAGGCGCCCTCAAGCAAGAGGTTTTACACACCAAACATCCCACCTCATTTATAAAACATGGTCTAGACCCTCACCCACCCTCAGAAACAGCACACAGGAGAATGAGGACAATTGAAAATCACTGGCCCATATAAACAGTGTCATCAAGGGAAGAATCTACGCAAACCCCAGGAGAGATGTGTATGTGACACCTGGCTTTTAGCATCAGAGAGAATAATGCATACTGGGAGAATATGTGTTTATCAGATACTATAATGATCGCTGCCATCAAAGTGCAACTCTAGAAATCAAAATGACCCCAAAAAACACTAATATATTAGGAAATATTTTTATAACCTAAATGCAAAGAAAATTCACCAGCCATTTAGAATAAATCATGATTGATCAACTGGAAATGGTACACAGGGATAAATAAATATTATATATTTATAGGTATGTGTGGTCACAGCAAAATGTGAATATATGTGTAATATAAAATGTGAAAAAAAGTGTAATATACTTTCTCACTTACTGTTAGTAGCTTGTCCTTGTTCTGCAATGCCTCTTCGTGTCCATCTCTAACAGAGTGGGTCAGTGAACGCAGAGCAACAGCTCGAGTGGGTATATCCGGGTCACAGGCCTCCAGCAGGCACTCAGAGAAAGCTTTACTGGACGAGGGTTCAGAAATGTCATTATTGAGTATTCTTCCAGGTGTCTGAATGACACTAACTTTAGGTGTTACACCAGAGTCTGTTGCATGTTTGGGATGTGAGATTGTTTGTGAGCGGTCCTGTTGTCTGGAAGGAGCTCTAGATGACGGTGAACTAGCTGGGAGAGTGTTTGAACTGGGGCCCACAGGTCGAGCAGGACTGTGCTGGGTGGCTGTTTTGGGGACAGTTTTGGGGTTATAAGCCCCATGTGTAGCAATAGTGGCTCTCAGGTCAGACGCCAGCTCCTGGATGACGGTCTCTGGGTGCTGCTGGGAAATCTGCTCAAGGTGGGGCAACAATTCACCCATTGACAAATAATCATCAGCAGTGAGCTGAAAGAAGATATACACAGGTAAAAACTGGTCATAAATAATAAATAGACATTTATTATTTATTTGTTTGTTTTTTTTTATAAAAGAAGACAAGTAGATACAATAGGAAAAATAATAAACTGCAAGTGTTTGATATGTAAAAAAAAAAAAAAATTGAAACAAACAAACAAAAAAAATCACAATTTTAGTTTTATATTTGCACATAAATTTGGACGGTCAATTTATTGTAATTTTAAACCATATTGATAATATGCTGAACAATAAATAACTAATTATGACTTCAATATTGCTAGGAACCTCTACAAATGAACATTACTCAACAGCATTACTATTATTAGATATTTTTTAATAAATGTATTATTTTGCCTTTTTAGGATTTTTTCACAAATATTAAAACTCTATATTAATATATAATTGATTACTAGTATAGAGTAGACATTTTTCAAACGTAATCTCTAAATTAATATGTAGTCATAAAAATTACATATGTAATAACTACAGTAGAGTAAGCTAAAGACAGCAGCAAAATGTATAATAATACACTACCTCAGCAGCTCCAGAAAGCAGAGTGGCCACAAGCCCCATTCCCATACTGAGGGTCTGACTCTCCACTGGGCTATCAGTGCCACGCTCCAGACTAGCACATGCCCTCTGCAGCATGGATACTATGAACCCAACCACCTGTAGGCAGAAAGAGCAATGTATTTCTGGCAAATAAATGTCACACCTTCTCTTAGTATCACTACAATAAAGTAGCACAGCTCATGAAATAGCACAACTGTGCCGAGAGTTTCATACTCGTGTCCTAAATAACCCTCAGGGAGAAGATATTCGTTGTTGTGAGTTAAGTGGAACAGATCTGGCCAGGAGATGATGTGCTTTATTTTTAGATGTGTCCCCTACTAAACCCTCAGTTGAATGAGGGCAGAAAATATAAAATGACAAAACGGCTTAAAAGATTTTTAAAAGGTAGAGGAGAGTTTGAACAATTGAATAGGCTTAAATAACACTGAATTATCTTTTCTATATCACACCTGAGTGGGCTTGCGGAGCATCTGTGTGTATGGAAGACCCTCACACATGATGGCCAACACCTGCAGCAGAGATAGTCTCTGTCCATGTCCACTAACACGCCCCAGCAGGTGCTGCTCCAACTCCAGCAGGGTCAGAGACGAGGTGTCCACTTCCTGCTCAACCTCCTCCTGCTCAGCAGCCACAGCTGTTAAATCCTAGAAACAGCACGAAACAGACATATCAGATGCTGAACATTTTTTACTACCTATGTGTAGCATGCTAAGAAAAGAAAAAAAACTTCCCAGCATCCACAAAATAAAATTTAATAAAGCAGATTCTTTTAAATGTCTACATTTTGAGGCATTCTTGAGGCCCTACTTTTGCCTCAGATCTAATGTGTTAGCAGCTGTTACAAATGTTGCGCTACATTGAAAACTAAAGGGTCAGCACCTGCAACAGCAGAAGAAAAAACTCTCCAGGCAGGTCGCTGTCCTTCATCTCTCCAAATAACTGGACCAGACACTGCACTCTCCACTGCTCACCTGAGACCTTCTCATACAGGGCGTCATCTTCATCACTGCCAAAACACACAGAAAGAGAGACAGGTAATGATAATGATTTGATATGCATTGCAACATATACTACCATTCAAAGCTTTTTTATGCTCACCAAGGCAGCATTTATTTAGCCAAAAATAAAATTAAAATATAGTGAAATATTTTTATATTTTAAAAATCACTGCTTATACAATTTATACTCAATACATTTTATTTCTGTGATGGCAATGCTAAACTTTCTGCAGCCATTACTCATGTATTCAGTGTCACAAATTCCTTCAGAAACCATTCTAATATGCTGATATGGAGCATAAAGGTATTATGCATATTATAAGTTTTAAAAATAACTTGCTAACCTTACATTTTGGAAACAGTAATACAGGGTAGCTGATGGTTGATATTATACTTATATACAATAATTCATCAATGAGCATTTAAAAACATGCATTTTTCATTTCATTTCAAGAGCTAATCAACATAGTCTAACTCTTATATAACAATTTTTCACAAAACAGTACATAATAATTGTATACCTGACAGGCTCTCTGACTGCAAGTCTGGCCCCTCCTTCACTGCCAGGTGAGAACTGAAAGCCGTGTCTGACTCCACTCACTTCTCCCAGCAGTCCACACAGACGTTTCAGCTGGGTAAGAGCTACCGAATGCTCTGAGTGAGACAGGAACCACATCAGGATCTCCTGACATGATGTGCTATAAGGAACAACCACATTTAGTCCAAACATGTAATGTTTTATAAATACTTCAGCCATAAATTCAGAATGCAGAGTTACCGCAAATGAGAGACATTCTGTTTGGTGAAGCAAAACAGACTGAACAGTGTTGGGATGACATCTGCTAGAGCTTTCAGCAGCACTTCTAACGGACTGTTACCCACCACACAAATCTGACCAGAATGAAACAACTCTTATGTAAATGACAATATTGCAATTTCAATTTTTACTTAATATAATTGATGATATGGTATTTGAATGTTTTACTTACTTTATATATATCCTCAATACAGCGAGTCAGCTCCCACTCCTGCACTGCATCCTGGGATAAGTCATCTCCTGCAATAGCTTATCAGTTAACAGTTACAATGCTCGAAAGACTACATGCTTTTTGTATGGAGACAACAATTAATAACTTGATGTGGCTTAAACACTTAGTCAGAGCATAACACATATATATATATATAAAATCAGCCAACAAACTTACCAGATCCCTCTGCACAGCGATGAAGGGGGGAGAAAAGAGAAAAGAGCAGGAATTTCTTTGCAAAATCAGGCCGATCTTGGACCATGATGAGCGCCGCCCTGGTGGCCACTCTCTGAAACTGCTGTGCAGTCAGCTTGTCTTTGAAATGCAGAAGCTCCAGAACCTAAATCCAGTGACATTACATTTAATTAAAGTCAATCTTAGACAGTCTGTATAGATTTTTTAGGAACTGATAACAATACATTGCTACTTTTGTTATTATATTGTTATTATTATTTTGCCAAACCAAACTCTAAATAATTTTTATGCCAATAATGCACTACTTTACCTGTGGACACACTTGACTATAATAACTCTCAGCAGAGAGGGACTGCTGAGGACAGGCAGCAAGGATCTTGGCCACAGCATCACATTTCCTCCAGTCAGAGTCGCCACCTGTTGGTCAGAAATGTGAAACAAAAAAGCCACATCAGTTCTACCCATTCTAACCCAGGCATCTAGCCTGAGGGTAACTGTTGGAGGAGATAGGACAGAGTTTCAGGATATTGCATTTCATTAAAACTTGTGGACAAAAAAAAAACTGAAACCCCCAAAAAAAGTAAATGTATTTATACTCATGCAAAAGTCATAAAGGGAAAATTAGTTACCAATTATAAGTAGCAGTCATAAATGATTTAAAATAATAATAATACTTTTTAAAAGTATTATTTTAACAATTTTTGTAAATATAATATATGTGGGTTTCATCACTGAATGACTGTTGAAGTTTTGAGCTCAGAAACAAAATAAATGGTTGGTATAATGCTCTTATTAATCATTTAAATTAATAATAGCAAATAAAGCATTATAAGAAATCCTGAATTTTACTAAAAATTTATTGTTGACAACATATACTCCAAAAATGTCTTGTAAACCTTTTAAAATATTGAATTGAATATTGAAATGACAAATTCATGTTTGCCATCTGATCTCTTTGCTAAATTCAGCCTTACCTCCGGTCCCCTCTAGGATGGCCCTCACCACTGCCTGGACGCCTTGTGGTTGCATTAACCTGTCAGACAGCAGCTGTCCACACAGTCGCCTCAGCCACGCAGGAGCTTGAGTTAGTGCCTTGCCTCCACCTCTGGAACCTGACGATGCCTACAGTAAATCACAGATTATACATGACATGCTTTCATTCAGTCACACAAACAATAACACATCAGAAAAGAATACAGAAAGATAGTGGGCAAAACACACCTGTTTAGGACCCCCTTGCAGAACAAGCAGCTCTTTGATGACGATTGGCTGATATACTTTGCCTAGAAGATTATGGAGTGCTTCTCTGCAAGACTTGCGCTCATCTACCGTCAGCCCCTGTGGTAGATAAACA
Source organism: Enteromius radiatus (assembly GCA_032357445.1). Lineage (NCBI taxonomy): Eukaryota > Metazoa > Chordata > Actinopteri > Cypriniformes > Cyprinidae > Enteromius > Enteromius radiatus. The sequence goes on from JAUCMS010000034.1 coordinate 19,496,324, forward strand.
AGACCGAAATGGTTAAACATTTAGTTTGGCCAACATGATAGAGTGACCTACAGGATTTAAAATTAATTTATACAATTTACAATTATTTAATATACTGTATTTTTATATAAATTGTCTTAGTTTAGAAATATTTACATAATGTTATAGTATTTATTTATATTTTAAATTTGCATTCATTTTTATATTTTCAGTTTATTATTTTAATTTTAGTTTGTTTCAATTGTTTTTGTGAGCTTTCTCATTTTATTAGCAATGTTTTCCATCTAGCCTTAATTTATTTTAATTTTAGTAATTTTAGTGATTTTTTAAATTAATTAATATTAATTAATAGTAATTTAACTAAATTAATTATTTGCCAAAACAACATTTCTGATTTTCACTTCAGTTTCATATTTGTGTTTAGTATCATATTTATATTTATATACTATTTATTCTTTATTTCAATCAGCAAAAAGACATGCAATAGTTTTCATTTAATTTATTTTGCTTAGTTTAAGCTAGGCATTTGCTAACTCAGTTATTTTCCAAGTCAACATTCTAACTTTCTTTTAAGTTTTGTTTAATGATACATATTTCTAATTAAGACTAGTAACTATTAAAATTAACTTTTTTTTATTATGGTTCCGAGCTTGGAACAACTTGAATTTCCCCTGATTAATCCAGATTTTCCATGGTTTTAGAAACCCCAGACCTAATGTGAGACTATAGGATAAAGTGGATTATATATTTGTGTATTTTTACCTTATTGCTCTTTGTGCCATCTCCCTCAGGGCGCTGGGGTCGATATGCTAACTGACACAGAGCTGCCATGATATCACCCAAATGGCGTGTAAACACAGGAGTTGCTAGTGATGAGAGTGCAGACACCTCCAGTAGCACATTAGCAGTGACAAGTAAACGCCGTTCCCCCACAGGGGCCACATCATGTCGGACTGCCCGCTCCACTGCTGCCCCGAAAGCGGAGCGCAGCCCTAGAGCCACCCCTACACCAGGAGCTAAATATGGACACAGACCCAGTGTCACCACAAACTGCAGCACAGTGCCCAGTGTCTTTTGCTGGGCCACACTGAGAACATCTGGAGGAAGCGGTGGAGCTGCTTCGGGGGTGGCAGGATTCAGCGCAGTAGGATTCTGGTAAAAGACTTCCAGGAGGCGGTTCAGGTGACGTACCAGGCAGAGCAATAAGAGAAGACATTCCTGGACAAAGCTCCAGGTTATGTCATCCGTTTCACTGCACACCCATGTGATGTCTCTTCTGACCTCCTCTAGAAGCTGTCGGGGTTCCTCCAACTCTTTACCCCCAGACATGTGCTTCTGAAGCTCTGACAGGTTCCTCTGGAGAGCTGACACAAGTGCTGTCTGTGTGCTTTGACCATTGCTCTGCTGAGCCTCTAAAGAAACAGTTTCCATCATTGCATTTCATTTACAAAATGTGCAAAACATAAACATCACCCAGACATGCAGGACTTACATTCTTCTGTGAAGCTAAAAATTAGATGCTGGGCAGAATGACAGTCAACATTCAAGTTAGGTTATTGAAAATATATAACATATATAAGTTACACTTAAAGTTAACAGCGAGCCGAGTCTGCCAGAACCTACCTAAAAATCTGCCTGACATCTAAAGAAAGAAAGGCGTACACTTTTGGAACAACATAAGGATGATAATGCAGCTAACACATGCGACTGCGAGTAATGTTTTTGTCAGTCTAGCCTGACTGAATGTAGCCAACAACACAAAAAATTGTGCTCTAACATTTTTTTACCGCGCTTGTAATATATTCTTTCTTACCTCGAATAGGTTGCGTTAATATACTGAGAGACTTTATTAGTGCCGTGGTCATTTTCATCCACACTGCAATGTGTTATACTTTGTCGCAATGCTTTAACGTGAAAACGGTATAAGCCTTTCAAAATAAAAGTTCCACAAAGTCCGACAAATTAAAAGGCATGGCCATTCTCTCTCTCTCTCTCTCTCTCTCTCTATATATATTACCACATTACCATTGTATATTTTCAGGAAATTTCCGTAATCTCAAAGTAGTTTATTATTCTAGCTATAGCCTTCTTCTGCATGACTTCATTCTGTGGTGAAATATAATTCAGGCGCATTTAAAATTGTCCCACAGAGTAAGATATGGACATGAATGAGTGAAGATCAGCATAGACTTTATTTTTGTTTTACACAAAATGAACATAATACCATTTGGACAAAATGCAAAGTTGAAGGGAAAACATACTGATAAAACGTTTTATCGTTATCACTGAAACAAGCTTAATATAATTATTCCTGTCACTGACAGAGCTGAATTTCAACCTGATTCAAACAAGGACACGTAGGCACCAGATCAAAAGTTCACATATTTGCATAATGTACATAACAGTTAAATAAATAGTAAATAAGTTATTATCATATAAATAAATAGTCTAAATAAAGTAGTGTTTTACAGTAATACAATACCATATAACAATATCTTCCTTTTAAGAAAGATTGTTGTTTGTAAAAACAATTAACCATGTGACACATGCAACCTTTCAGCTTATCAATATAAGCATATCAAACAATAGAAGTACCTTGTAAAAAATTGCATTTTAAAACAAACACAACATGGTACATGAGACACGTCTCTACAAGTTTGGTCTATATAGCATTATCCTCTCTTACTGCTGAGGAACCGCACAGGTACAGCCTACATTCACTGACACAAGTTTATACTCTAAGGAGTATTTCTCCGGGTCAGACGGGCAAGGAACCTTCTTCAGGAATAAGCGCGTTTGCTTCACAGGCACTGAGTTGTAGGTCTTATCTTCAACGCCGTTAATGATGCACCCTTCACACAAACACTCGGCCTCCTCGTATTTTGAGGGGTACATGTCTGAATTTTCCACAGTTCTGAAAATACAAGAGATAAAGATACATTATTCATGCAGCAAGTCAATGAAATAGTTTAAACAGATATCACATTTACACACTTGTTTTATTTTATGATTTTGTATTATTATTTAAACAGCAGCCTACTAAACATGCCTCATAACGGTTTCAGAAGGCTTTTTTTTTCTACTAATTTCTTTTTTTCTTCCAAAAATAAATATGGCATACAAATTAATAGCTTACACATTCACATAGCCAGCTTCTGAGTTAATTGCAACATTACAAAATTTTGTCTGAAGCAAAAAATTATAAAAATGAAAGAAAAAAAAAGTATCAGCTGAATCAGTTGAATATAATGAATATAATCAGTTGTATATGAAAGTGTGAATCAAAAATATATTTTACTGAAAAATATATTCAAATCAAACGTTTACAATTATAAGAAGGTTCGATTACGTCATCTGCATCTTTTTGCAGGGTTCTGATTTCTATGGTTTTATACACCGTATTTATGTAGAGTGCTTTATCTACCTTATGCGCCAGGGGGACAGTGAGCGATCTTTGAGCTCTGCTAATGAAGACCGAACGAAATCTTCACAGGAGTTCGCTTTATGATGGACGGGCCGGAGGCGATGGTGTCTGTGCGCGTGCAAAGACTGAGACTGAAGTAACTTGTTGTGAATCTTGCTGAACTCATGTCCACATTCACTGAAACATCCCAGATTCTTTCCTTTCACGATGTTCTCCGACAAGATGAAGAAAAATATTCCAAAAACCAGCGGAGACTGCAAGATAAAACAGTTAAATAAGCAGAGTGCAAAAAAATATTTATAAAGAAAAATGTCCATTACTTTGTGTAATATGTATTTAACGTTACTTAGCCTACATTTAAAAAAAAAATACTTACCCTCATAATTTGTTAAAAGCGCAGTCTATTTTTAGAACTCCGTTCACCCGCAGTCAGGCTTATGTTTAGTGCTCAGGTTGTGTGAGGCCTGCCTTTATACTTTTCCTGCACTGCTTACGCGAATTTATACCTGTTCATTGGGGAAATCCGACTATGAGGAAATAGTAATAAATATTTACTTCCGTACTTCCTCTTTCAAATGAAGCTCTATATACACAAGCGCATTATATTGTAGGCAACCTGGAAAAAATCACTTGGTTAGACTTTTCATTATTAATCAATCTGAAAAATTATTTGTAACTAAAAAGAATATAATCGCCAAATGAAAAAAAAAAAAATTGGATAGGGTCTGTAATATCTGAACGAGGAGGAGGAATTGATCCTCTCATATCATGAGTAATTCGGATGTCATTCGTTAAACGCAATAGTTTCTACGTCGTCTTCATTGTAAGAAAAGGGGAGACGTAAGTCCCCATTGTTATTAAATCTTAAAAAAGAAATGCTGCAAGACAACCCCTAGATCTGTTACACACAAAACATTTACCAAACTTACCCTGCATTTAACTAAGCCCAAAATTAACAACATTATTTACCAGAGGTATCATCAATATTTTGCTTCAGATAGAGAAAATTTTGTGACCTTTTCAAATCCCTAGAAGACTTAACTTGGAGATAAATCGTGGGAGCCCCCTGGATGTTTTTGACATCAAAGGAGCCCTCAATAACAAGTCATTCATTAACTAAAATGGGCAGTTGACAGCAGGATTTGGCCGCCTGTGGGGTTGCTATCATGGGACAAGACCAAGTGAATTTCCCAGCATCATCAGATCAGCCATTCTGAAAAACATCTCCCCAGGAGTCCCCTTAGCATCATGCATAAATTCTATACATTCTACAGAGAATGTGAAACTGATAAAATTAGTAATGATTAATTTCACTCACATGCTGACAAAAAGCTTAACCACCATATACATGCTTTTAATACTGAAGTAACTATTATTCATAACAGACTGCACATTTACACTTCCCAATATTTATGAATAAACTATTTTTTTTTTTTGTACTAAACTTAATTTAACTATATTTTAATATACAATGACCCAACCGGCTGAAGTCATTAGTTATTTGTATTATATTCAGCTACACTGACACAAAATGTGAAGTGCAATTCAAATCATTTAATCATTTTAAATGACTTATGAAAGAATGTGGGTGTATAATACAAAATTACTTAACTCCTACAATTCATGACGTATGAAGTACAAACGGAAGATGAATAATGTTCCAACTCTTTCAATAAACGATCTCACTAGGATTGCTGTAGGTATTGACTTTTAAGCATGATAATGGATCAACAAACAGGGTAAAGCAATAAAACAAACCCACAAGACCCAGTGCAGTAGTAGAGCATCAAACCTCTGTGTGTACAAACGGAAAAGTCTTCCACTACATGCAATCTCTCCATTAAAGAGGAATCATCGGAACAGATTTATCTTTATCAAAATAGTTTATTTAGAAGCTTTTTTTCCTGTCACAAAAAGCAAGACGGAATTATTCCTTATCTCCGGGTGTCCCCATTTGCAGCCTCTCACACTTTCAACTAAAAATGAAGGACAAATAAAATGCAGGTTTTCACTTGAAAAGCTAGGGGGAACAATGCAGAATCTTAAAAAAGCAATACTTCACATCACTGTCATTGGTTCTCTAGAATCATACACTTTAAGCAACAGTTATTCCGTCACCTGACTTTGTAGTTGTACATTGTGAAAAACAGCCAAAGATGTGGTGGTGGATAGACAAGTTCATAGCTTAAGGTGGACTTTGATAACTGTAAAGTCTTTGAGCATAATCAAAGTCAAATCCTCAGATGCGTCCAGGATGGTCCAATCAGATTAAGCATACGACTGTCACACTGCAACGCACCACATAAAAAAACAGGAGTGGGGATAAAGCAACTAGAATATGAGAGAGAAGTGATTGTGGCAGGATGAAGAGCAAAAATGTGCGCTGAATGTACAGTTTTTTGTTTTTTTTTTAATCTTTGAGAGACACTACAGTAAAGGTTCCATCATCCTGTGAAAAACAAAAAGTGAACAGGGGCACATTCTCAACTTTATCACATCAATATAAAATCTAGACAACCTCTCTCTGAGGGCAAAACAAGCAGAAATGTAACGGCAGTCTCCTTTCCCTTAGGGCATATTTATGCCCTTAGAGTTCAGAACAGTGACCATTTCCCATTTCTGGCAAACACTGGGCGTCGAGAAAACAGATGTCCCAGAAGTCGGATGATGCCGCAGTCGGATTTATATTATTTCCCAGGGATCTTGGCCCTTTTGCGGGCTATGGCATCTTCGACAGCCTTTAACTGTTTCAGCAGCTCCTCGCGACGAGAAAGGGTGCTGCTTGGCTTGCCCGATCCGGAACTAGAAGCGGAGCCAGAACCGGATCCAGCCCCGGGAGCAGGTGGTTTACCTGCAGACACAGCAGCCGGACCTTTCCCAGAAGACTTGGGTGGTGGAGATAAAGGACGCTTCCTGGAGAGAGCGAGAAAATAAAAGGAATCAAGTGAATTACAAACATGGGATATTTTTAAATCTCTAGTCTTAGTCACACAATGATAAAGCTTTTGTTACAAAACACCTTGATACACCGTTAGCATAAAAAGGGAACTAATGCCAAACAAACATGGGGATTTTTATTTACTTTTTCTTTTTATAAAAGCTAGATTAATACAATCACTACTCAACATACAGAATATAAGAACTCCATTTATACAAACAGAGCCATATTAAATGGCAATTAATAGTTATGCAAATAAATCAAGTCAACAAATTTAAATTAAATTCAAATATTTGACTACTGGAAATCACCACATATTTGAAGGGATATTCAGAAAGTGTGACTTAAAAGAAAGTGGCAGCGGGTACCTTTCTCCTTGTGGTAGCATGGGTCGAGGACCCTGTCCTTTGGGCCGATCCATTCTGGGGGACAGTGGGGGTCGACCAGGCATCCTCCTGTCACGACCTACAGAGATATTACAGGATAAAATTTAAGGAGATCGCTGCAAGTTGCACCTCTAACCGAACTTCCGGACATCCTCTGAGGAAAGAGCTAAACCACAACCGCTTTTCTGGAGGGGTTTTCTTGTGAGCAGATAATGTGCGGCGGTGTATTGTTTACCTCTGTCAGGTGAAAGCGCTATCCTCTTGCCGAGAGGTGAAGGGGGTCGCTCTTTATCAGCAGGAAAGTACCTTTTCCTATTGCCCCTATCGGTTTGCTGCTGGCCAAAGAGGAATAAAGAAGTCATTCAACCATCGTACACTTCTGCGAAGCTACATGACCATAACGTCACCTTCCCCATTTACCTTATTGAGCAGAGTGAGCTTGATGTCCTTGTGAGAGCCGTATCCTCCTGGAGGACCCATAGGAGGCGGGTGCATGGGGTGACCCCTGTTTCCAGATCTAGGCATGCCGGAGGTGGCTTTGGGTGGGAGACCGGAGGGGTCCACTCTTTTTCGCTCATCTTTGAAAGGCTCGTCTTTCTTTGGTGGTTTTCCTTTAAGGCAAAACAAACTGTTATCTTAGTAATAGTTATATGCTATTAAAATATTTAATAATATTTTGACTTACTGTTATTTTAAAATTTCAGTTCTTTTATGTGTCTTTTATGTGACAAGGCCTCAGTACCTCTCTCTTTGTTAGAACCCCTTTCTCGTGGAGGGCCCCTTTCCTTGCGGGCATGTCCTGGAGTGGGTGATCTGGAGCTGGCAGAGGACACAGGGCTGGCCAGGTCAGCGTACATGTCATCAGAGTCGGCGCTCCTGACTGAGCTACTGCTGGAGGAGGCAGATGAGACAGACGACACGCTACTGACTGACAGAGACCTGTGAAACCAGACAGACAATATTTGAAACCATGATACTTTGATTTTTTATTTTATTATGAGAACAGGCAAAGATGCATTTGTACATTGCATACCTTGATTTGTGGGATCCAGAACGAGACCGGGAAAGTGAGGCGGAGGAGGAACGAGATCTTGAACGTGAGCTGGAGCCAGAAAAACTGCTGCCACTTACACTGCCACTCACTGTTCGCCTGCCGGGAAAATTGTATTAAAAAACAAAAATGTCGGTTTACACACTGTAGATGAAACTGTGTCACTAATTAGTGCAGTTCAAGAATTAACAACTCTTTAGGGCACATTATTTTAATGAATCATTTAAATATTAAATGATGTAGGTTCAGTCTATTGTATCCTGGACAGTATCAACTCCCTGAATCAGTTATTGAATCAATGAATCTGATAATGAAGCTTCAAAAGGTTCATTCAGACCACAAAGTATTTCTGTAGTCATCTGCACTTGAAAAATCCAAAGCAAAAGGAAGAACAAGCAAAGCATCCATGTCACACCTGATGTTCTCCTGCGTCACAGCACAAGGTTCCTCTTTGACAATAATAACTGTGGACACTACAATATAAATGTTTAACAGAAACCAATTCTCATAATGTAAACCTATCTACAGAGACTACTCCCAACACTTCGTCACAACAAACTTCCAAAACATTTCGAATTAAAATAAATGCTGTTCTGTAAATCATTCTATTTATTATAGATCCTAAAAAAAATCTAAAGATTACGGTTTCCAGAAAAATATTTAGTAACAGTTGTTTTTAACATCGAAATATTTCTTGAGCACCAAATCAGCATACTAGAATGATTTCGGAGGCATCACGTGACACTTAAGACTGGAGTATTGGCTTATGTCTTTCAGCTTCGTCACCACAGGAATAAATCACGTATAAATAAATAAATTATTCACACAATTTTTTTTGTAATTAAAGTAATATTACACACTTTTTATAAAAAATATTTGTATTCTATATTTGATTAAATAAACGCAGCCTTCGTGAATATTTGACTTTCCAAACCAAAAAAAAAAAAAAAAAAAGTGAAAAATAAAGATCACATGCCTTGACAGCTGAGTGAAATGGAAATGAAAGTACAGATAACTAGCATTCAATAACAAAATCAGAACACCTTAGAGGCAAAGAACACACCCAAAATTCTTGTCAACTGAAATGATCATAGTCCTTTTTTTTTTTAAATTGTTGAAGGATATATCCTTTGCCCTATTGTCTTATAGATCTGATACAACAGAACAATTTTTTACATGATCCTCACGTTTCAAAATGACAGCGTGCACAAAAATATAAATCCAAACAGAGGGGCTGCAGAACATTTTGGTGACTTATAAATGTAGCATGTCCTTAACAGACATGAATAATGCTTTATAATGGTGATAAGTGTTTTTGTTCCCATTTTCAAGATTTTAGAACGGTGGGGAAAAAGTGAAAAAAAAAAAAAATCCTCATGGCTGGTTAACAACTGCCTTACAGCCACCCTCAATACCGCAGTGCAACCAACAAGTTTTGCATGGGCAAGCACCAACCACACTACCTTAAAAAAAATAAATAAAACACAAATATTTACATACTGATATGAACATGAAATATTAAAGGTTTGTCTGTATCATATGTGCTCCTAAATGCCAACATAATCTGGCCAAAAGCCAATAACATAATGACAGGTATGACAACTATGACAAGTCCACAAAAGCTTCTTTGTTTTGAAGCATTAGAACAAGCGGGACAGGAGATTTTCCTGAACACCCACGCAGGGTATTCCACATCCACAGTGAAACTTCACTCTCACTGCTACAGATCACAGAACTGTCACATGCTGCTTCCCTGTGCTGAAAAGCGCCTTTCTAGACACTCACATAAAAACAGAACATTGGTCATTGGGTAATGGTTCGTATGCAAATACACTTAAAACACAAATGTCAAAAAAAACTACCACAAAAAAACTAAAACACAACATAAGCACACTATCAAGCCACAAACAAAATCTCCAGGATTTATGGTGATGCAATCCTTAACTTTAAAGAAAACCCTAATGTCATTCAAAATCCCTGCGATATTTTATACCATGGGAAAAAAATGAATAAAAAAATAAAAAAAATCAATCAATCAATAAAAAAAAAAATTAAAAGTAGATTCATGCTGTATATTTCAAGCTTAAGTGTAAAAAACAGACTGAACTGAAGGACATGGAACCTTTTTTTAAACAGGCATCAAACTCCCCCGGGTTGAAAAGACCACTATTGCAACACTATCATTTTGTTTGTTTTTTTGTGTTGTTTCTTTTTTACTTAATCCTAGCCATCATCACCTCATGTGGAGAAGGGAAAAAACCCTTTTGCATTTTACAAAAGAAATAAATGTGAAAAAGTTTCCAAGGACACGAGTAAATAATTACAGAATTTTCATTTTTGGGTGAATGATCCATGTAAATGCGAAACAACCGAACAAAGAGCAATAGTGTGCGTCAGTGGCAGAATGAACAGGTATGGTGTGCTGTACCTGCGAGGTGGGTTGTGCTGTTGACGTTCTTTTTTGCGCCCTTCTCTGATGTTGGGTGGTTCTTTCGGCTCTCTGGGTCCAGGAGGTCGTCCAGGTGGACGGGGGTTGGGGGGCTTTCCTGCCTCCGCGATTGGCTTGGGTGGTTTCCCCGGCTGTTCAGGCAACGATGGGCTGGGCATCATTTTGGGTGGTCCTTTCTCCCTGCGAGGTGGGGGCAGTGGACCAGGCTTCAATGGGTGGCTGAATGAAAATATGCATTTGAATGTACATGCAGTGAGTAAACAAGAAGAGCAGTACTCACAACTATAATTACAAACAGTAAAGCAAAACACTAAAGCTTGTGCTGATATAGACTAGTATACTGCCATTCAAAAGTTGGGGGTTGATAGGATTTTTTGTAATGTTTTGTAAGATGTCTCTGGGCTGTTTTATCATATAGTCAGTGCTTTCGAGACTGATTCCACTATGAAAAACGAGCACTCAAACCACTTCAGGAGGCGGTGTGGGGTGTAAAAAGCGTAAATCCACCTGCTTGCTGAAACCACATATGTAAATTTTACTTCTTCCAAAATGTTAAAATAATAAACGTGTGCGAGCATAATACGTTATAGTCAGATCTGATGGTGATAATGCTACACACATTGCTGCAGATGAGCATCTCTTCATCAACCCGACAGAAACTGCCGCAAATGAAACTGAAAGCAAGTCGCAGACGCTAAACACAAAATCATCTTCATTAAAAGTATTGAGAATTACGAAATTAGCTCATGATGAATAAAATGCAGTGCATATCTGCCGCTTTCATTGATGTGAGAAATTAAAGATCGGATTTCAATCAGTTTTACAGACATTTTTTTGGGGCCAAGTTAAATTGAACCATTAAAATGGATACCTGATCACTAAAAACACATGTGTAAACAGGCCCTCCCAAGTTTGCATTTATTTGATCAAAAAGTGAAAACATAGTATAATTTTAAATAACAGTTTTACATTTTTTGATATACATTGATCACAAACACACTGCAATTTTCAGGAGTGACAACTGCATTTAAAAAACCATCGCAATATTTTGGCGTCTCTTTTTGTCTGATGATTTTTAAACCAAACTACCGCTGAGGGACATGCTGTGCTTTTATTTATGAAGGCTGCTTCAGCACATGCTGACTTGCAATGTTGCCATGTCCACATATTTAAAAGGGTGTTTTGGCATGTTGTGTGTTCTTGGTTTATAAAGATAGACAATTTATGGAGTTGTCTGTTGCAGATATGAGATATGATTTTTTTGGTGTTATAAAAGCAAGCATTTGGGTGCTATTGTGCTTGTTTGTTTGTTCTTTCTATGAAAATCTGGCAACACTGACACTGCCGCAGGACTCGTAACACAACTAGTCCAATGTCAAAATGTGCTAAGATTAAGACTTCTTTCACATACAGACGTAGACACATTTTTGATGCGCGTTTAAAAACATTATTAACAACTAGTTGTTCAGTTCAGCTACGTATACAATTTTTGTAAATGTAATTTTCACTACCTGTATTTTTCAGGAGTTAATGTGCTTGTATGCAGTCATACGACTATTATTCTAATAATATTATACTGATTCAGTACCCCAAAAAATTCTTATTAGTGAAACAAAGATCTTCACACTTACTGACCAAACTTTTGAACAGTAGTGTACCAACCAAATATGTTTTGAGAGTATAAGTGTGTGTGTGTGTATTTACCCTTTCAAAGCACCAGGAGGCTGCTCAGCTTTGTTCTTATTAGTGTTTCTTTGTGCTGAGGGGGTCGGGGAGGGTGAGGAAGAGAAGGATCGCGATCTAGACAATAGAAAGTAAAGTTATTAGTAACAGCAAACAGTCACATAAAAAGACAGATCATATAATCATGATCTGGGATATCTTGCCTAGAGCGGCTTCCGCTGAAAGAGCTGTGCTGAGAGGAGTGACTTGAGTAGGTACTCATTGAAGAAGAACGTGATCGGGAATGGGAAGAGCCAGAACCCGTGAACGATGAGGATCGGGATGAAGACCTGAAAAATTGCAGAAATGTAAAAATAAAGCATCACCACTTTGCGTAAAAGAAGAGTTCAGCCCAAAAATGTTAATTCGTATATTTTCCTGTACTTGTATTTCTTCATACTTTTTATTGTTTTGGAATGCAAAAAATGTTTCAACTGATTGTGTCCATACATGTACAAAAAAGCCAATGGGGTCCAAAACAACAGACTCCCAATGAAAGAGACTCTCAAAATATTGTTTTATGTTTTAAAAAACAAAGTCAAACAGGCTTGGAATGACATTGAGGGGTTTTCATGATCTCTCCCAGACACCATTGTCTCAGAAGGTTACAATGCAAGTGTCATACCTAGATGAATTGGAAAGGGAAACTGAAGATCCGGAGGGCCTGTGTCGTCTACGGCCTCGTGGAGGGGAGCCCATAAGACCAGGTCTTCTTCTTGGTGATTTAGACCTGCGCCAGGGGTCTTTCCATTCATCTGGCCTCTTGGGCAATGGGACCATCTCCTTCTTAAGTGGTGGCTCCATTGGCCCCCTGAAAAGAAAAACAAAGGGATTTCACCTATGGCGTGATTTTCTTACTGTGTCAGACATCTCAATTACCTATTTCCTTAAGAGAGTTTTGACATTTGCAGTTGGCATAATGAAAGCGAAATGTTTACAATTAGCAGGTAGAATTTCCACATTCTCTGCTAAGGCAGCCATGTCATCGACATGGTAAAGTCAGCATAGATTTGTTGCCATTTCACCTAGACTCAACAGGAGCACAACTCTTCCTTAAACAAGAACATACCTGTTCATTTCCTGAAAAACAATAGAAATCCCCCAAAAATATGCATGCCAACTTGCATTAGAAATCACCATTAGGTAACAATATTAAGTAATATTAACATTAAATGCCACAAGTGATTTTACATTGTTTAAGTGTTCATAAGGAGTTTGAGATACAAAGATTTGAAATTTGATTTTTTTTTCATGACATGACTGTAAGCTGCAGTGTATCAAAGTAATTGTATATGGAGACAAGAGACTATATCCTCTTCACGGACTTCACTGGAAATGATCCAACTTTATCAGGAAGCTAGAGGTGCCAACAAACTTCTCATAAATAGTGTCAAGTGTCTCTTTATTTGGGTAACTTCAGAGGCCTGTCTCACGCAAGCCTTTGTACCAAAATTATGCATGACTTTCTCACAAAGCAGACCTTGCCTAAACTTGAAAACCTGATTCTGTCAGCTCTTTTCAAATTAAAATGTATTAGCTTTATGCTGAATTACTAAATTACCATCATTGTTGTTGAGAACTGGCCCCAGTTATGAAATGCCTTTAGCAGAAAATTGAGTGTTTAATCTTGTCATTATACATTACTGACAGTCTGTTCTCCAAATTTGATATTGTCCAGTGCTTTGACACAAATATGTATTGTTAAAGGGCGCTATATCAATAAAAGTGATTGATTGATTGTTGTCTTAGCCCATGATTAGCAATTAAATAACACTGAAGTAGTTGGCTAGCATTCAAACAAAACACCACAAAACACAAGTAATATGAATGAAATGGAGAAACTACCTCATGTTCCCACACAATTCCTGTTCCACAGACAAAGTAAACAGTTGCTTTCCGGCAACTAGGTATCTAGTTTATAATCTTTGTTCCCTTAGAAGAGCCCTAGATTTCCCCTGTGCTTCAGTTCAAACAAGTATTGAGAACTGTTAATAATATTTCATATAATTAAGTTAATAATTTCAGTAATATGGTTATTGCTGGGTATACAATAAGTGGTCGTTCATGAATTTGAATGCTAATTTTATCTGGATATGCATGGTTTTAGCTGTGCTAAATCAGATTCGAAAAGTTCCTCTCTGACTTTTAGTCCATTAAACCTAGTAAGCAGATCTTGGAAATCATATCGCCTGATCAGCTAGCCCTCTGGTTGTCCCATAAGCAAGTTTAATTTCATTAAAAATTTCTTGTCTATTTTTACGAAAGCCATTTGAACAAAAGTTCAATTTGGGAGTTTTTGAAAAAGTTGCTTATTAATCCTTGGGTTAATTAAAGATCATTACATTATGCTATTAGTTAAACTCTGGGCATTCCACATGTACACAAAAAGTAAACCCTACGTCTTATAATCAGTAACGTGATCCAGCCTAGGACCTGGAATGTCCTTTAAGATGATGTCAGAGTAAACACCCCTGAGGCAAGTATTGCAGTGTACCTAAAAATAGTACAAACTATGAGCTATTTTTAGAAGTGGAATCTGAGCTCACCTTTAATTTCCTGTTTGTACGGAAAAAAAGGAAGCGGATCGTTCCGTGAAGAGAGATTTTATGCAGAGCAGAAAAAAGGCAAATCCTCAAAATAAAAGATAAAAGTAGCAGAAAATTGGAGAATTATTTTTAATGGTTCAAAGTATTTATAAGATTAGTCATACTTGAATATACAGTTTCACTGTTAACTTTGTAAAGATCTTATTACAAATGTTATCTAGCAGTTTGTTAAAATTACTGCTCACATTATTACATTGGTAAAGTTTGAGGCCGGTAAGATTTTTGCACCATGGCTAAATTTATTTAATTAAAAACACAGAGAGAGAGTCAAATATTATTGAAAAATATAATAATCTAAACACTAATTTTACTCCAAGGTTCATTTGGTGTTTAGTAAACATTTATTATTATTCCTACTACTACTACTACTACTATCCTCATTAAAACATTTTCATAAAAATCTGAAGGAGTAGCACAAATAATTATACAAGAGTGCAAAAAAAAAAAAATTATAATAAACAAATCTTTCACATAAATTAACATTGTTTTTATCGTTAAATTTAATTTAATGCTGAATAAGTATGTTCCTTACAACAACAAATCTAAACCACATTATTAATTTTTTAATTCTACACGTTTCATGGATTTTGTCAAAGTTAGAAAGGAACAGCATTTATTAGAAGCAAATCTTGAAAAATTATAAATGCTACTAAATGATAATTTACTGTTAAATGTGATTAATTTAATGCTTTCTTTACAAAAAAACCCTCACATTATTCATCTATCAATTCTACACATGCCTAATGCACTTTATCAAATGCATTATCAGAACAAAAATTACAGCTCCAAAATTATATCTAGAATTTTTAAATACGCAAGCACTCATGTAAAGATGTACATATTTATCAGCGCTCCACAGGGGACACGTCAAACAGCACTGGTGTTTATGTCATCAAAAACAGCATGTTGTTAATAGACACCAGGAAGACACCAGACCTTTAACCTTGTTCGTGTGATGGGATACCCTTGTTTTCATTTTTCACAGTATGAGTATGATACAGATCAATCATGAGCTTAGAGGAGCTCCAGGTCAAAATCGCAGCTAACAGAGGTTAGGAACCGTGCCATCTGACTAGCTTCAGGCCTTTCCACTTTCCACTTTGAATCACCAAGAATGTCTTTATGAATTGCGCACTGACTGATGCCACTTGTTATGAATCTAATAATAATATTTTAAAAAGATCTATCCAGAAAAGATATTTGAGTGTATTGCTTCATGCTTGCAGGATAATTCAATCATCTCTAATCATGGCATCTGATCACTGCAGAGAATATCGGAAAACTTGTCAAGACTGATGTCATTGCATTGTATTCCTTATCACAGAACTGCAATGGGGTTGTAACTTGACTCCTGGAAGACAATCAGATGATGATGTAACTTTCAGTCACACATCCACGAGCAGATTATAAAAGGTGTGCTGTACTAAAATCAGCCTTGGACAGGAAGAAAGGCTTAAGGAAAAACAGGTTGTAACACAGCAGCTTGGAAGATCACTCAGACTTTGTGAAATATGACAAATTCAAATAGAAATTAGCTTTTTAAAATGCCATTTCTATACAGAAAAACCCTCTCTGACGTGACTCTTGTTTAAAAAGAACAAACCGAAATCAAAATACCTGTCATTTCATCATTTTTCTGAATGTATCACCTTTGTGGCATACAATGATGAAACCAACATGTACACTGACGTTGAAGCACAATTCCAGTCTTGCAAGAGACGCCCGTCATAAACAAACAATAAATAGGGTTCTACCTATAACCAGTTTCGCTGCATACTTAACTATTGTGCTATAAACAGGACCAAAAAAAAAAAAAAAAAAAAAGTTGTTTTGATGCTTCCCCTCCCATTAATTTTATTCTTGGCTTGACATAATTCCAGTTTTGTCTAAACGTCCAAATACAGAAACGTGACAATGCAAGACAGCGTACAGTACACAGTGGTAAAACCACAGAACAACTGCTAATTCAGCAAAGAAACACAAAGGGCACAACATCTAACAGTTAGTGTGACATCTGACATTATAGTGAAGTTTGGAATATCACATGTAGCCGAATAATACAAATTAAGGAGAAGCAGAACAAAAAAGAGCAATACATAACAATGAAGGGGGCGACACAGAGGAATATACCAAACAAAGAGACAATGAGAAAAGAGAACCAGGAGCAATTCCTCATCTGACCTCTCCACATATTTGGACAATCCTAATTCCATAAAAATACATTTCCATTTAAAAAAAAAAAAAACTTCAACAAATGCATACTTCAAAATAAACCTGATCATAAATTATGAACAGCAATTTAAACATTTGGGAAAAAAGCTGGGATTAAAAAAGGGTTTAATGATTTTTAAAAAATAAATAAATTATAGATTATAAACTGAAGTCTTATGTTCAATGACATAAGAATAGGGCTGGGCCGATATGATATCGTATCATATCGAATCGCAATTTATTTTATTTTAATACCGTAGGTAAGCTAATTTTTTTGCTCGATATGGATTAACCTAAGAGCCAATCACACAGCAGAACAATACGACAACAGCCAATCAGCGTGCAAGTGATCAGAGAGCAGATATCTGCATGCTTTTAAATCACTTTGGCGGTACTTTGTCATTCATTGCATCTATGGCCAAAGGTCCAATGTTTCAAACGATTCACCTAACTCATTCAAAACGTGCATTAAGAAATAAAATACCACTGTGTTTCACTCAAAGACAAATAGTTCTGGTTTTGTCTTTATATTCTCCTTGGCAAAATTGAGCATTTTTAATCTGCAAAAAGGTCAACAATTCTGTGTTTTTCTGGCAATATGGGGTGTCGTGTGTACATTGAGCAAAAAAGTTAACAAATGATTTTAGCAAATGGCTGCAATATAACAGTGTAAAAATTTAAGGGGGTCTGAATACATG
>JAUCMS010000034.1:19522988-19548846 GCA_032357445.1 Enteromius radiatus
TCCTTGCAGAAAATGCCTGGGGGCATGATTGGCTGAGACTTCAGAAGCAATAAGTGGTTGGGGGTTAAAGGTTCAACATCGTTTGCATCATCTGATACACTTGTAAGTGTATTAGTTAAAGTTTTAATCATTGGTGATTTAAAATTTAAATCATTAGTTAAAATTTGTTAACTACATTAGTTAACAAACTAAGATATTTGAATGTTAATTTCAACATTAACGCAATATTAAAATCACAAGTTATGCTTGTTAACATTAGCTAATGCACTATGAATTAACATGAACTAACAATGAACGACTGTATTTATATTAACCAACATTAAGCAGTTGATTATTGTTCGTTCATGTTAGTTAATACATGCTAATTAGTGATACCTTACTGTAAAGTGTTACCATTCACACTTCTAAGCTTTTACAAAAATGAACATTGTGCAAATATTAAAAACTTGAGTTTTTGTAAAAATGACCGAAAATAAGTTGTATTGCGGTTGATAATTTACTTTACCCTAACATTCAAAGTTTATAGTTGTTTAGTCTATAAAAAAAGTCTTATTTTTAATCGTATACAAAGCTAACAGTTTTATTGTAGCAACAAACATTTTAATATCAATGATACTTTGGTGAAAACTACTCAGTGATTATTTGATATAAGGCACTATTTCATAAACAAAATCCCTATTAAAACGAATTAATTACCTTACTAGTTCTTCTATAACAACACCTCTGTATTAACGTTAGCCCGCTAACGTAAAATAGCTTAACCGCATTCAAAACTTAAACTCATTACAAAATCTTCCATACCACACAAAGGCCAATCATTGAATCATCTGGAACTTGTTTACCTTCTCAGATTTAAGGCAATGGATTCATGAGAGGGAGACCGACACATGTCTTACTAGCCGCTTTATCTTTAACGGGAGAGCTCGTTGATGGCGATGCGGCTAACAGGCCCGAATCCTGCCCGCTCACTAGAAAACGACACAATTTCCGACATTTTCCGAACGATTGCGCCACTTAAACGCCAAGACTTGAGCTTAAACAACACACACGTTACGTTCTAAGTCTAAATTCACGAGATACTGCGTTGCACGATGTTTCTTCGATGCACACTGGCTAAAATCTCATGCAACAATAAAGCGCTCCCTCCTGCACAACACACGGACATCGCGTATTAAAACACATTCGGTCACCTTTCAAACCACAGATACTCGGGAGACAGGGTCTCAGTGTAGGGAGTCACCCGGTCTCTCTCCTTGGGGTGACTGTGTTCAAATAATGAGCGATCTGTCTGGGGTTCTTATTTTTCTCTACCGGAGAAATTCATAAACCCTCCGCTACACAGTGAGAGCGGCCATTACACAGACGTCATCAAAGCGCGACCAGATGATTTCCCCGTTGCATAGTAGAATACACGAAAAAGTAAAGTAAATGTTATTGAATTATTATTAGAAAACCATGTTAATTAAATATATTAAATATTCAATACATAAAAATACTGAGGCATACATTTATACTGAGGTCATACAGGCACAAATGTTAAAATTATATAGCTTATCATCATTTAAACAGATTTCTCAAAATAATCTGCATTTATTTAGGTGAAGAACATTATCATGCATCTTTTATTAGTGTGTGCTAAATCAGTTTGCATGACACACGCACAACTTACCGGCAAATTCTTCCACTAGGGGGCGCCATTGTGATGAAGGGACCTACAGTTAAGAGGACTTACAGTTAAGAGTGCATTTACTAGCGCTTCTGTACAAGATCAGATTATTTGCTCGTCATGTCAAATACTTCATATCAGTGCATTTTGTTTTTCATCTGGGGTTTACAGCCGACACCGCGCGAGAGCTGTTTTGGTTCCAAACTACAACAATGATGTCTGGTAGGAGCCGGTTTATTCTCTATCTTGAGAAGTTATCGATGTCAGTTTCCACAATAAGCAAATTTTAAGTAATTTCTTAATTTAGAGCATAATTCGTTATTTTTGAAGACAAAGGTGCATGTAGCCTACGTATTATGCACTTATATTTTAGGGTAAAACATTTCCAAGATAAATGGTTAAAGAGCTGCGCGTTTTACAAAACTGAAATTCTTCTAGCTTGTTTCGTTCAAGTCTATTTTAATATAATGTATAAAGCTGCTTAGTTAAAGATAGGTGCTAACGACGTTTACTGACGTTTCCATAATTCTATAAAATCTATAATTAAACGTGCAAATATTGCGATATAAAAATTACAAACTGAGCATGTATTTTATGTAACTAGATTAAGAGATTCACAAGTTCACATAATCTTTCAAGGCGCCAAAATGTTTTGCAAACTGGATATTTCTTTAACAACTTGCTCAGAAAACGAAATCTTGCTTTAAAAATGTTCAATACTCAAAATTATTAATTTTACTCGAATTATGAATATTTCCAATGTATTAATGAAACGTCTGCTTTCCTGTTCAGGAGAGACGGACAGATTTTCGCACGGACAGTGGGCTGTGTCCTAAATCTAGTGAGATAACTACCTAGACAGCTGTTTTAGGTACCATTCTGGAAGCAGACTGTAGCGCACCAAAATGCAGTCTAGGTAGGCAGCTCACTATATTTTGGAACACAGCCGTGCTGTTTGCCTTAGAGTGCCTTCTACTGATTTATGATTCTGGTAGTGATACAGTCAATTAGGAGAGCTAAACAAATCTGAATGACAGCCAGTTTCATAGCAGCACGTCTGACTCTCCCATCATCTTTGAATGAAGAAAAGAAAGAGCTCTCTTTTATATATGTGACAGCAGAAATCGGATGCATGTTACAAATACTGTAGTGCTGGTGTTGAAAAACAGGTATTAAGCCACTCATTATTTGCCATTTAGATTTTAAATAATAACACACTTCCTTTATATGAAAAACATCTTTTTTTTTAATTTAAGCAAAGACACCATACTAAATATTGAGGCACACACACACACACACACACATTTGTGTTCCTCTTCAGTTTACATTATTGGAAAGCGCAGTGCTCTTGTCCATATCTGCACTGCCAGAGCAGTAATAATGGAATATGAAATAGAGTAAGATGAAGTCCGAGCAGGGTTTTGCAGGGTTGGGAAGTCGGGATTGAGTTAAATTACTTTTCACATCGTGTCCACCTCAATTTATTAGGGAAGCCCCGAGAGGCAATGCAGTCTTATTTACAAGGCAAAGAGACATTTGAAAAGAGCAACAGATGTCTGGATTTTTCAGGCTCCCGTGAACAACATCTTGGTCCCATTTAGTGGATTTAATGGATTTCAAAACACAATTTTCAGACTAGAATTAATGTTCAAATACGCTATCAAAGAACATTTGGGGTAAGCATTGTGTTCTTAACATTATGATGGGTATACAACAGACGTTTGTACCATTTGGTGTCTTTTTGTGAAATATAAAAAAGAGCTACTGAGGTAATACCAAGATTTGTAAGATGCGTAAAGGAAATAAATATATAACGGCTGTATTTGATTTAAAAAACTTTGCCATTTGCCACAGCAGCTGTGTGGCTTTACTCTTTCTGTGATTTCCTCTACTTATCACCGTGCACCACTTAAAATGTCTCATTTGAATAATTAAAAGCTTCTCATCCTGTCTCAATAATGTTCAGAGGAAGTCTCCTAAAATCCTTACTAGAGCAAGTGTTATGGGAATATTTGTAAAGAGAACAAATAGGATGTCTGGGTTTGCATCATGTTATTTTAATATGTGATGTTCCCACCTCAGTGTACGCCTTATCTTTTTGCACCAGATGAAATGGACTGTTATTTAGTCATTAACAGACTGCTATGAAATCCTCTTAACAGTGATTGAGTCTTGCTTTTTCCCTGCTGACTTCTGCAATCTTTTATTCCAGAGTGATCAATTGGATGGACGCGTGCATTAACGTGAGAAAAAAATTAGCCTCTGGATTTCAACGCGATGCTTTTAATGGAAGGATACTGTTACAGAAGAAATAATGGGCTGCAGTCAGCAGATGAACATCATTACGCCGTTGAAGCCAAGAAAATTAAACAACATACTTAATAAGAGAAAAGAACATCAATAATAGCTGGAACTGAACAGACTTGAATTTTTTGAATATCAAACAGATTATATTCTGCTTTTTTTCCCCAACACCAATTTGATTGCCGCCTGTTTCTTTGCGTCTTGTATTTAAATACTCACTACAAGAGGACTAATCATGCAGGAAAATGTGAGCTCCAGAATGGACACCCCCACCAACATCTCCCTGGTGGGGTCTGGGGAGACTGTGTCCGAGTCTCTGGAGTATAAGACGGTATCTGTGTTCCTGGTGCTGCTGGTGTGTGGCGTGGGCATAGTGGGAAACATCATGGTTGTGCTGGTGGTTCTTACCACACGTCACATGCGTACACCCACCAACTGCTATCTGGTGAGCTTGGCCGTGGCAGACCTGATGGTTCTGGTGGCTGCGGGTTTGCCGAATATCTCTGAGAGCTTGATGGCCACCTGGGTGTATGGGCATGCTGGGTGCCTGGGCATCACCTACTTCCAGTACCTTGGTATTAATGCGTCCTCCTGTTCAATCACAGCCTTCACTGTAGAGAGGTAAGACATAAAACAGTCCATGTGACATCAGTGGCTTAACTTCAGTTTTGTGAGGCTGCAAAATCAAAAACAAGTTTACATTCTGAATTTTATAAAGATTTTACTTGGAATGGTATGAAACTTGGTCAGTATTATGGTATATAAATACAAAAAAGCCTAAATAAATAGTCTTGAAAATAAGTCATGCTTATGATCTTTGAAGTAAAAAGGGAAGGAAACAAATAAAAAATACAGAGCATTAAGTATTAAGGTCACAATCTAAAAATAAGCCACAAATAGTCTTTGTATTACGTTTTTTCCTAATATTTGTATTATTTTTATATATAAATAAATGGTGCATAGAGAGAGTAATGCAGTCATTTTAAGAGAGTTTTTTCTAGTACCATGAAATCCCTTCAAATTACAAAATATTTTGGCTGACAAGAATCACAAGTGTTACTTCTTATATTAAATATATTTAATGAAATAATGAACATAATTTTTTCTCTTGGTTCCACAGATACATCGCTATATGTCACCCAATGAGGGCTCAAACGGTCTGTACTGTATCTCGAGCCAAACGCATCATTGCCGGGGTGTGGGCTTTCACCTGTGTTTACTGTATGCTCTGGCTGTTCCTGGTGGATATCCAGGTGAACCCTGACGGCCGTGTTCAGTGCGGCTACCGCGTCTCTCGAGACCTCTACCTGCCCATCTACCTGATCGACTTTGCCATCTTCTACGTGATCCCGCTGCTCCTGGCCATCGCTCTTTACGGTCTCATCGCCCGAATCCTTTACCTGAATCCTCTGCCCCACCCACCAGACTCAGGTACCATTACTGCCCCAACCCTCAGGAGGAGCTGCAAAGAACCAGCGGATGGAGGAAAAGCAGGTCGTCAGGGACGTCCAAAGAGTGCGCTTTCTTCCCGGAAACAGGTGCGTGTGTACTGATACGTATGGTTTATGAAGACACAAATGTGTATAAAGACATGGGTGCTACAATGTAAAAATTATTTATGGGGGCACTTCCCATGTCACAAATGCGCAGGTGTGTGTGTGTATGCAAAAATTTGTGTTTAGACAATAAGGCCTAATTCCACATTTTAATATCCACTGAGATTGCAGTTGAGGGCAGTTCTTCCCTCCTGTACCGTGCCTTATGATTATTATCTCCCATTTGTATTTTGAAAGGTCAGTTCTCTTTTTATGAGAACAATGTTTCACTCTACTAAATGTCAGTTTGTGATGAGAAGAATGTGTCGATATTTTGTGGAGATTAAAATAGTAGCCTATTTCAATGGCAATAATTAGATAATCAAGTCAATCTTTTATTGAATATTATATTGGTTGCTTAATGGTTGCATAAAAATGAGAAAAGATACAATAATTGATACCTAGCTGCCTTTGGTGGCAGTCATAAAACTTAAATTATCTTCACATAGAGTGTGTGTCAATGCTTTTTGCATGCAACAACTAACACAGAGTAAATCTTGGTGTCTGATATGTGAACAAATGACTCCTACTTGACTTAATTCCGTATTTATTTATTGACTTGTTACTGTATATGACAATGCTTGATTAAAGATGCACATTTTTATGTAGCGAATGAGGTCTAATTGCACTCTTGGATTAGAAAAAGTCTGTTTGGGTGACATTTTGGAACCATTATCAACACTTTTTACTGATAGCATCAAAATGGAAGTAATTTATACTAAATGTTTTCTAAATGTAGTCAATTTTAGGTTTTGGAGTTCTGTATAAAGCACAATAATATATCTGCACACCTTCATTTGTGCAAATAAGCACATATATGGATTCAGACCAAACATCTGAGCTCATTATTTATTATGTGAAAGTGTACCTAATGGCAGAATATCATCATAAAGCAGATCTCATCAGAAGAGAAGCATTAGGGACCATCAGGGTACTGTTTGGGTCTACATTACCGTCACTACATCAGCCACAGCTGTGTTGTGACTCTGGAATAATAGACTCTGGGATAGATCATAGACATTAGAGATATGATGCAGGCAGTGAGAAAATAAAGCGCATGAAGTCATGCAAAGGCCAAGAATTTCAGAAGAACATATAAATGTTATCATATTGTAATTTTTATTAGTGTTTTTGTCTGTATAGTTTTTTATTAATTAAAAAATAACCAGAATTAAAATAAATATACTTTATTTTGCTTAAGTCAACATTTATTTAATTTCATGTAGTACATTTTTTACGGTATAAGTTTAAGTTAATTATAATAACCCTAACAGATACACTTATACTTTAACGATAGTTGAGTGATATAGATCTAATGAGTTTAATGATAGATTCAGAGCATTAAAACAGATAAGAATGGATGATATCATGCAATCCAGACCATCAGTGACCTTACGTGCACGTGTCCCCGCGTTAACCAAAGAGTGCACTTATGTATGTGCGGAGATGCTCACGTTCGCTTCGGATCAAAATCTCGAAGATTCAAGAGTGCCCCACTTGAGCAGAACATTTGCATAATATGATTTGTGATGTTCACTCAAGTATGCTTAATACTCCTGGAGATTATGCTCTTTGAGGTTATAAGAGCGGCTCCCTTTCTTCAGCTTTTGTACCTCGGTTACGGTGCACCTCCAGCTCTTTGATCACTTCATCTGCAAATTTCATAAAGTTCAATACGACTCAGGATACCTGTGCCAACGCAGTGGTTGAGTGAAGTTATCTCTCCTATGAATCTGATAAAGTCATCACTACAGTAGAGGCTCCCCTTTATTTAACCTAATCATGAGTAGCAGCCGGCTTTGTTTGTACTGTGTTAAGACCTTGTTTTCCATTGATAAGCAATCACAATAACCAGATATTTCAAATGCATATTCAAATTGTCACTGCCAGTCATGCAGTCATTATCTCCTGCTTTGTTAATTAAAGGAGCTCCTCCCAGCCTCACGCGGCTTCAATTAGATGCTTTGTTGTGCAGACAATTTTGTCATTATTATTGAAGGTCTCCGTCATCTCCAGCGTGAGACAATGAATACGCTCGAACCCCACAGGAGTCCCTGCGAATGTTAATGGGACGAATTTTAGTATGTATTTGTCGCTTGAAATGAGTGAGGACACACTAGGGAGGACTGCTTTGTTTTCTTTGACAGACAAAACATGGTGTGGATATATTCCTCCCTTCTCACAGGGGTTCAGCTGTGTTTGACTGTTAACCGTCACCGGGGAGGCAAGGATGATGTTTGACTGATGCTTGATGAAAGATGTTTGAGCGTGTCTCGTCTTGTTGTCTCTCTCTACCATTCTCTCGAACTCTCTTTCTGTAGGCATGCCGTGGACTTTTACATTTGTTTTAACGCAACATAAATGCAATTGTTTCTTTGAGATTTGGACAGGGATGAGTTTTATTTTAATTCCTAGTACTCACGCTGAGCCTGTTTGTGTATTATTTCTAAATATATTATTTCTAAATAATGCTTTGTATTGTCTTTGACATATTACTTTTATTGATCGTGTACATGTGCTTTTATGCACTGAAAGCATAAATATTTTTATTGATTTATGTTTTGAACACTGTTGTGAATTCTGCAGATTTTAATATAGGCATGGTTTATCTAACACAGATGTTTCCTTAAAATCATTTAAGTGACATTTTGAACACGTATACGTTTTGAAGAGTTGAAAACTAATAAAACCCAGTAACCCACAGTTTTCCAATACACATATTTTCATGAACTTATAGATACATTATAGTTATTTAAAGGGATACTCCACCCCAAAATGAAACTTTTGTCATTAATCACGTACCCCATGTTATTCTAAACCTGTAAAAGCCTTGTTCATCTTCAGACACAATTTAAGATATTTTGGATGAAAAGGCTCAAGTACAGGCTTGTGTCTGTTCCTTTGACTGCCAAGTGATAAACATTGTCAAGTTCCAGAAACGTATGAAAGACATAATGAGAATAGTCCATCTGCCATCAGTGGTTAAACTGTAATGTTATGAAGCTACTAGTATTGAAAGAAGAAAAAAAAAAAACGACTTTCAAAAATTCAACACCGTACCGCCATTTTGGAGAATATCCACCAGATACAAATAAGGCACACTCTTCTGTGTCAGCTGTGCAGCACAGATACATTTTCTACATGTATTTATGCTTTGATTTGAATGAAAACACATCCGTGTGTCCAAAATGGCAAGCAAGTAATGAAGTATTCTCGTAGCTTAATGAAATTCAGGTTGAAGCACTGATGGCAGATGGACTATTTTGATGATGTCTTTCATACCATTCTGGACCCTGACAGTGTTATTTACTTGGGACAGTCAAAAGCCTCCTGGTTTCCATTCAAAATGAAATTGTATTCCAAAGATGAACAAAGCTTTTACGGGTTTGGAACGACATGGGGGTAAAATGATTAATGACAAAAATTTAATTGTGGGGTAGAGTAATCCTTTAAGCTATTAGATTTATATTCAAATCTAAAGTCAATTAAATTGTTGTTGTTTAATTATATATATATATTTTTTTTTTTTTTTTTTTTTCTGACACATAAAAACACTGATGGCAAAGATGAATCTTAAGCAAGTTTTACTCTATAGTCTTCAATGTCACATGATCCTTCAGAAATAATTCTATTATACTGTTTTCAGTTTTCTTTGGCGAATGGAAAGTAACCCCCCCCCCCCAAAAAAGACAAAATTCAAAAGACAAAGGTTTAAACTGGCACATGAACATGTGTTCACACTGTTAACAACTTCCTGTTATGAAAACAACTTGTTAAAGAATAGTACAATATGTGATGATCACGCTTGCCGTCATTGTTAAAAATATGTAAAAGGAAGTATTCTAAATACAAGTGAAAGCTTTATGGAAGCGATCAGAAGGAACTAAAAATGCTTTGAACCTATATCCATTGCTGCATATGTGATTATATATGTAAAACCTCAAAGAGCCACTTTTATCATTTCAGGTCACTAAGATGCTCGCAGTGGTGGTTGTGCTCTTCGCCCTGCTGTGGATGCCATACAGGACCCTGGTTCTCATTAACTCCTTTGTGAGCACGCCATACCTGGACGCTTGGTTCCTGCTCTTCTGCAGAATCTGCATTTACGCTAACAGCGCAATCAACCCTGTCGTTTACAACCTGATGTCCCAGAAGTTTCGCTCGGCCTTCCGTGGGCTGTATCGCTGCCAAAGAGAAGATGTGCAGCAGCGGACGCTCTCCATGCTCCAGAGCGGATACAGCCTTGGAAGGGACCCGCGACTTTGCAGCAACACCAACGGCACACCTAAGAAAATCGGTTCAGTCACTCCCGAGCAGAAACCAAACAAAGGCATGTTAATTAGCGATGGCGTAAAAAATGAGATCGAGCCAAGCTTCAAGAAAAACGTAGATGAATTGAAAAGCTCAGTTGACAAGGAGATGCCTACAGTGGAGAACGTGGACATGAGCAAGATTAATGATAATGGAAAAATAATGGAGGAAAGCGATAATGCTGCTCAGGATATTATCGCTGACACGAGCAACACAGAGCAGACAAAGCTAGCTGACGATGAACCCAAATCTACTGTGGGGGAAGACGAACAGTTAAATCACAGCATTGTATAGATCACTCCACTGCATACTGTATATATTTTATTGAAGTGGCAGGGTTGATCGGTTCGAGCTAGTTGTTCATTTTTAAGCCAGGTCTTGGAATTCAAAACTTGCATTCACAGGCGTCATCCTCACTCTTTAGTGGAGGTGGCAAGACTGGAGCTACTCTCTCCTCATAAATTACAAGTGGAACCATTTGGCTGTCAGCACTAGCATCACACGCCTCATAGTGCTAGAGCTTCAGCTAGGGCTGACTGATTTTTACAAAACATATTATTATGAAGAAACATTTAACATTTCTTATTGCTGCTGCTTAAAATATAGACATTGAAACAGCATCAGTGAGTCTTGAGGCTGAAATAAACGATACAACCTTTAAAATCTAAACTAATTTGAAAACAGGCATCAAACACTTGCTTTTTTGGTAAAGGGTTAATGAGGGTACGACATAAACTGGACAACTGAGAGTCACACGCCACCAGACTTTGAAGAAATTTTGAGGAAAACATGCAGAAACATACGCCTCATTGCAAGGAGATCAACAACAAATGAAAGCAATGTGTGCTGTAAGATCAACTCAAAATATCAAACATATTGACATCCTTCGAGAGAACTATTGCTAATTCTTCCAGACAAAAATCTGGGAAAAAACTATTTAGTGTATTCCAGTAAGTACATACGGGGTTTTTCCTTAAAGGGCACGTTCACTCACCCCTTTGCTGTTCCAAACCTGGGGTGCGTTTCCCAAAAGCATGGTTAGTCTACAACGATTCTAGTAGAACTAGACATAGTTTAAACGAACGTTCGCAATCAACGTCACAAACGTACATGGTTAGAAGAACTACAGCTTTGGACCTGTGGTTAGAAGCATAGTTTCTTGTTAGTAAGATATATGGGCTTTATATATGCGATTGGACACGAAAAGCAAACTAAGATGCTTTACTGTCTTTATCTTACATTCTATCTAAATACAAAATGCGTTTTAATTATGTATTTTTGCGCGTCCATTCTAAACGCAGTTTTTGAAAAGTGCGCATGTGAACAAATGATCTAGGGAACACCGGAGTATGACGTAGGAGGGAACGCGCGATGATTCAAAGATCAAATAAAGCAAAATGACAGTGAACAAAAATAGTAAATTAGTCAATATGTGTCATGTTCAATGAAGCAGCATCTTAGAGATCTCTAATCAGTTAAATAGCATAAGTTATTCCTCCACCACCTGCGTGTGACGTCATTAGCAATGGCCCTATGTTGTTGAACTTGTGGTTCAAACGACGGAGATGCGACTGTGTTCGGGAAACGGGTCGTGTGTAGCTAGTTCGTTTCCAAAACAATGCATCGTACTATGATGGTTAATCAGCGAGTTACATAGTTTTTCGGGAAACGCACCCCTGTTTGACTTTTCATACTTATGCAGAACAAAAAATAAGATATTTTGAAGAATGTTTCATTCCAACGCTATCTCATGGCCAATGTGTATTTTATGAGGTATAGGGACAGGGTTAGGTGTAACTCGCTACTTTAGCAAAAAACGTACAAATTTGTACGAATTAACCACCCCATAAAATATGTATTAAGTCCTATTCCATACAATGAAAGTCAATGGGATCCAAAACAAAATTAGATCCAGTTGATTTTTATAGTATACTAGGGGGCTTCCACACAAAAATCTGCTTCCATGCAAATAATTACAGTTGAATTGGAAATTTAACAAATCGACATGTTAATAACTTGCATGTTTATTTATTTATTTAGTTTAATTTTACCTCATAATGTTTCAGCAAAATGTGAAACTCGATCTTCCAGTGACAAGACAAGCTTCTACAATCATTTAGTCCACTTCAGCTCCGCCCATTGGTTCTGTTTTCATCCAATCAAACAACAAATCCCTGCCCTAATGTTTTCTTTTTCTTTGATTTCATTTAAACATGCATCAAAACCAGATGAAAATATCTGTCCCGTTACATACAGTCACACTTGAGCTTTTTGTAAAAGAAGCAAATTCTTTTAGTTGACCTAAAAGTGAACCCCAGTCTAGTCAAAAAAGACACACAAAACAACAGGGCTCCTTCATTTCCAAACTACAAACTAAATATTTAATTCAAATTAAATAGCTTTTTAATAATCACGCAAGGCCATATCACAATTTCGACTTGAATTTAATTAATTGTGCAGCCTTAGCTCCAGGATGCGTCTTCTCTCAACACAAAACTTTTCCACCCGCTTTTGTGTCTTCAAACTCATCGGAATGAGAAACAAACAAGCCTCATCCTGCTTTGAAAGCACAGACAAGCTATCCTTTAAAAACATTCTGAATGCTACGGGGCATAAGATCCATTTAAAATGCTTTTGTCCGACACTAAGACCCGAAGCATCATGACACACTTGTGTTTTCCCACAGCCTACATTTGCCATCACTGGATGATTTCCATAGTACGTAGAGATCTAATGCCTCACCATTTGTTCCAGCCCAAATAAACAGAACCCGTTCTGTGCGCCCAGAGATATGTCTGAGCCTTTTAGACCCCATTTACAACCTAGTGGAAGATGAGCGAAGCCAGGCATCAATTTGTCAGGTGTAGTTTTTCATCTTTTTATGTGGAGCGCAAAAAACACCTTCTGCGCCGAACAGAGCCGACGGTTTCTATTGAAGCAAGCAGACCGATGTAACCATAAATCATCTATAAACAGAACATATCTTTCCCAGAGGAAAGCGGTGGAGCTGAAGCATATTCTCAAAGCACTTTGTTGTTTAGCAAATGTTAATTTATGTCTTTTAATTCCTCGTATTTATGCAGAAACATATAATACTCAACATCTGTGTGATAATCTGTTATAAATCATAATTTTCTAATGCTGTCATGACTTTGACAGTCATTTTTTAGTTGAAATGTGAACCCTGTGTTGTATGCCGTTAAGTCTAACTGCTCTCTCAAGTGTTTTGTTGTTGCTCTGGAGAAGAATGCAGCTCTGCACTGAAGCACTGTTTCTAAGTTCAGTTGAATGTGACATTTTTGTACCATGAATATGCTTACTATAAATGCCTGTGTATATTCATTTTCTGCATATAATTTGATGTTTTGGGTTTATATCGTCAATGTAAAGAGACATTCGAAAGAGCAAATGTATAATGCTTAATCTATGAGTTACACTACTTCAGCTACGCTCGTCTCTTTCTCATAATGTTTGGCAGTTGTTGATTGTTGCGGTTTTTAGTCTCGTTTCTGTGCCAGGAGTGGATTTCCTCTGCAGGCTGATGCTTCGCTTGGTGTTGCCGAAGACGACATTTCCAATTTGTGAGCCTAGCGAGCTTTATTATTAGCTGCTATTTATACATAATCTATTTTGAAAACCATGGTTGATATTGTGTTGGTATTGCGATATGACGCTTCTGTTTGCTTTTGAGTTGAAGCCCGTTCTGTGTTTGCTCAGATTGTAATTGCGAGTTGAAATCAGAGTTACGTGCAAGTGATCTGTGAGCATGCTCAGTTTTCTGCTTGTTTGTAAAAATAGAAGAAGAAAAAAAAAAAACGCACATGTGAAATTTTTCTCCTTTCTGGTTTCATTTGGAATCCTATGTAAAATATTAAAGCTGGATACAAGCGCAGAATTTTAATGAGTTGTTGATTTATTCGTGTTAATGCTGCCACATGTCCTGGACGAGGAAAAAAAAAAAGACTGGTAATGATGATTTCACATTGAATGAGATCTTGAGCATTCAGCAGCTTTCGTGGATGCTCATAGGTGTAGTAATTATGAGGATTTACATATGGATCAATGACAAATAAGGATTATAAAAAATTTGAAATATTTCAAAGATATAGTTTACAAGAATTTTTGGAAATGTAGTGTTTGTAATAAATCTTTCATCATATGCTTCAGATTCTTTCAGCCGACCATCATCAATCTTATGTCACCTAAACATTTTCTAAATGCATCCTATTGATTTTACTGCGAATGAGTATTGATTTTACTATTTTACTTTATGTGTACTTTTCTTCCAGTAAAATGTCGATGTTCATATACTCAATCTTCTTTACATCACTTTCACACGTTTTTTATTGATAGAAGTTGCAAAAGACTTTAAAATTTAATCGTCTTTCAGGTGAATTGGATGAACTGAATTAGATGTTTTCAAAGCATTTTTTGAACTATAGAATAACAACACTGGCCCATATAAAACCACAGAACCGTTTCTTCCTGATATAAAATGTTTGAGTAGTTTTCTTGTGTTCTGTGTCAGTGAATTGCACAGCAATTGGTGCACTTTAAGCGTGGTGTTTATCCTTGCGGGACATGAGCTATTGGCTGTGCCGTTTCGTCTTAAAGGTCAGCACACATAGCCACACTCACACACACACACACACTCTGGAAATGCCTCACACTCTCCCTTGTCCAATCGATATGCAAAAGATGCAGATATTCTAACATTTCTAGAAGGTAAAAATAGCAATCTTATGATAATGCTTGGCTCAACATGGCTCGCATGAAACGTTGCAGGTAGCTTGGCAGCCGGTTGCTAGGGGTTACATTCTTTTTCACTTCACTTTTGCCTGATTAGATTGGAGGATTGTAGCCGGGGAAGATAAGACGCCCCTGAGAATGGATTTCCGGCCAGGTGCAGTGGTGCCAATCCTGGTGTTGATAAGCCATCTTTTCAAAACTGAGGTGTCATTCAACAAGATGAGGCTGCCGACAGAGTCGTGTTCATCAGCAGCCCTCGCTTTTCCACCATGTGCCCTTGGCCTTCCAAACACTCAATATTAAAAACTTAATAACACATATCCATTATGAGGGTTAGATCTAAATCGTTTTTTTTTTTTTCTTTTTTCTGCCATCTTTTGTTCAGTCGGAGAGTGAATAACCCACTTATGAGTAACTGTCAAAAGTCATTCCATAGAGAGCTGAAAACAGATTTTCTCTCTAAGAGAGAGTGGCGGGCAAGCGAGTCGAAGTGTTGTGCCTTTACAGAGAAGATGGACAGATAAAATTAGATGAGTTCCTCAGAACGGGAAGCAGAAACACTTCATCAGATTTGCTTATCACCATCTTCTTCTCATTTCGGCTCTCTCTTCTTTTCTCTCTCTGATGGCATTAATTCACAGATCCAGCTGATGATGTCAGATGCCTGCGAACGAATCCTTTCATCACCGAAAGCCGCTGTTGAAAAACAAATACTTTCTCTTGCGTAAGGAGAAGGCTATGATCTTGACTGCCCACTGCCCATTATATTACAATCATTTTTGTTTTTGCGTCTTTCAAACTAGAAAAAAAAAAAGATAAAGTAAAGCCTGTTCAATTTCTGTGAAGTATATGCATATGTGACTGAGTGCTATACAATCAATTCTTACTAAAAGTAAAAAAATATATTTTAAAGAAAAGGTAGACTAAAATGAAAAGAAAAGCTTTAAGAGCGATAAGTGGCCAGGTTTTTTTCTACTATTTTATATATTTAGTATAATGTCAGGTCATTTCTTTGAACTGGACCCTTTGTCGGTTAAATGAGATGAGCAAAAAGAACCTGTCATTTTTAAATATAATAATTACAATACAGAATATTTTTGGACTGAGCTTTTGAAAGTACCTCAGTACAGACACATTGTACGAATATTTTTAAATTTCATGGAATTCTCAAATTCTTTCTGACATGTTACTTACTTTATCTTAAAATACTTATTCACTTCAGGTTCAGAGCTTGATATTTACTGGCAGTCAAAAACAGATAAATCCTTTTTGTTCTTAATCATGTCTTTTAAATAAATACAATAATTAGGGCATGGAATAATGTTATATACTGGTGAGATATCAGAAAACAAAGCCTTATACGGTCTCTTCTGAAAATATTTTTGGTAACGCTTTATTTTGATAGCCCAGTTCTAGATTGTCCAGACATTTTAAGTGATTTAGCAAATATATGTTAACTATCAGTCAGTGGAATAGCCTATTAGTAGACTGGCTCTCGTAATATATATATATATATATATATATATCTGTATCTGTATATAAATCTGTGAATGACTGCTCCAAGGTGAAGTAAACTGTAACGGATTTCCCCTGCTCAGGTAGTGGAGCAACGAACACTGTGTCGATCAGAACACAGTTTATGCATGGACCTCACTTCTAAGCAGGCAGTCATGGCCTAATGCCACAACTGAGGTGAGACCCTTGAGCAAGGCACCGTTCCCCCAACTGCTCCCTGGGTGCTGCAGCAATGGCTGCCCACTGCTCCGGGTGTGTGTTCACGGTGTGTGTATGTTCACTTCTCACTGCTGTGTGTGTGCACGTTGGACGGGTTAAATGCAGAACACAGATTCCAAGTATGGGTCACCATACCTGGCCACAAGTCACATCACTTTCACTTTAACAGTCTACTAATACTCTTACGAGAGTTAGCTGACATAGTTGCTACTTAATGAGTTGCTACAAAGTTGACTGTAGAATGTCTAAAGTGCATAAAATAAAGTGAAAATGAAAGTGTAACCATGTTTTTCTCCAATCCAGGATAAAATTAGGCAATATCATACAAGCAAAAGACAGTAATTACAAGTGTGCTTGCTTTTGTCTAAAAGTTCAGTAAACATGATCCTAATCTATTAGTCAGTCGTTTTCTCTATTTTTTTTATCTCAACAATGAAAACAGATCCTAACAAAGCCACAACAACATAATGCCATCCTTGAATCAGTGCTTTTGAACAAATCAGAATGATTACCAAGACCAATATTAATACTTCCAATCTCTTTGGAATGAGTGAAT
Organism: Enteromius radiatus; assembly: GCA_032357445.1. Lineage (NCBI taxonomy): Eukaryota > Metazoa > Chordata > Actinopteri > Cypriniformes > Cyprinidae > Enteromius > Enteromius radiatus. Next base: position 19,539,904 of record JAUCMS010000034.1, read on the forward strand.
TGATAAAAGCACTGCAGCATTAAGTCTTGTATAAATCTTAAAGGCACTGTAATCTTCTCTGAAGACTCAAAACAAGACTACCAGAAAAGAGATTTAGATACCCATGAGAAATAACAGCAATATTTGCAGCTCTTTTCTAAAGTCTGAAACATTGCTGCCCTTTTCAAAAAGACTGAGTTTTACAACACCACTGCGAGACTGATAACCTATATTTTTTAGTTGTGACAGTCAGAAACATAAGGAAAGAGAACTCAAGGGTAAAAAGTCTATGATTTTGTTTTGATGGTGCTCTTTCAAAGAAGCCATATCTGCAGACTCAAGTATCACATGTTCTTGCTCTCGCTAAAGTCTTCGCCCCTGTCAGATTGCTCGTATCTTTGGGTAGAAAAGCTCAGGATTTGGTGGGAGATCAGACTGTGTGGATAAGCTCTCTGCTAACCATGACACAGATGAAATGATCGAATCTTAGCAAAGGGATAAAGGAGTGAAAGAGGCACAGTATAGCTCTGAGAATTGTGGAGCTAAAAGTGTCACAGAAAGAGACATCACACAATAAAAGGATTCAATCTCGCTCTAAAAAGGTTCAATTACCACACTGAACTGTTGTGACTTCATCTAGCAAATGGCATTTGCTTTGATTCTTACCTTCCATATTTTACTTCATCCAGTGAATGATATCAATGCCCCAAAAGTAGAATTAATAAGTCTAAAACCAGTTCATCGGTTTTGCATTTTACTAAAACAAGCTAATTTAAATGAACTGATAATGAAAAATTTGAATGATATCAGAGGTAAGCTCTAAAATAGTTGCTGAACTAGTTGCTTAAAAGCATGCATATTATTAACATAATATTGGCTGTTTATTGATATATATAAAGCACATTTTTCCTGACTATATTCTACATGTCTAATCCTACCCAATACCTAAACTTAACAACTACCTTAATAAATATTAATAAGCAGCATATTAGGAAAAATGTGTAGTTGTAGATAAAATAAAATGTGACCGCATTTTTATTTGTTTTTTATCTAGTGAAAATGTTTAGCATCTTTCTCTTTTTTCAACAGGTTTCATTCCTGCCCTCCGTTAACACTGTGTTTTCATGTAAGTCAGTGTGAATAGGTACTACACAGCGCAGCTTAATTTGTCCTTTCCAGCCTCCGCAGGGTGCCGAATGCCAGAGCTGCTTGGCCATGATACTACAGCGATCACACAGCGGCTGTGTTTCCGGTGTGTGTGTAGGCGTGTGGGTGTGTTGTTGTGTTTAAGCATATGTTCCTTCTTCTTCAAGAAAACGGCTATGACCTTTCAGACATTGGTAATTTAGCTGGGCCGAAGAGTTTGGCAAATGAAAGTGATGTGTAGCTTGACGGTGAGTGTGGAGGGTGATTACTTCTCCAGTTGTTTAGTGCTGGAGGCGAGACGATACTAATTTAATAGCAGAAATGCTGGTCAGTCCTGTTCTAATCAGCTGTATTGATCAGCTTCCATAATTACAATCAAGGCCTAGTCTGTGACATAGCTTGCCTTTTTAGCTTGTGGATGCTGCTAGAAGGCATTTCCGACTTCTGATGAAGTCTGAGATGATGACATTCAAAGAAACAAATGGATGGAATGCAAATGCTACGGAAGAATTTGTTTAGACATTTTTCATTGTCAACAAAGACGCCTCCTCAGATTGCAGAGGGTAAATAATGCTAGTATTCGCATTTTATATACTTACAACAAAAACTCTTTTACAGTAATTTAAACAAGTATTTGCAAACAGATTCTCTTTTGTAGACGCTTTCACTAATTGATACATTTCATTTGCAAAGCAGTGAATGTTTATCGTTAGCTGTGTATCATTAGCTGCGTATCATGATCATTATCTCCCTGGGCGCCACCTTACTTGTGTGATGTCAAACCCACGCATTTTGCGAAATCGGACATACTGTTACCACACAATTGCACATTTCTAAGTAGGAGGTTCCAACTTTCAGAGTTAAATGAAACTCAGCAGTGCAGAAACAAACTTTTCTACAGAGAAGAAATGATTGTAAAATGCCCTGAAATTGCGCATGATATATTTGTCATGTCATAAAAAAAAAATACCCAAATTATAAACTGCTGTTAAAACATTTGTGCATAGTAAGATGTTTCTAAAATATGTTTCTTATAGCCTACTTCCCAACAAAAGCATTTATTTGATCAAAAATACACTAGAATCTGTAGTATTAAGAATCCTAGCTCTATTTAAAACATTTTATATTTTAATATGTTTCAAAATTAAATGTATTACTGTCATTGCATTTTCAGAAACTCTGTTTGGTCCTCAGTGTTACATGATCCCTCAGATTGGTTGCATTGTTAATATTAATATAAAAAAAATATATATATAAATTATATGTTTGGGTAAATGCTGAAACATGGATGAAAATGTAATCTTCTTGCATATTGACAGTTAAAAAATTAATTTATATTATAAAGATATTTTTGTAGTTGCATTTTTACCTTTTTTTATTATTATTATTTTAGATCCCTTAACCCTATACCCCAAACCTAAACATAACAATGAGAATAAAAAATAATATCTAAAATGTAAATGTCTAGGAAAATGATTTTTTTACAATTAAAAAGATACTTAGATATACATTGAAACATGAGATCATGGTGTTCAACATTTCACATTATTATTGTTGAAAACATTTGTGCTGCTTATTATTTTTGTGGAAACTGTAATCATTTTTTTTTTTATTTAAACAATGTCTTTGTTATGATCGGCACTCCAGCAGCAAGCCATTTATGTGTGTGTTTCTCTGTTTTCATGCCTGAACTCATTCTCACGAACTCTCAATCATGGCTCTGTGTTGTTATGTTCATTCATGTCTTCGCCCCGCTCATCTGTTACCATAGCAATTCATTGTCTAGCTCCACCCATTGACCTAGTTTCCTCTGTATTTAAAGTCTTTGTCCTATTCTCACAGTCCATTGCACTGTCAACCTGTCTGTATTCTCATTCGTGTTTCCTGGTTCTGGTTATCTGTTTGGATCTATCGTTGCCGACCCCTGCTTTCCCTGGATGAACACCTTTGTCTCGCCCCTCGGACTGTATTCATTGTTATCGACTCCCACATGAACTCTGACCACCCTTTTGCTCTGTCTCCTCCAACCCTGTCTGTCGTTATTGACCCTAAGCATGTCTGTTTTACTCTGTGTGTGCCATTAAACAGCTTTGCATATGAACCCGCACGTTTCCTCGCTTCCGCTTCATGCTCGTGACTCTTTCTGTCACTGCTTAATCACAATTTCTGTATTATTTCTGTATTTTATACACTCTCAGAAATAAAGGTGCAAAAGCTGTCACTGAGGCAGTACCTTTTCAAAAGGTACACTTTTGTACCTATTAGGTTTATATATCTACTACACTTCTAGAACTATGTACCTATGGTAACAAAATGGACTCTTTATGTACAAACATGTACCTTTTGAAAAGGTACCACACCCCAGTGACAGCTTGTGTAACTTTATTTCTAAAAGTGTATATACCTTACTGACCTCAAACTTTTTTAGTAGAAAAAGCTTAATCTGCTCTGCTATAAGAAAAATAAACATCTTGTACTGTGTGGACTGCACTTGTACAGAGGTCAAAAAAATAACATGACCTCTCCTCTAAGGCCAAACACAAGTACACCTGCTCATCCCTTAAAATGCAGTAACAGTATAAAAGATCAATTATTAAAGGTGCTCACCTGTTCTTGAGCTCAAGGTCCACTCGTTTGATGTCCACACTTGAATGATCTGTTTTGGATCACCGTGCTTGGATCACAATAACCACGTAGATGGCAAGACAATGAGTTGTATGGTAATTCTAAATAAAGTGTAGGAAGAATAAAAGACTGTGAGGGTGAGCTGAGAGCCTGTTTTTTAAATGTGGAGGACACAAGCTTGGGAGGGATACATGTGCTTTGTTAGACAACAGAGGGAGGACGGCACTTCAAACACATGGTTTACACACGAACCCAGCACAGACAAACAAAAAGAGCACTTCACATGGGCAGCTCACATCAGTCGTATGAGCTCATACCGTCTGATTATACAGATATGATTTCGGTACATTTGCAATGTCAGGGACTGAAAGGAATTATTAAGTCTATGGCAATTAAATAACAATGTAGAATAGATCTCCAGAAGACTAGCACTCAGAGCCATTGCAATATAGCAAAAGTATTAAAAGGTTAAAAGCATGCTGCCTTTTAGCTTCACAGAAAAACTATTAGAGCAAAATGAGGGGGGGAAATCTGAATAGGCCTTCTAGAAGGACTAAAACTTAGTTTCTTTCAAAGCTGTAGTTTTCTGGGTTATTTTTTTTAAAGGCGTCTAGTAAAGAAATAATTAAAATATGAGATTGGTTCTCGTAACCTAAAAGATGACAAGGAAGCGCCATTAAATATTAAACAGCTGACAGACAAACAAGAAGGAAATTTAATGCTTCGAACAAACCAACCAAGTGATTTATACTCAAATGACAAAATAATCTGTAGACATTTCAGCGTAACCAGCAAAAAAAGTCAATTTCATAATGTCAAAACCAAAAAAACAACAACGTATAAACCAGTCATCTTTTAAGCAGTGCTGAGCTATTGTGTGGCAAGCCGCATGATTTATTCATTAGCTTGTTTTTGTCACAGCAAGTTAGATGTGATTGCTGCCTACCTTCTATTCCACACTGATTTAGCCACAGGTTGACGAACGCTAGGGGTGGACAGGTTGTGGGGGTGTTTATCGTCATGGCAATAGACAAGGTTACTTTAGTCATGGACTGTGTGCAGGTTAAGAAAAGCCCGTGTGACATTCTGCTACATGGGGCGACTTGAATGTCAACATACTGTAAGTTGCATTTTGTGAATGACAGCGGATGGAATAAGACGTCTGGATATATTTTGTTCCGTGCATCGATCCTGGGAGAAGTTTTGATGATATTTGATTGGGAAAAAATTAACTATTTTTACTTCAGCTGCTGAAGCAGATCAAAAGTGAACAAATACGCACGCACTAAACCGCTGAACCTGTATAGCACATGGGACCTTGTGAAAAGTAATGTACGTGTAGCCATGGAAACGAAGTCCCTTTTTTTCATTTGTGTAGAGTTTTTCCACATTTCACTGCACTTGAGTAAGAAAATCAATTACATTTATTTTTAACAGAAGTACATAGTTTTTTTTGCGATTAACTAAAATGACGCACTTAAATCATTATCACTCTTAATTAATAAATGATAGAAAACAATGCTCTTAGTATAACTTTTATATTAATACATCCATGAGTGCCGCAATTAATTTTTAAATCAGTAAAAATATGAACTTTGTAAGGCAGTGTGGAAAAAAATGGGTTTAGTGAATGAGGTCGCCCCTTTGAGAGATGATGAAAATATCAAAACACGGCAAGTGAGAGTAGTAGTGCATTGTGGGGGCTTGTGGGAGTGCTTCAGGATTTAGCGTCGTGTGTAACTATTCAAAGGCAGTCACATACCAGACTGGCTCTATGAATTAAACATGGCAGAAACACTGGCACAAAGACAGCTGCATGCCCGTTGAGTGGTGATAACCACATCTTGAGCAGGAGAATGACCTCCAGAGCCCTTTAGCAGAGCCAGACAGAGAAAAACATCCATCAGAGGCTGCAAAAATGCAGGAAGGTTTCATGACAGCACATTAGTAGCTCCTGTTGAGCGTTTCCTTCAGACTGAGTCTCTAAAGGCGAAGCTGAGAGTTACTGAAAAATATATATTTTATTATAGTGAGGTCCCACCTCATAATAGGTGGCCTTAACTATACTATGTACTTAATCTGTTTATACTGTATTGCAAAATAGCATTTGCTGCTATTGAGATGGGATACGGATAAGGTTAGGGAGAGGTACATTGGTAGGTTAAAGGTGTGAGGGATGGGTCAACAGTACAATGCACAAGTACAATGTAAGAGCATTATATTAAATTATTAATTTAAATATAAGTGCATATTAGTTAAGGTGACCTAATATAAAATGACACCTCATTTTTTATTCATAATTACGGATGTCATTTGATTACACTTTTTTTAAATGAACTACATGGTGATTTATTATGTGGCTTTCAGGAATACTTATTGATTAGTAAACTGTGCCATATTTCCTGATGTTTGCCATCATTCATTGCAATGCTGTATATCAAAGGACTCCGGTAACTGAAACCAGCCCTACTTTCTTGTCTCTCATATCACAGCAGATTCGTTCTCGTTTAAAGACAACTGGTGCCGTCAAATTCAGTATTAATAGTACTGTAATACTGTTGCAGTGTTTTGTTTGAACTTTTTTCAACTAAAATCTGTATTTCATGTCCATTTGATAAGTACTTAATTTAATAAATGAAAAAAGCCAATAAATTATGATTTTAAGATATTACATGAATGTGCCAGAAGAAAACACTGAATAAAAAATCTTTAAAAATCTATATATAGGCTAGGTGTATCCCAGTGAATGCATACATGGTTAAAACATATACTGTATAAGTGCATAGTGCTTTATTTTCATTTGATTGGACATGAGCCTAAACTAATACACTGGCATAGTCCATGTCGATTTAAACAGTTTGAGATGTTAATTATATTCAGCAACAAATAACTTGATGATAAATCTTTGGCTTGATGATAAGAAAAGTCTTGGCTGAATTATTATTTTTCTATTTATTTATTTTTAGATTAATCACACTTGGAAATTAAATTATAGAGCCTGCAAATTATTATCCAATTAAGCCAATTTTATTCAGGAAGTTTTGCAAATTGTTCTGACTCATCTAAGAAATCCTTCCCATTTTGTAGTCTCTCTCTATATATATGCAGTACATTGTGGAAAAGACTTTAATTTTCATTTTAACTAAACTAAAGAAGTAACTTTAACTTCTGAAGATGTGTTGTTGTGAGACTGTTCGCCTGGCTTAGCTTTCGACCAGTTCAGTTTGCGTCATGCTTTCTTCCCAAGACACACTAAATCCTGCATTCTTTAGTGTCTGGCACTTTTTGGCTACTTCTGGAAGACACACAAACACACACACATGAACAAATATGCGCCATGACTCACTGTTGTGAATCAAAATAAGTTCATCTATAAGATCTATGACTCAGATCTGTGGGCAGCACATGTGTGTGGTAGTTTTGTGATCCTTCAAGAAGAAATGTTACACACTCCTGGCGATTCCTGATGGGAAATGGATTAGCCCTTGCGCTGTGGCGGCAAGGAAATTGTCACACTTAATCTCACGGTTCAGCTCTGCTCTGGAGGAAATCCTCCTCCTGGCCCCCAGGAGATGTTGAGGTGAGAAGAGTGATTGACAGCTGTTTGGGAGCTCAGGGCATCTCAATTCAACTATAAGTAATTACAGATCAATGACACCTACTGTCAGGTTTGCCTCATTTAGGGGTTTTCTCTGCCTGTCTCTTTAGTTAAATTATGATGCGGAAAAGATGAACCAAGCACATGTAGTGAAATGGAAATCTAGTGAACTGTTTGTGAGCATATGCTGACAGATGTGAGGGGCTGAAAGCACATCTGTTGGGCATTGCTGCCATTTATATGTGTATACCAGGAGCTGATGTTATAAAACGATGGCTCAGTGCTAGTTTCTGATGTTGTGATCATCGTTTATACGCTCTGGTTGTTTTTATGTTTGAACCGAGAGGTCAATCTGATGATGTCTCCCCCTCCCTGTAAAACATGTATAGTGAGCTAACACTCATTTGTGTAGAACCTTCTGTGACTTTAAACATAATGTATGCGTTTAAAAATCTAGTTTGAAAATGAAATCGTTTTACACAAAAATACTAAATTGCCTGCCACGTTAACCTCAAAACATCACCTGCTTCTGGAGTTAACTCTCTCCAGTGGCGTGTAATGCATCGTGCCTGTCATGCCAGCAGGTAGATGCCTTATAGGGGGATCATCAGCTCTGTGGTGGGGCCAGCCTCTCGCTGCTTCATACTGATCTTTAATTGCCCTGTAATTAAATTAGGCCCTGTCAGAGAGTCGGCCCAGATTATCTGGGTCATGAGCAATTTTCGTCGTCGCTTTTGCTGTGTGCAGTTGGCTCCTCTGAGCACTCAAGCGTGGATAAATACGATGGCAGCCCCTTCCACGTGACATGAATATCCTGCTTCTTTATGGAGTCAACCTGGATGGAATAAAGTGGGGCAATAATGAATAATAAAGTAAGGCATGAATGGAAGGAAGAGAAAGAGGAAGAGAAGAAAGAGAAAGAGGGTGTAAACATACCAAATAGACAGTTTGTTGTCTTTGGAGTCACATCAAGTAAACATTATATAAACAGAGTTGACTAAGAAACTACATAGTAACAATTTAGCAAATGCTACAGTCTTGCAACTCACTAGTAACTACCTCAACGATTTAAACATTCAAGCATAAAAAGAGCTTAATTTAGCCCATGAAAACTGAATTGCGCTTTGCGTTCTTTTTGAGAAAGTTTTTAAGTTCTGAAACTTACAGGATGTTTCTATAGTACATTGAGCTCTTATACATTGTGTCAAAAACTGAAAAGATGAATGTTAATCCAAGAAAATAAATGAGAGAAAATCAGTCACTGTTCTTGATTGAATTCTTGAACAAGAATGAATCTGTATTTCAATCATGATAACTCTCTGAAGATTTTAGTTTGGTGATGAGATGACAATGTTAATGTAATAATAATAATAGTTTTTATTTATATAGCGCCTTTCCAGAGCTCAAGGACTTGAGGTGTTTCTCAATGTCAAGGATGCGTCCTTGGCAGGACAGGTCCTTCCAAGTCACTTCCTTCAGAGGCTAGGCAAGGCTCCTCTTAAGCATTCGGAGAACACTTAAATGGAACAGGCTAGCAAGTGCACGTTATTGCGTCATTACTTCAGTGAAAAGGTCCGCTTTCGGCGCTGAAAAAT
>JAUCMS010000034.1:19548946-19561440 GCA_032357445.1 Enteromius radiatus
TACCAATGAAAATTATCTCGGTTTTGTCCATATTAAGTTTCAGAAAATTTAAATCAAGCCAATCTTTAATGTCCTTAACACAAGCAGAGATTTTGTCAAATGTATTTGGTCTAGGCAGAATAGATCTTCTACGCTACTGTTGGTTATTGCTGTAGTTGTAGGTTATTACAGGAACTTGCTACCGCCAATACATATGGCAAAATATAGCATTTAAAATAACCCATAGCAGATCTATACGGGTGGAGCTAGGGAAGGTGGAGGGTTGCAGAGAAACTCTGAAAGTGCACTACAGGAATCTCAAGTTAATGCCATATAAATGCAAGGCAGCAAGATCACTATGCAACATGAACCAATCCCAGGGCCCACAGGTACAACCTTCACCGGGGTCCCACAAACCCCAGGTATGGCCCTGGAGTGGGGACGCTATCACCATAAAGTACCACCAGTTAAAACTAAAAAAGGAACACAAGAAGTGAAATAACCGAAAAAGCACACCCAATGTAGTAATATAGCTACATGCTACAATGTGTTTTCACAGGGTTGTGCAATGTAGCTAATCACATATTTGTTGATTTCTTGAGTGCAATGAGGTGTTGAAGTTAGAATCCATTCAACGCTTGAGGTTTTGTCCTTGAGTTCTGCAAACACGATAATCATCTTATTGTAACAAGGTGTAGACAAGAGGCTCATTGCGAAGTGTAGAGAGCTTCATTGATTGTAACAGAACCTTTTGAGATGGCGATGAATTAATTGATATAGTGATCACCACTACAATGACTAAACAGAAATCTATGAAAATAGCCACTGAGCCATTAAACCACTTTTTTTTAGGACTATACATAGTGTCTAGTCACATAGTGTCCGTCAGTGTGAGCAACAAAACTGTAACAGACAGTCCATGCTAGTTCACCACTGCACTCCTGAGATTTCTGAAAAAGCTTCTGGTTGTTCTTGTTGCATTTGTGCTCCTGCCAGGGGAACAGAAAATGGCTATTAAAATGACCTTTGACATTAGATTTTTGTTCCAGAAGGATCTTTCTCATAGTTCTCTACACCAGAACTGACCTCTGACCTCTAGTAATAACCCACAGCACAATATTCCCCTTTCTTGTGAGACTGTGCCTTTAGAAATCTTGTGTTATGTTTGTATTGCACTGTTGCATTTGTTCAAAATGGCTTTATGCTTTCCGATCTGTATGAAACGACAACTGATTTATCTACATTTATGTCCATACAAAGTATTCCATTGTAGCATGATAGGCTGCTATTCAGAGTTTAAAATGTGTGTCACACCACTCTCCCAGACAAGAAAACAGCAATAAGAGCGATAAATCCAGCCATTTTCTGAGTGCTCTATTTGTGAATTGGACTTCAATTATGTTTCTCGATCTCCACAGAAGATGACTCTCTCTTGCTCTGTTTTCCTTTTCTGCATCCCTCGACACCCAACACCTCTTTCTTGCTCCATCAAATGCACGAAAAACAAATTCCCAGCATTTGAAAGAATAGAGAGGACATTGATTTGGGGATTGAGCTGCTTCATCTGAAAAGAGAAGAGACAAAGCGTGTGCATTAACTCTGAGTGGCTCAAAAGATGGAGGGAAATCGGGGACAGAGACAGCATGCTGATCGATGGATGGGAGAAAGAGAGAAAAAGAGAAAGTGGTTATTATTAAGGGAGGAGAACAGCAGGTAGAAGGGGTGCCATTCTTTGGTTATCGGAGATTCAGGGTCACGTTGGCTTTGGAAAATAACTGCACAAATGATCACATACTGTAGCCCAGAATAGTGAGGTGAATGAGGTAATATAAACCAAATCAGTACTGAAAAATAAACCTCACTGGGACCTCTAACCCCAAGAACTGTTCACCTTTCTCAATATCTTGGAAAAGACAACCAAAAAATTCTTTAATTGTACTATTATAGACAGAAAACATAGCTGTTAGCACTTGAGAACATGTCTCAAATTTAAAACATCTGACATGTCTGCTTATGACCTAAATTTCAGTTTTTAAAGCTTTGTAGAAATATAAAGTGGAGCACAGTCATGCTGAAAATCAAAACAAAACAAAGTTTTGGGACAACAAAAATTGTGATGGAAGATATTTAACACTATGCCTAATCACTATTTTTGGTTTACTAATCAAATAAGCAAATTGAAAGAAAAATATGTTTGTGCCTCCACTGAAACACAGGATGCATTTTGGATAACTGGCAAATAGCATGATCATACCGTTTTACTGTACTTTACTAAGGTAAACTGATCACATTGTGTGTTGAGACCGGTGGGTATATGCACCTCCCATTATTTGGTCATTTGCCAGTCAACATTTATCTACGCAATTTTGGAGTAGATAGGAAATGTTTCTGATGTCTGATTTCATGAGTGGGGAAAATATGAATGAGGGAAAAAAAATAAAAAAGGACCTCATATGGCAGAAAGAAATGCTTGGCAGATGTCCACAACACAGTGTAAAGTCTTGTTCCAACTAAAGGCTATGTTTGCTTCTCAAACATACTATTTCAATCTGGAATAACTTTAGTCTTCAGTGTCACAATGGTCCTTTATAAATCATACTAATATGCTGATTATATGATATGTCAGTGTCTACAGTTACAGTACAGTTGAAGTTAAACAATATATATATATATATTTTTTTTTGTTATAATCAAAAATCTAATGGTACAACACCATCCGTGTATATATAAAGACTCGCTAAAAAAATCCTCACTCACAAAGACTCCCAAAGGATAAGAAGTCAAACTCGGTGTAGAAAAGATGTTCCTCAAACTTGAAAATGTCAGAGTGAACTTAAAGAGCTCATTCCAAGAGGAAATCCTTGACCTCCCGGGCACTTTGCACTTTATGTTTTGCAGACAAAAAGGGCTCTATTAAAACTAAAACTTAAAACTAACCCACTTAAAAATCTGAACCCTCCTCTTCCACAGAACCAGGGGTTGTCAAGCTCCAACTATGACAGAAAAGACCATAGAAGAAAAAATTAAGTTACAGTGAGTGACCTGTAACTGATCACAGTACACCATATATGAATACAACATGTGTTCATGTTGCTTATTTGTCATTTATGGAGCTTCACAGGTCCTGCTCACCACTAAAACCATTTAAAGCACTTACATGCTTTAAAGAATGTCATACGGGTTTGAAATGACACAAGGTTGTGTAAATGATGACAGAATTTTCTTTTTTGGGTGAACTGTTCCTTCAAGCCTCCTATCAGCAAAAGACCAGCAAAACACATTCATCTGACTGCTCAATTGTCTGAGGATGACAAGATCTGAGAGCCTTTGGTCCCTTTATTTTCACACGCACACTTTTTTTGACAGTCAGAAAAAAAGACACTTACAAATGCCTGACTACTTGTATAACACATAAACTTACAGTGACCTTTAAAGTTGAGATAGTGGTAGCCGAGGTAGTGAAGTGTGACAGACGAAATGACCAGTCAGTAGTAGCTGCCTGTAGGGCCACTGAGCCGTTACCACATGCTGAGTCATTGGGGAAATGTCTATATGTGTCCACACTAAACACTGAAGCAGTGTTAAAGTTAATGAGATAATTAGGTGATTAATTAAGTGATGATTGACTATTATTGAAGACACCTGATGTTAAAAAGCAGAATCGCCAAAGAAAAAAATCACACTTTTTTGTCACCATTTTAGTGGTCAGTGTTTACTTTAGTTGGGCTCTTTACCCTTGACTTTTTAACGTTACATTTTGTTTGGCTGCTGTAAAAATTGTAACAGACAGACAAGCAAAGAGTAAAAGTCATCATATGATAAGCATGTAGTGATCTGAACAACCTAAGAATTCTTTGAGGAGGTTACCATCACTGTGAAGAACATAAGATCTGGTTTTCTCAGTGTAGTCAGACAGATGTTTATAAAACCGACTTTGATCAAAAGCCTTAAAAAAAATAAATAAATAAAATAATTTTGACTTACACACACAGACTTCAAGAATCAGTGTGAGAATCACAACAATGGTGACCATCAGAAAAGAAAGTTGCAGCCAATCAAAACTCATCCATGGCTCCCATCATGCATTGCAGCATGAATAATTATTAGCAGAATTGTCTTTGTATAAAATAAACTTCTTTTACTTGAATACACTTTTTTTATCACCATCGTTGAGATTGATTCTTGGTGTCTGCGTCTGCTTAGACTAAAGATTTTTTCTTTATCAATCATTAAGAATTTGTAGGAAACACAGATTCAATGTAGAATCACAAAGATGTTATAATCAATAAAGGAAGTTTACACTCTTCAGTGATTCAGTTCAAACTATGGTTATATCTGAACATAACCATCAGCACTTGGTGACTCTTGCTTTTTGCAAATGTCTGTCTGTTATAACCGTTGTAGCAGCCAAACAAAATGTAATGTTAAAAAGTCAAAGGTCAAGAGCCCAACTAAAGTAAACACTGACCACTAAAATGGTGACAAAAAAAGTGTGATTTTCTTCTTTGATGATTCTGCTTTTTAACATCAGGTGTCTTCAATAATGGTCAATTATCACTAAATTAATCACCTAATTATCTCATTAAACTTTAACACTGCTTCAGTGTTTTTAAAACTCTATAGCAGGGGTAGGCAAATTCGGACCTGGAGGGCCGGTCAAAGTCGGTTTTATAAACATCTGTCTGACTACACTGAGAAAACCAGATCTTATGTTCTTCACAGTGATGGTAACCGAATTTAACCCTGCTCTATAGTGTGGACACATATAGACACTTGGGAGTGTTCACTTAACATTGAGGATTTTGCTGTTTAAATCTAGAGGGTTTAAGCATAATAACAAAATCGGACACACATCCAGATGTCAAATAATCACACAGATCAAGAAAACCAAAGCGAAACAGAGGGAGGCAAGGGCCCACTGTTGGACAAGCAGGTCCGTGGAGGGACAAGAAATTTTAATAAAAGAAAGTATACACAAATTACACAGACTTTATTTAGTCTAAATTATTTTTTATCAAGAGAAATCACAAGAATGTTGCGGCGAATCTTTTGAGCCTTTGAGGAGCAGGCTTCCGTAATTACAAGCCAGATAATAACCTGTGTGATATTCTCAAATCGTCTTTAATAATGTCTCGTGAGGGAGCGTTGATGGGCTGCAAATGGGCAGAAAACTGATGGAGAAATTCCAGAGATGGAAACAGGGATGAAACGAAGCGACTATCAGTGAACTTTTCACACGAGGCCGTTCCCAGATTGCATGTCACTCTGCGCCTAATGAAAATGAGTTTTTATCTGTAAGAGCCTGGTCGTCATGGCCTCTTTTTTTCTCTTCTCCTTTATGTTGTTAATTAGATATTCTACTGACAGACTGCGGAGATGTCATTCCTAACGCCCCGCGTAACATGCTGGCGAGATATTGGTCATGATTGTGACTCAATATATCGCAACTGTAAGGCTGCAGAATTAGACAGAAAAACATTAATTATGATATGAGTCTTTCAGAGAAAATCACAGCCACTGATAAAATATATTATCTGAGACCAACCTCCTAGGCCGTCAGTGAGTTTTTAATGATTTTTAACATTTTAAAATAAAACAATATGCTTAAATACATATTATTTCAAAGAATACATTATATATTTCATTCATTATATATAACATTATACACAATACATTTATATATACAAGTTATTTTGCTCATTATGGCTGCATTTATTTAATGATAAAATACATTAATGTGACGCTGGAACACAAAAAAAGTGTCAATAAGTGTTAATTTTTTCATCAATGTATTGATGAATGGTTTGTTAGGATAGGACAATATTGGGCCGAGGTAAACCCTTTTGAAAATATGGGATCTGAGGGTGCAAAACCACCTTTAAAGTTCTTAGGAATACTTATTGCTAATAAAAAAATTAAGTTTTAATACATTTACAGAAGGAAATTTACATATCCTAATGTTTTTTGGCAAAAAAAAATAATAATAAATTTGATTATTGCTACAATTATAGTCCAGTGACTAATATTCTGAAATATTATTACAATTTAAAATAACTGTTTTCTAAAATAAGATTTTTTAAACGTAATTGATTCCTGTAATGGCAAAATCATCAGTATCATTTGATTTCTCATTATTATCATAAGTGCCAGTATGTAAAATTATAATGCTGTTCTTTTGAATTTACTAGTCATAAAATAATTCTCACAGATTATATTATTTTGCACTGTTACTGTTTTTATTGTGCGTTGTATTCAAATAAATGCAGGAAGTTAAAAATGATTATTACACAGCCTCGTGGAATACTCGATTCTGATTGGTCAGATAATAACTGGTAAAACTAATAACACAGGCTCATCCGGGTACTATGCATCTTCTTTACCATTAGTAATTATTATTGTATTATATTATTTATTTATAGTTTTATTATTTACTTTTGGGGCAAGAAGCCGTGTAATAAGCAGGATAATGTACAGCTAGCAAGTTGTTATCGCAGAATAAAGCCCGATGCGAATTATCGGCAGCCCGACACAAAGCATAACAAGTACTTCTAAACAAAGCCACAGCAGAACCAGTGCAACGCCAAACAAGACACAATAGTGGTGCTTCATTACTAAACCATACAGTGTTTTGAAGCAATAGGGTTGAATTACTGATTTAATGACTCACTCATAAAGAAAATCACTTGTCGCTACCTACTAGAAGAATTTTCTCATGCACAGACCAGATTCAGGTTTGAATACTGGAGCTGGCTGCTGTATAATAAGAAATATTTTTTAAAAATGTAGCAGTTTATTGCTGTAGAATTACAATGACTCATCATGTCTGCATTATAGTAATCTCTTTATTGTGTATCTTGTATCTCTGATCTTCTGCAAAGCTACTACAACTGGTCTGTTTCCTGTCATACAAACAGAGCGAAAAGGAACAGCATGGTGAAATCATGCCTGGCAGCATACAGCTTCTGTATGTGACCTCGGGTCTCTGAACAAATATAACTTGGAGGGGGCGAGAGAGAGAGAGGACCGGGAAAATGAAAGAAAGTGAACAAGAAAGAGAGAGGATGCATCCGTCATGTCTATAGCCAAGAATTTCTTTTAATTCAAAACGGAGTTCTCAGGATTCCTGTTGAATTGCTCACTCGCCCAGAAGTGACAGCACATAGTTTAAGAGCGTCATCATCCTTGAAGGCCAGTGCAGTTTACCATCAGCTAAATCTACACTTGAGGTACTGATGAATCTCAGCTTTGTGGTTCATGGCTGACTCATCTCCCCTCAATCAATCTTCACACATCTACTCTCATCTCACTTTCTCTTTAAACCAATTCCAGACTGTAAGGGCTCTCATGGTACAATTTACTAGTGATTTATGTCAAATTCATACAACGTTCAGCATTTTTCAACTGGTGCACATCATTTAGATCCAGAATAAAGTGGGTAAAATCTAGTCAGCAAGTGGACAAGTGTTTTACTGTATAGTTCGTTGAAGCCCAAAAAGGGCAACGGCCATTTAGCAATTTTGAAAAGACTTGTTTTGAGCCTATTTTTTGACTGAATCATAAAAAGATAACTTAGTAAATATATTGAAAATAATTTAAACTAAACAAAGTTGAATGGTTCAATCTGCTAGATTTGCTAGCAAATGTTGGAACTGGTTAAAAGCCGGTAAAACTCTCAGGTACTGATTACAGCTACCATGAAACACATGTGAAGGCACAATTCAGCTTACTGACAAGATACGCCTTGGTGTGACTCACTGTCATGGCAACCACAGGAAAGAGAGAGAGAGAGAGCAGATTTGATGCCTGGTTCCGCATTTTCTGTAAGAGAAAAGGGCAACTTACTGACATTAGCGCTGATGATTTCATCAATTTCAGCATTGAGGGGATTAAAACAGGTACTGGTTAATGAAAGCAGGCAAACCAGGTAATAACTGCAGGTGCCCTGTGTAGGAGTGAGGGTTTATGGACTGAACACACAATAATGAGGCATGACATGACTATGAGTCACACAGCTGTCTGAGAACGTACATGGGAGCTGGATTCACATTGAGATTAATCGATCTCTTATAAAACTCTACTTATGTCTAAAACACTCCTTTCAGTAAATGGTGTATTTAGAAAAGCGGGAACATTTGCCTTATTTACATAGTTTATATATTTCATAATGCTTCACATTTGTAATACTTATATATTATTTAAATAAGAAATATTTGAAGAAAAATACCATATAAAAGTTTTGCTGAGGCCATTATACAGTCATTTTCATTTTGGAGTAGTATGTAAAAGTGTTACAGATAAATGAGATGGTGAGGATCAAAATGCATTTATAAGTGACAATTGAATATAATCATCCTTCTAAGTAATCTATTCCTGAATAAAGCATCAGCAAATATAATATCAAGCAAGAATGTAAGATAAAAGAGTTAATTGCATTGTTCATGTTAATTGTATCATTCATTTTTAATCACAGCTAGATGTATTTAAGTGCTAGAGTCTCTCCAGCCTGTGAGTTCACATCTGACCCTGACTACTCGCTCTGAAGAGACTTCCTCACTAGATGAAGCTCCCATGTAATGTGTAGACCCTGAGGTCTTCAGAGCCCAGGGAGCTCAGCGGGCCTTGCTTAAGGCTGATAATTTTCCAATCAAGCAGTTCAAAGTAAAGCATCTACTGTAGCTCGCAACTCCATTTGGCTCAGGCTTTAACAATAGCTCTGAGTTTTTTTCTATCTCCCCCCTCATTTTCCCACGTTTCTATGCAGGCATTTTACAACCAACAGTATATGACTGCTTTAAAACAGCCTTCCATCTACAACATTATAAACACATTTTCTTTTAGAGAATACAATGAAAGATTTAATAGACATCTGTCAATAGTCAGCCTGCTAGCTCTCACTGGTGAGGCTGCCATGACATAATTTATGTGAAATTATTAGTCACTAATGATATTCATGAAGAAAAAGAGTAAGAAGTGTGAATAATTAGTTAACCTTTCAAAAATCATCCAGCCATTCATCCTCAGTTTTGGAAGGAACAGGCAGATCTGCATACATTAGATAGTAAATTAGCAGTGCAGTACCCTGCATCAGTTATCCAAAAATCCTTTTTGTTCATTTCAGAATAATTACATGCAGGGGGAAAAAGTAAGAAAACAAATAAATAAGCAATTAATTCTATTATTACTTAATCTGATAGAAAAATAGTGTAAATTGAGTTGTCATACAGCTGCGTTTTTATATTTGAGGAAGGCCATCATAATATTTGGGGGTCTATAGCATAAAATTGTGAAAACCACTGGAATATATGCTACTATATTATAGATAAACAAATGATATACAATTTTCAAGTATGTTGATGTCATTTATGAGGTAATGGCTTCTGCCAAATGAACACATAAACACAGACTAAAGGAACTGTGCCTTTGAAGCAGAAAAGGGCAGCACTGTCAAAGCCTCACACCAAATTTAAATGCTATTTGGCTGTAGGACCATTCAACCTAAATCTAAATAGGCTTTTTATATATTCGTTTATTCTTACTAGTTGTTATAACCCTGGACTCTAAGGGTAAAGTTCAGTTGTATTTATTAACAGCAACCATCCATCCTTTTGGAGGTGAGATCGTGGTTTTGTGATCTGACAAATATATCAACTCTGTACTCTATAATTGCTCCGACATTTGAGATTTAAATGTGCTCTGTATAAAGTTTGTGAATAACAAGGTCTTTTCTTGAATGGGTGAAATGCAGAAAGTAGATTTGTGTCTAGTAGTGGGTTGTCTGATCCAGGTTAATGTGTCAAGCACAAGAACCATCATGTCAAAACACATCCCTCTAGTAAGCAAGGCACAGCATCAAGCACTCACCAACAGGCAATTTGATATTTTTGTAGCACTTAACATCACCACTCATGATCAGTTAATGTCCACTTAAGTGCAATATGCAGCGAGTGCAACAACATCTACTGTCACTGGGGTCTGGCTACTCCAAGTGTTTTTGTCCTGATACACCTGCTATTTTTATTAACCAACTAACCATAAATCCAATATTAGTAGCATGACATGGGAAGTTTATGGTAAAGCAAATAAAATTTAATCTAAAACTGTTAAAGCCAATCACCTCTTGGCAATACATTTTAATCACCACTGGAGGCATTTCATAAACTGCTGGCCTTTGTTGGTTTTAGCTGGTTCAGACAGTTTGTTTTAAGGAGGTTTGAGCACTTTTCTGTTGCCCAGTTAAAATTGGTTAGCTAAACCAGCAAAACCAAGCAACATGTATCTGGCTTTTATTAGGAATAATAGTTTGACAAAACATATTTTGTGGAAGCCCTGGAATGTTACAGAGTTGAAAGTCACTGGAAAAATGCCTGATGACGTCCTTAACTAACAAATATCATTGCACCACCCTTGTGCCACATTCCTGTGCTATGTACCAAGAACAATATCTTTTTCTGCAAAAACATTATCACACAGTAACCGAAAATACTCAGAAAAGTCCATGTGGTAAAAACATCTGAACAATTATATCACTCTTCAAAAATACAATGTCGAAATCAAAATATGATGTCAAAAAGAAGCATTATAAGAAAGCAGAATGAAATCATGGTATACATAGAAAAAAAAATACTACATGCAATTCCTCTATTGTAGGTTTCTTTGAATAAAACTATCTGATTAATTCATAAATGTCACTATAAGTTGAACTTAAACTTGAGCTATGTTAACTTAGCCCTCAGCTCTTGTACCTGAGAGATACATCATAGCATGCCGATAAAGGACTGGAATGATCATAGTGTGACACTAAAAGACCTCTAGCTGAGTGAGAGAATCAAAGGTGTTTTAGGAGTGTGTGTTTGAACTAATGAGAGATGCTGTGAGGAAAGAATGACTCACAAATGCCTCAGATGGTGGTCATATACCTTGGCCTTTGCCAGTATCTGTTAGAGCACTTATATGTTGTGTATAATTGCCTCTGATTTTACCTCTTCTTTCCCTTTGTCAATTGCTGTGAGACCAAGAGTGCAAGATTTTTTTTTTCCCTTGCAAATTGTGCACTGTGTGCTATTGTTTCACCCTTTTTTTCCCCCCATGATGATGAATCATCTGGTCGGGTGGTGACTTCTATAGAGCCCATCATTAAAACCAGCAATTTAAGATGACTGAAAGAAAAGACTACTCACCTCTCCTGCCGACTGTATGGCCAGTTTTACCATTTTAATAGCTTTTTTTTCATTTCTCTGCATCACTGATTTTTATGTCTGCCTGTAGAGAATACATCTAGAACAGAAGAAAGATAAGAAGAGAGGTCAGAATTATGAAGACAGTACATTCGGATCACTTGCACACACCTGCTGTGATGCTCAGTTCATTAGGTTATCAATGTCGAGGGTAAGACACCTTAGAAGCTGATAGCACCTTTGTAGTGCAACATTTTCACCCATAATGGTCGTTATAACAGCTCTTTGAATGCTGCTTGAAAGGATCTATGAGAAAGGTTCGTCAGATATGTGCCTCTGATAAAATACAGCTCATTAGGACGGTTGGCGATTGGTTGTTAAGGAGCTGAATGTCTTGTAGTGTGTCTTTAATAAGTCTTTACAGTCTTTCGCGATTACTCACTCTGTACCCACATTTTTCCTCAACGCGTAAGTAAGCCTATAGGTGAAGCTTCCGGTTTGTAAGACGATGTAGTAGGTTAATAACGAGGAGAATAACAACGTGCAGTAAACGGAAAACTGTTTGCACTACAAACCAGTGTGTTCATAATTAAGAGAACACGTTAAAACAACACAAGACACACTAATTTTCAATATCAAGCAGAAAAACAAACGAATGAGACCGGAATCTATACCACAGAATTTACAAATGGCGGCGCCATTTTCACCTCAGGAAAAAGGTGGATGTTACCAAGCAATCATCTTATCAGCAATTTATCAATTGTTTATTATTCACGCAACAATACATAATACTATTATAGTTTTTATTAATAGCCATTGCTATTTAGCAGATAATATTGTCTAGTGCTTATGAATGATTTGTGAAAATGTTAATATAACGTTACTGAATTTCAGAGCATAAATGTCTACATGGCTGTTTGCGTATAACGTAGATATGTGTGTGCAGTGCTAGTGTTAAATGCACTGTTTTTGATAGCGCTGATAACATTAAAAAGATAATATCATATTTTTTTTGCGTTTTCCTTGCCAATTGTCGTACCCTGTCCCTGTCAGCATTAACCCGTCAGTTTAAGTGTTGGTGATGCGGTGTTGCCAGATGTGGCTGTCAAATCAAAACAAAACAAAAAGGGAATAAACTTCTAATAGGATAATATAAATATCCCGCTAATCTTAAACTGTAACCTCCTACTTTTTTAACAAGTGTTAAATTAGGTGGAAAAGACAAGTCCACAGATGTTTGGAATTGGTGGATCTGGCAACACGAAGGCTGCGACTAATCCAAATTAGGGAACATCAAGTTACACCATAGAGCAGGGTTCCTCAAATCTTACCCTGGAGGTC
>JAUCMS010000034.1:19561540-19580302 GCA_032357445.1 Enteromius radiatus
CCACAACACCTGCCTGTAAGTTTCAAGTATACCTATTAAGACCTTGATTAACTGCTTCAGGTTTGTTTAATTAGGGTTGAAGGTAAACTCTGCAGGGACACCAGCCTTCCAGGACTGAAGTTGGTGACCCCTAGGCTAGAGAATGAGTCCAAAAATAAAAAGGGAAGAAGTGCAAGAAAGGGTGAATTATGATATTTCTTTGTTGTTTTTGTTGTTAAACATGCTGTAACAAAAGTTGAAGAGCATTTCCGTGGGCAAGAGAATGTGACTGTTCATCTCCACTATTCCTGTCAGCCCTGAAGTCATTATGAAAATGAAAAACACTGATGAAATAAAGTGGTGCCAAAGCATATTCGGAGATGAGCTCAGTAAAGGCCAGGGGAGGTCGCTGAAGATCTGACACTTGATGTGTATTGAGGATGCCAAGTGGACAGCTATCTGCTTTGGGTACTTCAGAATAATAGACCACCTGAACTGGATCTCTGTTACCAAAGCCATTCAAAACAGCACCTCCATTTTAATGTCATTTTTTGGACGTTTTAACCCATGCAGACAGACAGGTGGCAGAAACAGGTACAGCAACATCACGACACATGATTGAAAAGCTATTCAGAAAATTCGAAACCGGCTCGAGAATACACAGCATCTGAAATTGCATTCATTGACTTTATCTGCATTGCCAGCTGTCACACTAAAGGCTATGCCATTTTACAGCATTCAAATGACTAAAAGGAAAAAAGAAGCGCCGTCAGATACAAAAAGCCTGAATTATGACCACCTAAAGATAATCTGACCTTCATGAGCGTGCACTTGATTACATGTGCCACTTGATTATAAACATCACTGTCTGTTGCATGCTGCGCCAAATTGCATTTTTGCACTACAGGTGAGCTTTGTTTTCATATTTCTTTATTGATTAGTGTATTTTGCACAGACAGACTCTCTATTTTCACTCTTTGTCTCTGTTCTGAGGTAGATCTATATGGGACACAACTATGATAAATGGGGAATACGGTAACTGAATCTTAAATGAGATTTGCAAAACTGGTACAAGAAAAACATGTCAGGTTCTTGTAATTGTCCCTAAAGAGGAGAGCTCTGGGTCATGATTCTCTAACCCTTTTATTCTGTTTTATAGACATGCTTGACTGAATGAATCAAGTATGTTTTATGACCTGGTAAATGCAGTTGAAATGGTTGATTTAATGATTTCAGAGTGCAAATAAAGCTTGTACACTCTTTACTAAAAGGTATTCAGGGGGACAAAAATGGTTAATCTATGGCATTGCTGCAAAACCCACTTTGAAACCTATTTTTAAGAGTGTGCATGCAGTACTTTGGACTAATGTAAGAAACAAGTTCAACAATAAAGCCTCCTTGTATATTCATAAAGAGCTAAGGAGCAAGGTTTTTATAGCACAAATAAAGAGGAGCAGAGCGGCTCCAGTTAATTCTGTAGCATGGTAGAGCTCTTGTCTTGTGACCGTCTACCTCTGAACATCAGGGATATGCTAAATAACTCAATTCTTGCAGGATTTGTGCATCATTATGCAAAAATGGAAACCTGAAGAATTCACCACTACAGTTTGTGAGGTATTATGCCCATTGGTACGCCAAATGGATTTTAAATACCATTCAACAAAACCTTTTCATTAAATATCATTCATTCTGACCATGAAAGCTAAAAGGTAAAATTGGCCTTGGTTTCTTTAGGACAACAAAGGTTTACATTATTCAAATCTTAAAGAAAGTTTATTCCCTAGAGCTCATTTTGTGAAACATAATGCCCGTCTGTCTTTCTCACTGATTCACCAATAAATTTGTATCATAAAGATACCTCAGAGATCTTTCCCTAGGATCAGTTGAAGCACAGAGCCTTGACTTATAAATCAAATGTAAAGAATGGATACAAAAAATGTTTTAGCAGTTTTTTTGGTTAAAGTGTGTGTAATGAAGTCACAATGACGAATAATCCACAGGTACGGGCACCCAACAGTCCTTTTAAAGAGCAGGGGCGGAATAGCCTTGATACTTAAGTCAAGAAAGCTTTGCTTTATTCAGATAATTACAGCTCGGGTTTAGTGAGTGTGCTGTAAAAGCATGCTGCCTCTGGAATGGCTGCGTGAGCAATACTTTTAAATCAAGAAGGCTTGACGAAACGCACAATAATGGCCAAAGAGTGGGGGGGAAATTAGTAATAATTCACCTTGCACAACAACCTTCAGTCTGTGAATGTAAATACTGACGTGAACTTGCTTGTAAGCTGTCTATAGTGTAGAACGGAACATCATTTCAACACTGAAATGAGCTTCCTGTTAGCAGACACAAAAACTGTATTAGAAAGATCCCTCAAAACTGTAAGTATTCTTGAAAACGATAAATTCACAATTCTTGATTCTTGGACCATCTATGCGGTTCTTTTTCATTCAACTGAAGTGGATAGACATTTTTCTACTGTCCAGTCCTAAAAAGCACAATAAAGCACATTCAGTGGCAGGATAGTCAGTTAATAATGACTCAAATTATACATAAACTAGAATACATTTTAAAATATAGTTTCACAAGATCTGTAATCTGGGCTTTTATTTGCTTTAGTGGAACTTTTTCATATTTAAAAAATAAAAAATAAACACTCTAGAAAAATCTAACTGGATATTGTTCTAAATATTTTTTTTTTTAAATGGACAATTTTTGTGCAAACTATCCCTTTGATTATTATTCTTATAGACATAAAAGTAAAATATGCCACCAATATAAACACTGTGTTAAACGGTAGAGTCAAAAAGCTAAATAAATAAATCACTTCATAAAAAAACAATGTTGTGCAAACTTTCCAGAACGCAGAATGTTGCATCAGAGTCTACAAATTACTTAGAGAGAGAAGAGTACGACAAGTTCTCTTGCACTTTGAATGTCCTTCTGGACTCTTTATTTCCCATGCATAGTTTGGACAAGTGTGTAGTGGAACGTTTGAAAAAAGAAAAAAAAAAGAAACAAAAAAACAAAAAGAAAAAGGTTGACATTCATTATTTTTCCATCAACATTTTTAATTATTCACAAAGTATTTTAATTACCTTTCATTTGTTTTCGAATATTCTAAATTCACAATTAAGTCCTTCGGGGATAGGTTTAGACAAGGAAAAGTGCTGTAAAAACATAAATACATACAAAAAAGCTTCTAAAACTAAAACATTCAGCATTTTTTGTACAACACAGTGCAATAAAAAAGGGATCTGGAAAGGTCAAAGGTTTTCAGCACTGGTCTTTTGGACTTGCGACAGTCGCTAAATGAAAAAACGATGGAATTGTAAACGCCTCTGTGTGAGCTCACGACGTGTGCAGCATCGTTTCAAACCCACAACAGCACAGAGAAATTTCAACTGTTCTCGTTTGCACTCGTTCCTGTTCTTACCGCAGAGACGACCGAGGTTGCTTTTTTGTAACACAGGAAATGGGAAACACCACTGGTAACATACACAAAGTCCACTTAGTGGGGGAGAGTGACGAGCATTGTGGACGTAAGTGACCCGTTGTTTCAGACATATTGACGAGAGTGTTTGTTAAGGCTTTGCCAAGGTAGCCTGCACAGGAGGACAGATTGCATGACGCTGTTCTTTTCAACATACACACACACGTGTAAAGGAGCATAAAACATCACTGAGTCATCATTAAGAATGCAAAATTGACAGGGAGAGAAAAACAGAGCGAACGAGAGACAATTGGGTTGCCAAGAAAGAAGCAAAACGCGCAATGAGTCAGTTTCAAATTCTCTTGCTTTCAGTGGCCTTCAACATCATTCAGCAGTGTGCAAGACATTGTGATGTCAATCTATTCTATGCTATACTTCATTTCAAGGTTAAAAAGAAAAAGAAAGAAAGACCAAACAAACATGCTTTTCTTCGCATGTCTGTGACAGTTCGTCTAGAGTACAGATGGCACTTTTTCAGTAGGTCAAAAGGGTTATGGATTTGAATCAGTGAATGTTTTGCTTTCAGCAAGGTGAGCTGGTGACTAGAGAAAACAAACATCTTGCAATGTTCAAAATGCAAACCCTACAACCCAAAGACAGTCCTACGATCCGTAATGCACATCCATCAGATGGAAAATGTCTGTCTGGAAGCAACGACCGAATACTGAGACAGTACAGTGTGTGCCGTTTTCTCCCGTACTAGACCAACACTTACAGAATTTCCTCTCAAGTCCCAATGATCAATGCAAAAAATTCAAAGATGACACATTTTCATATGCAAAACAAAAAACCACCACACTGAAGACTGAAATGGTTCCTTTGGACAGTATGAAAACAAAAAGTCTTTCTTTCAAAAGAAGCTAGGTAGTATTTAACTCACATGAAATGCATGAGGATGATAGATGATAAATAGTTTCTTCACATTTTTTATCATTCAAAAAACTCTGAACTGGTAACCAGATGACACCAATTTCAACTGGGTTACTCAGTAATTACAACTTTTTTATTTTCCCCGAGTCAGTGTATTGACAAAAATCTGCAGACCGGGTTCTATAAAGACCTCCACTAGGGGTCAGAAATAACCCCAAATCAGCAATTTAAAACGAAACAAAAATGGCTCAGTCAAACAATCTTTTACCAATATACAATGCCATCATTGATTAAAATGAACAACTTAGGAGTGATTAAAACAGCATTTTCAAAGCTAATTAAAGGGCATGTTATTTCCATCAGCAGATTTTTGAACTCTAAGATGAAAGAAGAAGTCTGCATGGAAGAGGGAATAGGTCAGTGGGGCACATTCTGTGTGCAGGTAATCTCATCTCTTAGTGTAATACAAACTTGACCCATAAAGTGTAATAAGTTACGATAGTAACAACACCAGATAACACGGTCGGCATGAAGACGTCCGTATCTGGCTAGTAACAGTCCCGCTATCATGCTCTGGTCGGGCAGTGCCATGATGGGCACTTCTATGCATGAGAGGAATGGCAGAATTGACTGGGTAGAGGGCTCACTTGACATGTTCGGCACTGTGAGAGGAACAGTAGTATTTTTTGTGTGCAATGAAAGTAGAGAGGCTGCTGAATTTGATGTTGCACAGCCGGCAGTAGCGGGTGTTCCCGTTCTGCAGAGGAGAGGCGAGGGGTGTTTTAGGCGTTGTGTGGACGTGGCTTACAGCAAGGCCTGCCTTTTCAGGGAGGAGTGTGGGTAATGGGGTGTGGCCTAGCTGCCCTACCTCTCTTAGCGCTTCAGGCACAGGTGACACAGTTACTCCTGTAGGGGACAGGGCAGGGAGTGTGGTTTTCGGAGAACCAGACCCCACAGACTGGGGTTCTACTGGACTTCCATTAAGCACAGGCGAGGAAGGAGATGTTGCTTCCACCTTGATGCTCCGGCCATTCACGCTGTCCTTAGGGTGCTGAGGGCTTAGTTTTTTAGGAGGGGTGAGGGAAGCTCCTTCCCGTGGGCTAAGGCTAGGACTAGGACTGACTCCAGAGGACTGTGTTGACTCGGGATGTTGTTGTAGTGTGAGCACCAGGCCATGAGTCGTTTTAAAATGTTCCATCAGATCACAGGTCAGCGGTCTGTTGGGAGGGCAGTAAGGACACACCACTGGGGAGGTGCTGGGGGTCTTTGGTCCCTGCACATGTGGAGGAGTGGATTCAGAGCCAGGTAGGGCGGATGGATGCAGAACCACTGTGGTTTTGCCCGTCTGAAGCCCTTTGGCATCAGGGTGCACCTCCACAGCTCGGTTTTTCGGGGAAGTGGAAGCAGGTCTCTTCAACCGGTTGAGCTGTTCCATAGTGTGCGGTTGCAGGGTTGTTGCAGGGCAATAGTAGGTCTTGTGGGCAAGGTAGTTCTCGATGCTGTTGAAGCTAATGCTGCAGGCGGTGCACTTGTGGTAGTCCGCAAGGGGCAGAGTAGGAATGCTGCCCCCTCTCTGGCTTTCTCTAAGTCTGGGTCTTTTACTCAAGTCAATGGGTCCGTCACCTTCAGGACTTGAGCTGCGTGTTGGGGTAGATACTTGGGCCAATGGAGGAACGGAAGGGCCCTCTTGTTTCACCCCCAGACTTGTTGCTGCCGGCAAAGCTGTGGCATTGGCCAAAGCCTCAGTTTGAGCCATGTGGATCTCATACATCTTCTTGCGTTTGCGTGTGCGAATAGGTTGAGGAAGGAAGGCGGCCTTGCCAGAATTGGCCCTGTGGTTGGAGGGATCGTGTCTCGAGGCGCAGTAAAACCGCTTGTGGACAATGTAGTTATCATGGCGGCTGAACCGGATGTTGCAGGCCTGGCAGAAGGTGCGAGTGGGATCATCGTCTTGGTCTTCAGCAGAGCCACTTGGACTTTGGCTACCCTCGCTGGCCTGCCCTCCCCCAGGTCCCTCTCCCTCCGAGGAGGATGAGCAGGTGGCCTCTTTCAGACCTGGATCCTCAGTTTTCACCTCCACTAACTTGGGCTCCGAGGCTGTGCCTCCAGGGGCAGGATCAGGGTAGCTAGGAGAGGCCGAAGCAGCACGACTGACCGGTCTGGCCTTGGGTGAAGCAGCGTGTGCAGCTGGAGGAGCAGCTGCTGTGACCGCCCCTTCCTTCATTACACCCCCTGCCTCTCCTTGCTGATGCCTGCTAGAGCAGTAAAGTCTCTTGTGGACGTAGAAGTTGTTGATGTTGTTAAAGGTGATATCACATTCAAAGCAAGTGGCTCCTTTGTGAACGCTAGCAGGAGAACCTGGTGGGTAGAAGCTCTGCTGTCCAGCTGCTGGTCCTTGTCCTTGTTTAAGCCTACTGTGCACCATCTCCGACATCTTTGCCAGGATCTCAGATGCTTGTGGCATTATGGCAGCCTCAGAATTGAACATGTACTGCGGTAAGAACACGGCACCTCCAGGGAGAACCGAACTGCCCGTTCCAGGGTGTACAGGACTGGAACCCGGAGTGGGACTTGCTGGCTCCGTCTTAACCGCCACCACCGCGGGGCTCTTAGGTGAAGTAGAATGAGATGATCTTGCCTCCACAGCATTTCCTTGAGGACTGCCTGCCTGTTCTTCTTCCTTCGGGTCATTTTCGTAGTCTGAATGTGGTTCCTCTTTGATATTGAGTTGGCCGAGGGGACTGCAGCCTTGAGAAGCCGAGCTGCCATTGGCTCCTGGGCTGGAGGAGTCCGGTCGGGGCACACAGGCAGCAGGCTCTGTCTCTTGCAGCTCTGGAAGCTCAGAGGAAGGAGGACTGCTCTGGCGAGGCACAGGACTCCTCTCAGCTGGAACCCTCACTTCCAGGTGTGTGTGAACATGTTGCTGAAGTAGGGCAGGTGTATCGGCAGAGTAGCCGCACACTTGACATTTCAAAACAATGCCAGAGTCTCCTGGACTCAAGCCTGCCACAAAAAAGAGAAATGACAGACATTCAGATACAGGATGACTTATCATTAAGAATACTTATTTTTAAAATATGTTTTAACGGTCACCAGATCTGATGAATAGTTTTAGGGACAGGATTTTATGTGCGAGTACACTGTGTAAATATGTATTCGAGTTATTGACATGATTTGAACAAACCATTGTATGAATAAAATGTATGGGTAACACTTTACAGTAAGGTGTCATTAGTTAACATTAATGTATTCATTATGAATACATGAACAAACAATGAACACTACACAGTTCATTAACTAATGGTATCAAACAAAACTTGTGATTTTAATAATGTATCAGTAAATGCTGAAATTAACATTAACATATTAACAAAAGCTGTATAAGTATTCTTTATTCATAGTTCATTTTAACTAATGCATTTAACTAATGAATCTTATTGTAAAGCGTTACCAATGTTTTCACTTATTTTGATATATTTCTTTCTAAATCCATTTTTCTAAACTAATGTGCTTTAGTTAATTTAATCAATTGCTAAAAGTATGGGGTACCGATATGCTGAATAAATTTTCCTATTTGAGACTGGAATTGTTTGCCATTTACAGACTTCAGGTATTAGAGCGGTTACCTGTAGCCAGAGGCAGTTTGGGTGAGTACACCTCGTTATGAGAGCCAGGCTGGCAAACCATGTGACTGGTGACCAGGTGGCTATACAGGATATCTCGCGTTGTGGAGATGAAACCACAGCCGTGACACAAACCATTCAGGGAGTCTGTGTGAACCTTTAAGTGCCGCTCACAGTTCGCCTTAGTGGTGAAAGCCGAGAGGCAAATTAAACACACAAATGGACGCTCTCCTGGAGACACATTAAGAGACAAAGGCATACTTACAAAATCAGTCATAAGGGGTAATTTGCTATTACAGTTACCAATGCAAGAGTGCCAATTTCAAGAAAAAATAAATAAATAAATAAAACTCACCGCTGTGCGTTCTCATGTGGATCTCCAGAGAGCTGGCACTGGGGCAGCTTTTGTTGCACTGTGGGAATGGACACAGCCTTTCGTTAGGATACGAATCTTTAGGCTTGTCCTGTGGAGGAGAGGCAGAGGTCTGCTGCTTCTGTCGGCTTGCACAGTAGTACATAAGATGGGCCTGGAGATTTCTTTCACTCCTGTACCAGATCCCACAGTCTTTGCAAGGGAAAATATCTTCTGCACACACAAACACACAAAATACAAGAACTAAATATTTCTATCTTGAAAGGATATCCATTTAATTCTTGGTGTTGCTTATTTTTGTGCATTGTTAGTATAGACAATACTTAGATTATACAAATAAAAACTTTTGTTAGAAAACTCATACTTAACAGTGAACAGTAATGTTTCTGTGTGATATGCTATTTATCCCATTTGTTTTAAGTGCTACACTTGATGCATTTAATCATAAGTGGGATATTTAATGTTTAGTAATGCACTCACTGCATATATAACCACACGCAAACACAATACACACACAATTATAAATCTCCACGGCAACAGGCACAGTGAGTTTGTGATGTGCGCAAGAGTGTGTGTGCATGTAATCGGGCCGAACTGGTGTCAGGGCACATGTTGAACAGGCTATATTTGACAACAACCGTCACATCCCAATTATCCATCTACTCGCAGTCCAGCTAATGCAGTGGGAAGCCCAAAGTTGGGCTGATGATGTTTTACCCTTTAGCCTTATTTACATTGATTATTCATGTCTATATCACGGCATGTCCGCGTCCACTCTTCATGCAGTTTAACAGTGGAGAAGGCTGTACCAGCCAATTAACTGCAGCTGTTGGAACTGACACAACACTGCCACCTACTGACTATGGGCATGAATGACAAGCAACAAAGGTGAAAGGTGTGTCATTTTTCCCATGTTAAAAAACCACGCCATTAAAAACTTGAAAATGAATCATTTTCCTGTACTGTTTCATGGCTGAACTAAGGTCTCTTTCTTTCTAAATCCTTTTTGCAACATCTAGCAACTTAATCTTACTGACCCCAAACTTATGAATACTGAGGTATTTTACATATGTACACTGTGGTACTGAAAGTTTCTCATATTCATAAACCATGGTATATCATGTTATGATCATTGTGCATGTCTATTAAAACACTATAAAAATCACAGTATTTTTTTGTAGAAGCAGAACTGAACAAAGGAAAAAAACACTTACTGTCAAATAAACAAACAAAAAAACCCCATGAACATTAATTATACTCAATTAGGTCACGATTTTCGCACATATGCACAAACCCGATCCACCATCCCTAATCACAGATGTAAACACGCTCATAAAAATGCAAGAAACTGTATAGACATGTTGTGTTTATCAGCAAGCAGTGACTCACTATTAACGACAGCAGTTGCTAAGATGGCAGCCATGCCAGCCTGTTGAGGGAGGAGCTGGATCTCAGAGTGCAGAGCAGCGGGGTACGCAGGCTCCTCCTTCACCCGCAGGCTCTGGGTCTGACTCCCTGCCGACTGACCCGCGGTGGAGCAGGACAGTGTTGCGAGAAGTGCATCTCCACTGGACAGCTCCTGCGTCAGCTTACAGAACAACGCTCCTCCTGTAAAACAAACAGTCTCTGTTGGAGTCTCCACTGAATACCACAGTGAATGTGAAAGGTGCATGTGGGAGTGTTTTGGTGTTGTACCCTGATTGTAGATGATGCAGTTTGCCTCGGTGGGGCTTGAGGTTACAGGAATCCTTTTGAGCCAGCAGTCTGCCTCCTTACACTCCAGAGACATTACAGGCCTCTAAACACACAAAGGGAAAGAGAAACAAGGTCAGCCGTGCAATTTTAAAAGAACACAGACAGATTTAGAGCAACACTTCCGGCAGATTTAACACAAAGGTTATACAAAAGGCACTGTTATTAAAATGAAAGCTATTTATGGGTAAGATTTCTCATTTCCTGTTTTTTTTTCAAGCTGGGTAAATTTGTGTCCTTAATGCTTACTATGAAAGGGCTTTGTCAATATGCATTTATCTGTCGATATGCTGGAATATCTTTAATGCAGTTCCATTATGTAAAACACGCAAATAATTACCAACAATTTCTCTCCAAATATATTTTAAAATGGCCTAAGCGCTATTTTTAAGACAAAAGGTGCAAGTTCTATTATAACATACAATTCCACATTCACAGAATTCACATATTAATTTCAAAATCTAAAGCATATTTACTGTTTCATTTTGAGACTTGCCATTAAAGCAGATATAAAATAAGCTTCTGTGAGATACATAATTATAATAATTGCATATATTATCATTAGTAGCAGTTTTATGTTTAAATTAATATGAACTTAACTTGCCTTTAAAATAATAAAAGCTTATCAATACTTCAGCATAGTATAGACTCATTCGTGGCTTACTATGGATTGTTAACACTTTAGCCATTGAAAAACCTTTACTAACTGTCCTCAGTTCCCATACATTTTCTGCTATCTATACACTACAAAACACCTTTTGAATTGCACTTTTCAAGAGACAACCACCTGTTTATCTGTGACAGACACTGTGACATTTTTTCAGCTTAAGAAATGACTTTATGTTATGTTCAAAGAAATACAAATAGCACATTCACATTTAATCCCTTCTTCCTGATATTGTGCCATTAAAATTCAACATCCAGCATGCCTCCTTTAACTTTCATTATCATAGAACCAGAAATACACTTCCTGACCAACAAGTAATTTTTAATCATTTTAGTTTTAAACCACATACATTAAAAGGGTAAAAAAGGGACAAAGAAATCCTAGTATAAAGGACTGGGTGGAAGGGTGGAAGGATGCAAGGAGTTATTCATGTGGGTACAGCAGATCCATTTCACCAAAGTATGCAGGCAAGTTGACAAATATCCAAATAAACACACCTGGACTTTTCCACAGAAGTGTTTCATTGTTTAGCTCTATGATACACGTTGACAGATTTAATGGGAAACAATGGGAAATTCAACATCAGATTTAACGAAAATTTCCACTCACAATGAACTACAGAATGATTAACGAACTGTGCCCCAATCCAACAACAATAAAGGCATTAAATGGAGCTGATAACAGTCTGTATAGAAACTACAAGGAAGGGTTTTTATTATGTTCAAATTCACATAATTGATAGACTGATCCATTCCACTAGGTGGCAGCATTTCTGCAGGGCCAGTTCAAAAACAGCCTCATATTGAAGAAAAGCTTCACACTCATTCATTCACTGGGCTACACAAAGTTAAAGACTTGCCCTTGGGGAGACTACTCCGTCTATCCCTGACATGCTACCAAATCAACTTTAAAGACAGGAGAAAATGAAAAGACATTAGTTCAACTGTGTAAAGGAGGATAAAAAGCCACCAGTCGAGAGGATGGGCCGCAGAGGAGGACAGCTGAAGGGTTTCTTTCTAATTCTGTCTGTTCTTGCCTGAAGATACAGTCCGTATTGTATTTCATGGGGAACTAGTGCTGATAAGGAGATAGGGCTCCTTTTGTTTTAATTTGAAACCCAATGCTGGAGCCGTCTGTGGCATAAGTGCTGCGTGCTTCTGCTAATTTGTTTCAGACTCATTTAACACGACTCGACTTCAAGCTTCACAAAAGGAGAGGGCAGCCTGGTCAGCCCTCGTCTTTGACAAAACACTTCCAGACAAACGCGTTCTCTAATTAAACACACACACACATATATTGACACACAGACAGATCCGCATGTGCAGATGCACACGAGGAGTAAGTGAAGATGTAAATGGTTATGACCTGCTTTCAATAGCGAACAAGAACCGGTTCAAAACAATCAAGACGATCAGAGCGGGTCTTTATTTTAATATGTATAAATAAAAGAAGTCTTCTTTAAATGGCCAGGTGACTATATAAAAGACAAAAAAAAGACCATACGCTCTATTTAATGGGGCTCAATGTTTTGGCCACATCACAGCATAGGATTTTCTTCCAAATTATTAATACAATGTTTTTCTAACTTTTTAAAAGAATTGTAAGAATGATCATCTGACAATGAATTAAGTGGCACAAGTGATTCCAGACTATAAAATATAACATCTCTTGTGATTTGCATATCTTCTAACGGCCTTCACATCAGTGGAAATTTCATCATCAGAAGTTTATCTTGGAAAGCAAACGTTTCAGCTTCAAAACTCCATGTGGCGACAAGTGGAAAAATAAAAATTCCCCTGTGTACAATCCAGGCCCATGAAGTCTTGTGCAATATCATGGACGCTCTTGGTGGCTTCTTTTTATTTCAAGATTTCTTGACAACATGAATCGTTTTTTTTACTGAGGAATAACAAAAGAAAACGACATAAATGTATGGCCCAAAATTAACTTTTAGCTCTGCACTTCAAAATTTCCATTTGTAAGTATTTTTGTTTAATTCAACAGTTAAATCATTCTGCATTCTGTGATAAAAAAAAATCTACTAGCACAGTAAGACAAAACAGACTTATGATTCATTCTCTAAAAAAAAAAAAAAAAAAAGTGTTGCTTGAAGACTTTTTTTGTAAATTGGGAAAATGCAGTTTTCAGAATTTAAATTGCATGATGCAAAAAAACGTGTTTTGTAAATATATGTACATTTATAACACTATTCTTTGTATCATATTACCTTATCAAATGACAAAAAAATAGTTTACATTAATGCAAGAGACTATGGGAAGGATGGTAAATTTAACATCGTTCTCTCTTCTGACTGCCGTTATCAGTCTCGCTCAATTTTTTCCCTTTTATTGAGAGTCATATAAACGCTTTCGCTATTTGAGCAAATGGGAATGCAAAAAATATATTTGTGCTACTCTATCATTTACTGCATGTCTTCAAGTTAACCCAACTATGACGATTGGTGCTCCTGAGAAACCCCGAAAACGTGAAAAGGGCAAATTTACCAGCTAAATGAAGAACAATATGACACTTTGTCAATTTTGGATTCTGCTTTAACGTATCTGAACATCATATATTAATACTCGTAAATCCTACTCGAGTTAAACCCAAGTGTCAAAGATGGCAAATGACTGGCAGCTTGAAAACAAGATGTAATGTAACAAGCCTAAACATGTCTTCATGCCACCTCAGTGCAGGTGGCTAAAAGACAGTGTGAAAAATACACCGAAGACTACCCTAAAGGTTATAGAGTGCAACCCTGGTGTTGGTGAATATACCCCCCACCCCCTGACGCACAAGGAACTAGGGTACTTTGAGAGCGGCGCTTTAAGCCCCACCGAGTATGGAGCTTTGAGGAACAGTCTAAGCCCCCTCGTCCGAGCCCTGCTCCCTCATGAATATTAATGACGACGGCCGTGCTTTAATCTGCCTGATCCCCGCACTGCTGCCGCCGCCCTGATAGCGAATCTAATTATTTGGTCTGATATTAACCAGCTCCCTCCCTCTCTCCCTCCTCCTTACACACGCACGGCATCAGGAAAAGAGGTAGATGCACCTTTCCACACATACTTGTGCACCACCATCATACCACAACACCTTAAACACACTCCCAGAGTCAAGCCTGGCGTGTGCAGCGTTATCATTCTTCCTCTCGTTTTGATAAAAGTTGAATGCAAATGATTCTTGGCCGATTTTCGTTTCTCATTTTGCACGTCTCCTTTCGGCGTGGAAAAAAATTTAAAAATTTCACGTCTCCTTTTAAAGAGAGAAGCGGGACCATATCTCTCAGTGACCCTACAGTATGACCCCTCGAGTCAAATCCATCCAGGTTTACAGAGCCAATTAAAACCCATCAAATTGACTGAACTCATCTGCCGGCAGTCAAAGAACGGTCTTTCTGATATTCTTAGAAATCATTTATGCATCTCTGGAATGCATACGTTCCTTATGCTTCACACGTGATGTTTAACGCATTAAACTGTGTGCAAATACACTAAACCGTTGCTAATTATGATACCGCGGAACAAGGTTTTAAAAGGTGTTACAGTGTGTAGTCCTGCAGTTGTCTATGATGCAACACTTGCAAAGAAGTGAGAAAAAAAAAATGGTGTGTCATAATAGCCTTTGTTAGCAGACGCCCACTCAGTGTTAATTGTCTCAATTCAGTGGAATTACTGAAGAAAAATGTTGTTTGACTTTGCGATAATGACTATGAGATGAAAAAAGATGAATCACAGCTTTAATGTGACAAAAATATGGCCAATAAATAAAATGAAAATACAGATTTATCTGCTCTAACTGAAAAAGCTGAGCACCAGCTTTTGAACTTTCAAAGTATTAAAAAGAAACATCAAATTAAGATATTTATGTTTTAGAGGTAACTCGTCTTTTTGCCATATATAACATTTTAGATACAATATGATGCAATGATTTAATGCGCTTATTATGCTAAGGTGCTTTGATATGAGCTACACCACAAACATGGATGTTGCCAATAGGCTTATTCTGTCATGTGACACTACATTTATTTGCGTTAAAGCGCTAAATATTTTTTTGCAAAAACTCCTTGGATGGAAACCTGGCTTCTGACTAAAACAAAAACTAACACTGCACCCACTGTACAGTATGTCTCTTCAGAAACAGAGTCCTTTCTCCCTTTCTTTCTCATTTTTCTGCATTTTACTCCAGCGTTATCTTCTTCTGTTCCTGTTTCTCCACTATCTCCACCTTTATCCCTCTCCTCATCTGTCCATATCCCTCTTTTCATGCTCCGCCACACTCTTTGTCTCCATCTCCTTCTTGCTATCTATTCCTCTCCATATCTCTCCACACATCCCTTTCTCACTTTTCCATCCCCCTTGCTTTCTCCTTCTCCCAATCCTATCCCTCTGTCTACCTCTCTCTCTATCTCCTTTCCACAGGAAATGGTTTCTTTCCCAAAAAGGGGGGGGGGGGGGCAGAAAAGGGGTTCATACTGTCCCAAACAAAGAGGTCAGTGTGTGAATCCTCCAAAAATACAGAGAAGAAAAGGAAGGGCGATAACAATCAAAAACCTTCTCTCATCCGCCTCTCTCACACACATATCCTTTTTTCCCCCTCTCCTTTTCTCCATCTTTCTCTTTTTTTCAGGCCTCGTTCACACACATCCAAACGAGCACACATGTATGAACCCGAAGCAAATAGCAGCTCATGTCCTCATACACATCCCTCCAAAGAAAACAGCATCCAGGTGTTATGAGCAGCATGCAAATGGCATGTAAAAATGGGAGACTGTGATACTTAAAAAGGTGTGATAAGAGATTTGAAAATGAGGCACTCTTGGAAAGCGGGCTCCTGATCCGCCAGTGATCGAGTTTGGAGATAGATGAAGGTTTCCTCTCTCCTCTCCCCACCCATCATATCTCTCTCTGTCATTTTCTCTACCGTAAAGCATGCAAATCCAAGTACATGACGATCAAATGTTACCTGAACGTCTTTACACATATCTCAAGTGATGTGTGTTGCTGCCTCCCGAAAAAAACAAGGATGCATTGAATTGATCAAAACTTATGGTAAAAATCAATACAAAATCTCTTCTATTTCTTTTCAAACAAAGTAAGTTATTTTGAACTCCCTATTCAACAATATTAAATATTAACCCCCAAAATAGGAAGAAATGTACCATTACAATGTACATGTAATAATATTTGACAGTTTTACTGTTTTTTACTGCATTTCTGATCAAAAGAATTCAGTCTGCATAAAAGACTTCTTTCAAAAACTTTTTTTAACCTATCCTAAACAAGAAAAAAGAAAAATTGTGTAAGATTTGTTAATTAAATATACTGTATATATTGAATTAATTTAACAAAATAAACAGAGGTATATGCTTATTTGATATTAACGTAATTTAAAATAAAAAAATTAAATTTAATCTAAATTTTAAAAATGTCTCACAAAAAATTATTTGATAAATTGTTAATAATTAATTAAATATTTATCAAATTAAAAATATTTAGAATTTTTTAATAAAAAAGACAATAACACTTGCCCCCTGGGTATGTACACCTCATTCATGTTTTGTTAAATTTGTAAAAAATTTTGCACACCTTTTGATAAATCTCTCTACATTCAACATTGTCTTCTCATGTCCTCTACATTTCTGAACTTCTACGGGTGGAGAGCAGAGAAAGGTCCTCTGAGTGGTCCACAGGTGCCAGTGTGTGAGGCTCTCAATTGGACTCCCATTTGAAGCCTGACTTGCTTCCCCTTTTATCATTATGTAGATAATTGAGATGGGCAATAATTAAGGGTATTCATGCATTCCTTTCAGGGAAAAGCATGTGTAGCGAGGGGTGACTCTCCGAGATCACTCTACTGACAGATGTAGATAAACCAGAGATTGGGATAAGTGTAAACAAACCCTGTTGGTGCGAAAAAGAAGGTTGAGTGAGAAGATCAAGAGCGCTCACCTTCACGTGTCCTTT
This sequence comes from Enteromius radiatus, assembly GCA_032357445.1. Lineage (NCBI taxonomy): Eukaryota > Metazoa > Chordata > Actinopteri > Cypriniformes > Cyprinidae > Enteromius > Enteromius radiatus. Next base: position 19,578,261 of record JAUCMS010000034.1, read on the forward strand.
GTGGGATGGCAGAGAGAGGGGGGGAGCGGGGCTCCCCCCAAAAAAAGTGGGCTGGAGAGCAGTGGGTGGCGGGGCTTATCGGAGCAGTTCTCCTGGAGAGATTATTGGGGGATTAGTTGGGACGCTTGTTTCTAAAACATGATGAAAAGGCGCTCGGTGCATGATAACGCTTTGAACTCCCCACCCGCTACCATCGTGCCTTCGGGCGATGTTCCACGAAATAACAGGAGATGCGAAGTGGAAAGAACAATGGCGACGTGGAAGTGGGAGTCTGGAAGCTGGAGTCGTTTTGTACTCTCAACTAGTGAATGTTTTTTTTTTGGAGTGGAACTGTCAGTCAGACTTTTTCCCCTCAAAAATTTCAACATCAAAAGTAGGCTAATCGTGGCATCAAGTGCAATGAATACAGATGCATAAGAATATGTTCAAAAGGTGGGGTCATTAAGATTTTTTAAATAATTTTTTTAAAGAAACTGTTAATAAATGTACTGTTGCAAATGCAAATAATGTTGATAATGCAAATTAATGCTGTTTTCTATCAAATAATTTGTTTCCATAAAACTATTAAAAAGCTTGATTGTTCTCAGAATTAATAATTCGAAGAAATGTTTCTGGCGCACTATCAGCATAGTAGAGTGCTCAAGAAACAATGATTTCTGACTGATCATGTGACACTGAAGACTGGAGTTATATAATACTGCTTTACTGTATTTTTTTATTCAAACATTTTCCAACTCTAAACTTGAAAGTGTACAATATAAGCATAAAATTACAAAATTACGTAATATATTAATAATCAAACCAAATTATTTTTTGTAAATACTTTTGGGCTGTTCAGTCACACTTAAAAATATTGCTTAAACAGCAAGAGCTAAATTCACTTTTCTACTTTCAACTGGTTTGAAATTTCAATGGGTGTTATGCAAGTTTCCCTCAAATTCATACAAGTCTCCTGGCTTATTTTATAATAATACTGAATATAAATACTAAATAAGACTTTTTTTGTCCAAATGAGCTTTGTGCACACTGTAGCACATTAACTGTTTTTTTAGAAGTCTATTAAAAAGAAAAAAAACAGGTGTGTTTATAACAGTTATTTCACAACAGCTTCAAATGTGGCTCATCCAATCAGATTTTGGATCTAAAACCTTTGTAACAGTGATAATGGATCTGTTCTAAAAAGAATCATTCAACCAAAAAAGAAAAGAATATATTTTTTTTTTATTTACTGGAAACAGTGAGATGGCAGTTCATATAACATTTTCCAGTCTTTGGGTTATCAAAGACACATTCAAATAGATAAAAGATGTTATGGTGGTTTCAGTAAAAATGCAAATAATAAGATTTACATAAAACAGCCAGCTGAAAGTGATAATCAATACAAAAGGATCTGTTTTTCATAGATGGCATATTCATCTACTCTCTTGATGTCTTAAACTCCCACAAGCTCCGCACACAGTATGACCAAAACAAATACAATTATGTTTGAAAGTGTATTTGGAAAGAAACTTGACTTCAGTGTTTACAAATAGCCCACGTTGCTTTAACCCAAAAATGTCTCAGATGCAACTCTACAACAGAGAGACTGAGAAATGCACAAGCACAGTCGTGACAGGACGGACCCTGACGCCCAGTGACCCCAGCAGCTCCAGACTCAGGAGGATGTGGAGGGACGGCGAGAGATGGCGGAGGAAAGTGAGATTCGACACACTATCTCTGCCAGATACACACTCCTTCAGTGAAGAGATAGCGGAGCGAGAGCAAACACGATAGAATGCGAATGTGAAAGTTCTGAGCCGAAAATCATCAACAAAGCCCTGCCTTCGATAACGAGATTTAAAAAAAAAAAAAGAGAGAGAAAGAGGAAGGGAGAGAGATTAGGAGGAGGTGAAGGAAAGGTGCAGGGAGGGGAGGGAGCGCTGGGTGCACGGCCTTAGAAATTCTCATAATAAATGAAATCTTAGAAATGAGAGCCTATCAAGTAGAAATCAATCACTGGGGTTTGTTGTCCAAGAGGATGGCGCCACGCTGAGATAAAAGAG
>JAUCMS010000034.1:19590903-19605643 GCA_032357445.1 Enteromius radiatus
TGAAAAATATTCTATAAAGATACAGAAGCAATTAACAAACAACAAGCGAGAGTTTTCCACGGACGTTACGTACGGATACGAAAATTAAATAGCGGATGGCGTCAAATTGTGATACGCGTTATCCTTCGATAACATGCTGAATTTTTTTTAAGCATTCAATTTTTAAAAACGGATTTTTGATTGACTCTTCTAAACGGTTGTATAATACGGTAAAAGACTGATGTATTTCAAACGCTGTTCATTTTTATACAGAATTCTAACTAAACTGTGCTCAGTATACTGGCATTTCTTAAAGATGTGAATTTTATAGCTTCAAAAGTGATAAGGAACTTATAAATAGGCATACTTGTTTATTTATGGCCTATGTTCTATCTCAATCTCTTTATCTATGTGTTTGTGTATGCGTATACAATAAAGCTTTATGCAAACTGATAAGAATGACATTGGATGAGAACCTGCCAGCTGAGAACTTTCAGGAAGCGTAAGACCAAAATACAAAAGGTTAAACAGAAATAGGAAAACACTTTAAGAGATATTTTCAGTACAGAATGACAAAAACACTGAAAAATAGACAGAAATTATGGGTTTGGCTGCCACTGCACCATCATACCATCACCTAAAACCTTAGAGCAAGAGGTAAAACAGGAGGTGACATCATCAGACAAGGCCCAGCCCAGTCCAGGAGTTACATGTAACACCAAAACTACTCTAATTACAGTGAAAAATGAGAAAAACATAAACAGTTCCTGATAAAATGGTTTTTCCATTGAGCCAAATGTTAAGTTCCCACAGGATCCAACAAGAAACAAGGAAGAAGTGCATGTCTGTATTTGTCAGGGGGTGTTAGTGGTGATGGAGAGACCAGTGGTGGGATGTGGGGTGGTGTGAGGGGGGGGTCATGGCGATAAGGGAAAAATTCAGACCGGTCAAAGTTTCCCTTTTGCCAATCGTGCTCCTGATAAAGGCAGCGCCTGCTCCAGTACTGATAGAAGGCCTATCTCTCCAGCTCCCCCCACTTTCTTTCTGTCTCTCTCTCTTTCTCTCCCCCTCTTCCTCATTCTCCTGGCAGTTAGTTTGCGAGAGAAAAAAAAAAAAAAAGCCTATCGCGCACAGATCGCCAGCGCTGTCATCAAGCAGCAACCGCACAGCAATTAATATCACTCCAATTACTGTTAAAAGGACAGGCTGGAACAGGACGATAATAAACACATCCTTGACGAGAAAAATTAAAAACACACACATACACACGGGGAGACACACATATTTAGGCAATTTCTAAATATTCGAGATAAAGAAAATGCCTTGCATATTGAATCATGTCATACTTTACTAGATCCCCACTATCGCTATAAGCTGTACTGCTCAGCCGTGCTGTCCTGAGAGAAAAGATGGAGAAAAATGATAGAAAAAGCCGTTTTACGTTATCCAGGCTGATATTAAAGATTCCCAGTATGTTTTTACAGCGAGTACAGTAAAGTTCTAAGGGTTGCTAAGATTTTATACAACCGGTTTCAGGGCAAGGGTACGACACACAAAATATCCCAAAGGGTTCATTCATATTTATTATCTTGCCTTTGCAGTTTTGATGGTAATTGGCATTAGAGAACAACTAAGAAATATGTTGCAAAGAATAAGGCACACTAAGTTCAAAAGTTTTTTTTTTAGTTTTTTTTTTTAGCTGCTTTCTACCACAAATAGAGAAAATAAAGCGATCAATGGTAAAACAGCACTAGTTATTTATTTTTGACAGAATTCAGGGTTATCTGTCTGTGAGAAACATAAGTACCAACTCTAAAAGAAACTATTACTATATTTCTGATACATTGTGTGGTAAATAAATGCACTGGAGTTTTTCCTAAGCTAACAGTCAAGTATTTAGATGATAACACTGTGATCTGACCCTAGAATTAAAGCATTGTTTAATAAAGCTCCACAGGATACACATCGAAAGTTTATCTGAACTGGCTGAATTCTCAGACGAGTCACAAGTGTGATGTCACAGGATTGTGGTAAATCTTTGCAGCACTGATGAAGTGACTAAGTGTTGGGAAGTGCACATTAGATTCACAACACTGATACGAAAATGACTGTACTTACTCCACAATTTACAGGCAATTCAGACTGAATCATTTCTGTTTTGAATGTGTAACTTTATAAAGTTGTGGTCTATATTGTTTCACAGCCAGCAAGCTGACAGTATGAATATAGCCGGCTCTTCCTGAGGAGCCAGTGACTCATCCGACAGTTAAACACTCCTGAAGGAGGGACAGATAGAGACTGACCTGGGCCGTTCCACTGGGGTTCCCCTTCCTCATCTGCCTCTTCCTCCTCATCATCATCTTCGGTACAGTGTTTTGGTCCTTTCTCATCTTCCTCAACCTCATCCGGGACCGCCAGGGATTCATGGGTTCTGGGCTCTGTGGAATACCAGTGGAACAATTTGTAAGGGAAACAGTATAACACATTTTTCTTATTCCAGCTTTAAAAAGTTTGTTTGTGCAATTTAATTTGTGTTATATTATCTGGAGTGATTATCTGGAAATATATAAAGTATTTATATGGCAAGTCAACATGAAAAACATTCAATAATTATTTAGCAGTTATTGCAAATTAATCCACTGCTTCATCCTGGGGGTCCCAGTTTTGCAATAACAACCAGCTGATTGTATATTACTTGTTTAATCACTAAATGTTTCCACGACTTTCACAATGACATTTGTCACAGCTGTCAATGTGTTTAATTTATTTTGGGCAATTTTTATTTTTATACAAGTAATTATGTAAAAGCAATATTATCATCACATAACAGCACACTACTGATCAAAGAAAAAAAGTCTCTTATCACTGACCAAGGCTGCAGTTATTTGTTTAAAAATTCAGTACAAACAGCAATATTGTGAAACATTACATTTTTAGTTTTCCATTTTAATATATATATATATATATATATATATCTGTCAGGGCAAAGCTGAATATTCAGTCTTCAGTGTCACATGATCCTTTGGTGCTGATTTGGTGATTTATTTAAGACATAATGAAGAATTATGATCATTGTTTTTGATGATTCTTGAACTCCAACTGAATTTTTTTTTTTAAAAATACATATAATTATTTAAAAAACTTATCACTGTATTAACTTCTTTCAAAGCAAAAATGTTACTGTCCCAAACTTTCAAACAGTAGTGAATAATTTAAAAACCTAAAAACATTAAATATTATTAAAAAAATACTAAACATAATATCAATATGTTTCAGTTTAATTATTATTTATATGAACGATCGGCTATTTTTTGGACCACAGATGTGTTGTTTTAAGTTTTATGTTGTACAGTTCTCCAGTAATCTACAAAACGAGTGTGGTGGTCTTGCTCTGATGATCAAAGGTGGCCGAAAAAGAGGCCTGTGTCATTCAGCAACACAACATCTCAGTATACACCCGAGCCCTTTTGATTTACCAAGCGAGAACTAGAAACCCCTGCCAACAGACGGCCAGCGTCCTCCTTTTATTAAGGCCGATCTTTTTCATCAGTGTGAAAGACAGAGTAAAGATCTCCCAGACATTGATGCCAATGATTAGTTATTCTCTTTGATCAAAGCGATCACCTTGCTGATAGCAGTCTCTCTCTCTGCTCACTTTTCGGTTGCTTGAGTGCCACTGTTGCATGTATACGAGTAAACCGACATGACTTCTTGTTCTCTTCTCTCCCACACTCCACTTTTCATCTTCTCCCCTTCCCCAACTCCCTCCCCCTTCACCCCACCTCGATTACAGCTCATCTGTGGTGCACAAAGGGCATGTTTACCCTTGCATTCCCGTGGCGATAAACAGCGATAGCTGCCGATCGATACCGGCCATAAATGTCCGTCTGTGTGACGCAGGTCAGAGCTGCCATTATTAATGCAACAGGTTGAAGATTAGATCTTCATCATCAAATAAATCTCACATGTACACGCCCTTCGTCGTCAACCCCTGCAATTCCACCTAGACCCAACTGCCTTTCTCAGCCCGTCCCGGCACATGCTGTCCCGTGACGTGCCTCCCTCCCTGCCTAAGAAGCCCTATTATTTTCAGCTATAAATCACATTGAATGGCACATTGATTTTATCCTGCAGCGCTCAGCGTGGGGAGAGGAGCTGGAGCCACAGTTATTGCATTTAATATTATCAATATAATCTCCCATATCATCTGAGCAGAGACGGCAGGTATCAGGAAAAGAGGGTGGGGTGGATGGGTGCTGCCACCATCCTGGCTCCTCTACAGTCTCCTTAGTCTATCAGCACATGCAAACACACACACACACACACACACACACACACGCACACATATACAGCGTCCCCAACCCAACAACCTCCTTTCATCTGATAACAGCAACTTCCCTTGTCACACCTGGAGGGCAAAGTCACCCAACTTGCTCCATTCTTTCTGGCTGGCCTCATTTTTTAGAGTCAATTTTCTGCGAGTTCTTTTTCCCCCAAACAGATCATCGTGGCAGGGTCAAGTTCCTTTCTTGTAAGTTACAGAGGGCTCAACTGAATCATCTCTAAGTCCAACATGGTGCCACAAAGTGGGGCAAGCTAAGATGTTTCCATCCAGTTAACTATTTCAGCCTCGGCAAACCATAAGCTGGATCAGGCCCGTGATCAAACCTCCTCACTGGGTTTGAGATAACAAAAGGTGTTCGGGAACATGGAGCCATCTTTGCTTAAGGTTTATCAGCTTCTCTGCTGATACGGACAAGGACTTAATCAGATCTTTCTTCGGATCGCTTCAGACCAACCCTTTCATGTGGAAACCAGCAGCCGCCCTGCTATTAATGATTATTAAAAGGTGGTATTTTCGCTTATATTTATGTTTTACAGGTGGTTATCGGCACTGTGTGTCCTGTGACTGGTTGAGTGTTTTTCTGAAGCAGTTATCAGTTGGTTATCGCCTGTCTCTTTCTCTCCCAGATGGTGGATAAGGGAGCTTGCCTTTATTAGCCACTGCTGGCCTGATAAAGACCTGGTATTGATCGCAGGTTGAAAGAGCAGGTTCGTCAAACACGGCTGATTTACAGAGGCTGATAATAGCAGCACCGGGCAACACTGGAGCCCCGAGGGGTGGGGGCGAGAGATTGATAGAGAGAGAAAAAAAAGAAAAAAAAAAAGAGCTAAAGAAACACGTTAACATAGACCATCTTTTCACACCAGAAAATGCGAACTTGCGAATACCACATACTCGTATGTATAACTGCACACACATTCAAGCGCACAAACAAAACAGGGCAATCTCTAAACTAGTCACGATTAGCACCTGACAGAATTTCCATGCGTTTATCAAAAGCAGCCAACGAACCGGCTCTTATCTCCTCAGTCCCCAATTTCACAAGAACAGGAATTTTCCAGATTAACAGAAAAAAAAAAAAAAAAAAAAAAAAAAAGGAAAAACAGAAATCTTAACTAAAAAAAAAATGGGACTTAAGTATCACGTGTCTGGAAAAACAGACTTAAATGTCTGAATTATTTTACCTCATAAAAACAAGCGCTCTGCCTCCCTGAGCATTTCCTTGTCCACAACAGTTACTATTTACACTCTTCTCTAATTACAAACTCCTTTTCTTTCTCAGAATTTCTCTCCCATATTTAGTGTAAAACTCTAAAAACACTACATAAATGTAAATGTTATTGCAAAAGAAAAATGTTACACTATTTTTCAATTATATTTCAAACTATACTCCAAGTTCAATGAAAAGTTCAAATAAGCTTAAGATGCATCATGCCAAGCTGAATAGTAGCATCAAACGTTAATGGCATGTCGATTGACATTTATTAGAAAGCCCCAGTATATTTTCTGTGAAAAATTTCAGTCTGTACTTCAAAGAAGCTATCATATGGCTTCAGAAGTTCATAGAGGGTTCTTTTTTGTCCTTTTTGGAGCTCAATGTATAGAAGAAGGTGCATGGAGACTCTTAAAAGAAAAAAAAAAAAAAAAAGACCTGTCAGATTGAAGTGAGATACTGTTATCAATAGACATCAGTGGTAAAACGGTTTCATCACAAAACAATACAGGTTATGTCAGACCATAAACACACAGTTGGGAACATTTAGCCAGCTTCTGATGGTTTTCATAAAACAGCCGGTTGTGCATGTGTCACTTCACCTTCGTTATAAAGTGGTGTGAATGAAGGTGGACTTGAACTGTCACATTCTGCCGAGTCCTCCTGGTCTGAAGCTCCACCCTCCTCTCCTGACATGCTTACATCATCAGATGGATCCTCACTTCCATTAAGATCCCCAATAGAGCCTGCAAAGAAAAACACAGAGAGATGGGGTCATAAAGAGAAGAGCAATATAAAATAAAAGTCATCCGACATTAAAAGGGCCTTTTAAAAGATCCCATATCATGCCAAAGCCTCAACTGAGAGGCTTTAGATAATGCGAATATACCCTATTAATGTCCTAAAGGAAGCAGGGTGTGCTGTAAATAAAAAGTGATAAAGTACATGATTAAGAAAGAAAATTCTGATTCATTTCAAACCCTCGTGCTACATGCCTTTTGCAGCTTTAATTGGTTGGAAATCCCAGAGCTTCAGACCACAAGGAAGTAAATGAACACGGTGTGTGTGTTGTATCACTGGCCAGGGTGATTAACTCATTTGTATGACTCAATACATTCCCAGTTGGCAGCAATTGAACAAAACCTTACACTTTCCAACCATGATGAGATAACCAAATGTTGGTGTTTAAAAATACCTATTTAATTAGCTGATCTTAAAACGGAAGAAAAAAAAACCCTTTCCAGGAGGTGAAGTTTGGTGATAAAACTAATTGTGTAATAATACTAATTTTTTTAATTGAATGTATTTTTTAGAAAAAACAAGCTAAAACTAAAAAGAAAATATTATAATGTGATGCGTGATAGGCACACTGCAAAAATGCTTTCTAAGACTAGATTTTGTGTCTCGTTTTCAGCCAAAATATCTAAAAAATCTTTTTCAGAAAAAACAAGTAAAAATTAAGTGACCTTTTGCTTAGAACAAGCAAAATAATCTTATTTCAAACCGAAAACAAGACTATATTGCTTACGCCATTGCAGATTATTTTGCTTGTTTCAAGTAAAAACACTTCATTTTAGCTTGTTTTTTCTAAAAACAAGGCAATAATTGTTTCTTGTCTAGAAAATTCTTCTTGATTCTTATATTTTAGAGCATTTTTTGCAGTGCAACGGCTGCTGTAGTGGACACCACAGCGGTTTGCATGTTAATTCAACCGTCGCCGTCTGTATTGTTATTCTAATGAGGTTTAAAACGAGCAAAACTATAGAGTATACTATTGAGAAAAATCACAAAATTCACCAAAGCACATTCTCACTGAGCTTAACTCAACCAGGACACCCACTATTCGACGCATCTGCATCTAAAGCAAAATTACCAGGGGTTGGAAAATCGGATTTTACCACAGTTTTTGGTAAATTAATTTTCATTAAGTTGTGATGAACAGAGAGGGGATTGTTCGGAGCTAAAGCCGTGACTGGAGGCGTATATATTTACACTTCCTAGAACAAAGAGGCCTATAATCTATACAAAGCACACAACAATACCCGTGAATAAAGAGCCTTGTAGAAAAAGGCAAAGGCAATTTTTCTAATTCTGTTAATTTCACTTCCAAAGCAATTAAAACGAGGCGGAGATAATGCTTGGAAACAATCGCTCCCTGACAAAGTGTTTCTGTCTTTGTAAATGAAACATCTTTAGGCTAATTTCGACTTCCACGCCTGCATGGTTCACTGTAATTTCAGATAAAATTAACACACTTAGATTTGGACCTTAGTAATAAAGGACGTGTGAGAGAGAAAAGTAAAAAAGATCGATCCCATACGCCATATTTTTAGAATGTAGTCCGGGCCTTGCTAGATCTAATTTTCTATATCTGTGGCGACATTTTCATACAATTAATTTTCCTTTAATCATAATTGTACAAAGGGGCTCCTCTGTTTAAAATTCCAATTACATTTTGTGTTCAAATGTAAGTCTGAATTATGATTTTCGTTCCTATTACTGCTCTGGTTAAATGAATAAATCGCCGCATCACTGCTTACAGACATCAAATGGTGCGGAAAAAGTTTCTGCTCAACCTCTTCATCTCACACGAGGAATAATATGTATCTTTCACAGAACTGAACACTAAAAAAGGATTGCCTACATTGACAAAGTGTTAGCAGGCAACTTTATTTGTAGTACATTTAATGAAAAAAAAAAAAAAAACAAATCTGACGTGTAGAATAAGAGCGCTATGCTAAAAATCCCTATGAAATTTTAATTAAACCTGAATAATAATAATAATAATTTGCTTTCTGTCCATGTTTAAGGACTCCACCTTCAACTGTAAAAGCCCCCATTCTGTCTATTATGCAAAGCAAAAGAAAAAAAGATCAACTGAAAATTTTTTTCTTCACTTTTGAGTTCTAACTGGCACTCGAACAGTCAGAACAAAGTGAGAAAGCTGATGAAGGCGGAGGAGATAGTGCTTTATTAAGCGGCTCCGTCCACATCAAACCAGTGTGCTTAGCAGCAGCGATTAAACTAAGAGACAACACATCAAACCTGAGCCCTGATTAAACGAACAAACTTCCTCACCCTTACGTTAATCACCACATTACCAAACAGCCCAAACACAGCGGGGAAAAAAAAAGAACACCGCTTGTATCTGGAAATCAGGGACTTGCGAAGAAAGATACTTTGAGGAGAACTGGAATGTGTGAGCATTCGGGGGAAGTACCACGGTACCTGACTTATAATTTCAAGCACAAGTGGCTACACACATTGATCATAGCCAAGGGCATTAAAACACTCTTAGTAATATTAATTAGATGGATCCAAGGGTTAACCCGGGCACTTGAAAGCACAGCATCCCGCATAAATCAAAAGGAGCATTCACAAATGTATCATTTCGACCAGATCTCAGTACTAAAACAGCTGATGAGAAGACCGATCAGAAAGGTAAAAGGAGCTATTGATCTGCTAGCCTGAAAATGTGCTGAAATGATTGATGAGCCAGTCGAGTGCTGAGACAGAGGCCTGGCTGGACGGGACTTGTGTCACCAGCATCGCTGGAGCTGTAGATAAGCTGGGAGCCTCTGGGCTTGCACAGCACTGGCAGGACCTCTGCGGACACGCTGACGTACAGGAGTGGACTTTCACTTGCTTTGCCAAGCCTCGCCATCTCCGTTTCTGCCAACACAGCATGCGGTGTGAAATGAGGTAGTGAATAGCACCCTTGTATTCATTCAGTAAAACTTATAGGGCGTTACAATTTACAATTAGAAACAGGCACTTACACGATGGATTACAATGAGGCAGCGGTGCAATATTATTAATCATTGCATTGTGGCATATCTAGGATCTGCTTCTATACATGTTGTGGTATAATTTACACACTCATACAACTGAAGGCTACAGAACAAGCCTGCCACAGAAAACTACATTGTTGTTGTTTTTTTGTACATGGGTGGTATCTATTAAATATTTTAAAATGACATGCTATATTCCACCAAAAAATTAAATAAACAGCATTTAACTGGTTATTTTTTGATAAATTAGGCATGCAATTGACCTTTCACAAAACATACAAGACAGAGCAGGTTACTTGTATGAAACAAGGTTTCGGCTTTCAACTCTTTTTTCCATTTTTCAAACAATAAATGCCTCTTTTATTGCTCTTGTATGGTCACAAATCACTGTATTGCCTTAGTTCAAGCGGCACGTGAATCAATCGTCTTTTCATATTTACTTAAAGCGCAAAATAAACATGAATTTTTATTTGCGAACAGTCAATTGTTTACTTTAATCATTCACTAAATATTTTTCCATCACAATGCAAGACAATGGAAAAAAAAACATAAAAAAAAAATACAGCCTGACTTCTTATTCTGTGCAGTATAACAAGGAGATGTTTGGATGAATGCTCATGCTGCTCATTCACAAACAATGACAGTATCATAGAATCCTAATGCCCTTTTCTTGAAGCTGTACAATAGTTATGTGTGAAATAATGAGCAAATGTTTAAGTCACACTCAAAATACTACCTAAATGTCACCATTCACTTTTATGAAGCTTGGATATTCTTCTGTAAATACAGTAACTCCTTTTACAACAGTTTCAAAATACATAAAGGCAATATCGGTCCAATTTCTTTCAAATCTAAGCTAAAATTTAAAAGAAAGAGAAACAAGAGAGGGGCTTACAAATAAAACACAGCGAGAAGCACAGTATATTTACACAATATCTTTTGTATTTGCTAAAGCATGAACATAAAGTGTAAGAACAAAGAAGAATAATTAATCCAAAACTCTTAAGACCGAGCACGAGCACAGAACAAATAATATAGTTATACTTGACGAGGCTCGTTAATAATGAAATAAAAAAAGTAAACAGCGCAGGAAGATACTGTTCTCATTTCCATCAGTCAAATCACACGAATGAGTGATTATAATACTTATGATAATGACTGATTATTGTAAGGTGATAATGTGTGGTGATGATATTCATGTGCGCTGGGCATCGGAGCACTTCAAACGGGCCTGACTGATCCTCGCCGTGGATTTGTCAGCAGGTTGTCAAACATCAAACAGCCGTGAGCCCAGGACACTGCAAAGAGGCACATTTTAAAGACATCCCTCGATTTCCTTATCTTCTTCTCTCACTCTACGCTTCCTTCTCTGCTTTTTACATCCCTCCATCACGTTACTGTCTGTACCTTTTCTCTGCCTCTCTCTCGCCTGTGCAAGCTCTTTCCTTTCCCCATTACTCTCTCTTTTCTTTCACTCTTCATCTCTCTCTCTCTCTCTCTCTCTGACTGGGAGCGTCACTCTGTGTGGATAGCTGCGAGCCGTTCCCAGTTATCACCTCCTGCAGACTCTACCGGTCTGATCTGTCTCCTCTTCATTAAGCAAATACGCCGACGTGGAAATGAAAACATAATAGCTATTTGATTTCCAGCGAGATATTTTGCATATTGGTTCGGAGCTGATAGTGGAATTTCATCAAGTCGTTTTTTTTTTTTTCATGCTTTAAAAACTGAATTACTGAGCTGGGCGGCTTCAGCAGGATTTCTTTACATTGCTGGGAAGAGGGAAGGAAGAAGAAGAAGAAAAAAAAAAAAACAAACGGCAGCAGCGGTTCCCCAGGAAGCCTACTTAAACGATTAAATATCCCCCATTCCCCTTTTTCTCTTTTTGATAACGGGGAGGGAAAATTTAAAGAATTCACAGTGCTTTAGGTTCAACTATACTAATCAGAGATAAAGAGAAGAAAATTAACTCCTTAATGAGCAGGAGCTGTCTGCCAGATAATGGTCAAGGAGAGGTGATAGGGCTGGAGACTGAAAGAGAGAGAAAGAATGGAGGAATAAAAACAGAAAGATGGATTCACCGAACAGGGGAGAAATCAGATTTTACCCCTCCTCTGGAAATTGTTCTTTGTGTCCACAGAGGGCAGGTGCGATTGTCTGCAACGATATCTCTAAGGTTACAAGCCGGTCGGCTCGCCATATAGATGAATGGTGCATCTGAGGGTATTTCTCATGCCCCTTTGAGAGAAAAACTACCCCTGCAAGTACAGATCAACAAACCTGCTCACCAATTTATCAGAGCCTTGTAGAGAGAAAAAAATTCCACTGACGTCTATTTTCCCTTTTTGAACGCTTGCAAGCACAGCATTTCTGTTCCAATACACAGGCTATAAACTTTTTCAGAACAAAAAATATTTCAAGTTATTATATAAGATCGTGGTTTAAAAAAAACCCCCAAAACTCACATTCACATGGATGAAAGGAGTGAAAAAAAGCCAATTTCTGAGACTTTTCCATGCCTTAATGAACGGGAAAAAAATCCTTTAATAGAGATTTTGCTCACAAAGAGGAATTTTCACCCAATTAGATATTTTAGAGCTGAGCATAAATATATTCACTATAGAAATAACCATGACTTCTCATGATTGTATTAAATTTATATGGCTTTTCAGTCCTTTAAATCATGATTTTAATATTCCCTGATGGGTTTCCTTAACTATGGGAACCTGGTATGACAAAGTCAGATCTTTTTCTTTTTTTTTCTTTTTTTTTACCACTTTCATTCATTTATGGAAATATGGAAAAAGGAATTAAAAAAACCTCTATACTTGGCCTGTACAATACCACTGAAAGACCTGGGGTCAGTGAGACTTTGAGTAAATTAATTAATTAAATAATAATACATTAATAGTTTTATTCAGCAATGAAAAAAAAAATCATTAAATAGTGATGCATTAAATTAACAAATTAAAAAAACAACAAAAAAAACAAGGACCAACCCGTTAACGGTGATGTAAACTATATACTATATGTAGTTATAATTAGCAATAATCTGGATAAATAATAAGAAAAGGCCATAACACTCGTCCCATTTTCTGGAGAGGTGAGAAGGCACATTATATCCACTTTAGACATGATGCTAAGCACCCAACAACTGGTACTTCACCACACACACGTCTAACACCAAACCACATCCCCGCTTCACCCCTCCAACCTTCCTCCCACTGCTAGAACTGCAGAAATAGACTAAACAGATTAAACGTGCAAGTAAACGAACTCATATCAGCACATGTGTGCCTGTGTTTGTTTGCTGAGTGGGAAAGATACAATAGGAAAGAGGGGGTGTGTGAGTATTTATGAGAAAGACTGAAAAGGAATTGCCAAGAGTAAAATGAGAGAAACGGACAAGTTATTTGAAAAGCATGTGATGCAGAGGAACCTTTTCTTCTGAAGGTCAGGATAGATGTTGGTGGACTGGAAAGAAAATGTGTGCGCATGTATATTTTTTGTGAAATACCCATTGGTAAGAATGCGTGTGTGTGCACCTTCTCAATTGACTTGCAAGTTGTTCGTGGGGAAAGACAGATACGGATGGATGAAATAAGTAGTTGATTCAGCCGCCCCTCCTCCCCGCGAATCTTGGATGGTGGGAAAGTTGAAATCTGCTGCTATTTTCTATCTTTTATCAGGCAGCTTATCTCCTGGCTCTTGTCTGCGTGCCTGGCTTCGATAGTCCAGGGTCTCCACTCTGGCTGCCTGGCAACTTTACTCCCCCCAGTTCAATCTCTCCTCCTCTCCTTGCGCCATGCTCACCCCACCTTACACAAGTGCAGGAGGAGCGAAGCAGAAAATTTCTGTTTACAAAGATGTGACAAAGCCTAGATAGCTGACTACCAAAACAGCATTATAGGGCCAGGATGACCAATGAGCTGAGAGAAATTCGGGGTTAGGTTGACAATATTAATACATTTAAATGCAATTAATCTTAATTTTGATCAAATCGATTCTTAAAAATTCAGCAAAATCTATTTTTAGTTTATGCTTTCATGTATAATGCATGAACAAACAAAGATTATTTGTAGTGGGCCTCCCATCCAGTAAGTGCTTAAATGAAATTCAAACAATAAATGTTGTATTGACACTCTTTAATGTGGCATGACAGATCATTATAGCTGCCTCAGTTAAAGCACAAGTGTGGATAAACAATTTCAATTTGTATACTTAAACCACAAATTGTTATTGTAAAAAGTTGAATAGCCACTGAGTATAAAGTAAAGTAAACTTAATTTTTGAATTAAATGCCTAGAGTATCACATAGCTTTCATACTCCGTTTAATTTCTTTCTTGTCCAGTGGTTGCAGTATTCTATACTGTAGCTCTATTTCAACTTTTCTGACCAATCTTTGTAGCTGTTTAACTAGAGTTGTGTAATACATTGTTGTTGCATTCTTAAGTAGTTTGTTGTTATTCAGTTTTATCCATTCATTTTCGATAGCAAAACAATAGCCTGAGGCAGTGTTATCACTAATCAGACAAGAAACAAGAAGTGTATGTTAACATTTATGGTACTTGTGAATGCATAAAAACCAAAGCCAAAAACCAATATTTCAAGCTTTAAATACTAATAATTAATTCAATAACAAAAATACTGATAAAAATTAACACATTATGTGTATATGCTGTGTAGTTTTACACTTTTTTTGTGTGTAACTTATTAGCTTAAAACATGCTAACAACAGTTAGCAATAGGCATCAGGTTTGGAACAGAGCTAGAGAGATGAAACTGTGAAATCCGCATAAAAACAATCTAACAAGTATATGGACATCGCATTATCATGCTTATTTATCTGCCACACAATTTAACAGCTCTTTTGTATGAAGTACCCCTACTTCTCCGCCTCCACACCACCCAAATAGAGGTTCAGATCAATACAAAACATACATACGTGTATGTTTAGCTAAAGAGTCTCTAAGCCGCATCAAGCTCTCTTTCTATTCGAGAGGTCAGGGCAACAGCTGCCAGGACGCGTCTAATGGAATAATGAGCATTGGTGCAAACAGAGCTGTGGGGTTACGCAGGGGTCACAACCTGTTAACACACATAAAGCGTAATACAGGAAGGTACGCAATGCATACTGCCTTGTGTATGTTTGCTTACATTCATGTTTTAGCTTAGGATTGTTTCCAAATTCTGCATTAAACACAAGCTTTATCTTGAATGGTCTGTGAGCCAAAGAAAAAAAAAATAGGCGTTTGCCCTTCTGCCAACACATGAAATTTCAGGTCACCTGAAAACTGTGCATTTTAACATCATATAGCTATTAGTCAGATGTGCAATTTGCAGTGTATTTTTAGCGTGTATTGCCTTTTTTTTGTATATATACAAGCAAAATATCCCACTATATATATATA
>JAUCMS010000034.1:19605743-19618509 GCA_032357445.1 Enteromius radiatus
ATAAAAAAATTTTGGGGGGCTGATAAGACTGCTGGAATGGAATATATAAACACATGCTACAATAATAATAAAATGTGGGTTATCATAATAAAACATTAGTGATTTTTTATAAATAACTTAGAGTTTAATAAAACTTCCTCCTACAAAAAAGGAGGGAAAACTATACTGAACATTTTCTAGTTGAAAAGAATAATTGTGTTCCACAGAAGAAGAAAAAAATGAGTCGAGCGACTTGAGGGTGAGTAGATGTGTACAGATGACCTTTTTAATTTTAAAATGAATTATCCCTTTTAAGGAGGTCTAAAGACAAAAGATATTTCTATCATTTATATTATAATATTTAATAACACTCACCTCATCAAACACAGAACCAGGTAAAAGAGACTCTCTTAGTACTGGTGAACGGCCTCTCTAAGACATTGTTGCATTTGTTATCAGACTCTAACTTGATTGATACGAGCTGTCCTTGGATAAGCCTGAGGCAATATTCAGACACATTCTTTTCCCATGAAAACCTCTTCAATTAAAGTAGCGTGAGCCAACAAAAGAAACAAGCACAGATTAAACGAATATCACAAGTATACATTAATATCAGATGCCGTAACCTCCAAGACACTTTGCACTCTTGTGTGTGTGTGTTTTATACTATATCTAAGAGTGAATGTGTCAGAGAGAGAATGCGTCAGCGAGGCGGATGAGTTGAAAGAGTAGAGGGAGGATGAGAGCGATCCCTCTTAAGACTCATCTTCACCCAGAACGCTTCTGAGACTCTTCAGAGGAAAAGGGAGAGGCAGCCATCACGACGGTATGCGTAGGAGACACCTCTCATCTTCCTCTCCCTCCCTCTTTTCACCATTCCATCATGCCATTCACTTTCTCTCCTGACAGAACACAGCAGATCCATCGTCATCCCCCTACTAGAGACGACGATTCTCACTCTTCACACACAGAGACGTGCGCATGGCCTTCACCGTTTATCCAGACTCTGACCCTGAGGTCTGAGCTTCAAGAAGACAAAGAGTTGTGCAGATCTTCCAGCTCCCCCGTACAGATACATACCCAGCTGCTCCAGTCCTGACTAAAGACTAAACACGGTAGATCACACAAACACACAGACTGAGGCACAACCACAAGATACCCCAAAGAAGCGCTGCAGAGTGTGGGGACTAAAACAGTCAGGGAGAAAATAGGATGTTGCGGATGGCTTAAGTTCACAAGAATTGCTATTTACGACTCTTTACTTATGTAACTGACGAATTTGTGAATGACAGCTGCATATCTACACTAGGATAAGGACATACAACAACCTGCAGAGTTTGTCTTTTCCTCACTTTATTTAGATTTTTTCGAATTCAGCAGGTTACACCATACAATTACAGATATGTAATGCTTGAAGAACGATAGAATGATTGATGATGGCATGTATATTTACTTATTTCTACACAAATAGCTACAGCCGCTCTGAAACAAACAAAACAAAAACATCAAAAAAAGGTTATTAAATAATAATGAAACAATGATTTAAAAATAAACAGTTAAATAACTGAACAGAAGGCCACAACCTGCAGAGTTTGAGTGCTGTCAATTAAAAAAAAAAGCAAAGGTGTTTCACTTTTATTGGATGTTTATCCGCATTTAGAAAAAGTAAACAGAATCTCATGCTATAATATAATACAATATAATATACAGCAATAGTTGGTGGGCAAAATGTGTATACCACCATTTACGTTTGAAGATTATTTTTAAAGAAATTAATACCACCTTTTATTCCACAAGGATGCTTTAAATTGATCATTTACTATAATGTCACAAAATACCTCCCTCCACTTAAAAAAAAAATCAGTTCATCAGGAAATTTTATACCTTAAAATTAAGCAAATAGAATAATTTCTCTAGTATCAAGTGACACTGATACTATCTTTTAAAATATATTTAAAAAAATTATTTTAAATTATAGCTATATTTCATTACATCCTTTACTGAATTCTGACCAAATGAATAAAGCACTTGTGAGCATGTGAGATGTCTTTCAAAAACACCCAGTCTATTGAATGGCATAGTTCACATTTAAACGATAAGTGTTTTCTGTATGAATATTTTGGTAGTGTGAGTGGGTGTATGTGTATATTTCTTTTGTACTTCTTGTCAAGAGGCAGAGAAAAGCCCTTTATGGCTCTTATATGATTGTTATGACTTAATCACCATAAAAGCACATAAAAACAGACAACACAGTGAGCTACTGACTGGTTATACACACACATACTAAAACACTTCAGTAGTCTTCATCAGCCAGAACTGCATTATTCCTTTCATATATACTCAGTGTCCTGTAAACCGTTAATGATTATTTATGTTTTCTAAACATTAAATTCACAAATATTATGGTAGCACCCTCGCAAGCAAAAAATATATTTTGAAAAAAGTTTTTTTTTAATGGAAGTGTTTGGTTACCAACGTTCACCAAAATATCTTTCTCTGTGTTCTGCAGAAGAAAGTAAGTCACAAAAGTTGGAACAATATGAATTTTCATCTACAGGATAGTAGAGAGGGAAAGAGCCAGGATTTGCTGTTGAAATGTTATCTTTCACCATTGTTGCAAAAAGTAAATAAAAATACAGCGATGTGTGAGGGTGCCAGAGATAAGTATGGAGAACGTAGGGTGGGGGTGGTGAGGGTAGATGAAGTAGGTATGTTAAATATAAACCAGCTCACAGCTGGCAGCAGGAAAGAAAGGGGGTATTTTCAAGAGGCAGGGCATCACTGGAGCCCTCAGTGCCTCCGATAACATCCATGTTGAGAGAAAGAGAGAGCAGTACAGAAGAGGGAAGAAAAGATGGGGGGAGACGAGGGAACGCAGCACGGGAAAGATACGTACAGAGATGCCGTTTGCGAAAGGAAGTATCACCACCCCTCGAACGCAAAAGTCACAATGGGATTTCTGATGGGAAAAATGTGTTCTTTTCAGATGAGAGGACGATAAAGAGAGCACAGCCAAATGTCAAAGATGATAAATGAAGGAGCGCACGGAAACACCAGCATACTCTGATGTGCATGTCTAAGACGCGAACAAACAGAACATGTCTGTTTGCTCTCTTTAACAAAAACGTACAACGATAAAAGTTACACAAAAAGAACAGCAAAGAGATACACAGATTTAAAGGGATAGCTTGCCCAAAAATGAACGAGTTGTCATCATTTCTCACCCATAAATAAGTTGTTAGAAGTTCTGAATGAATTTCCTTGAGATGAAAAAAAAAAAAAACTTTCTATGCAAAAACAAAAAAAACTATTAGTAACTAGAGCTTTCAAGGTTCAAAAACATTGTTTGAATATATTAAATATTAAATAAAAGTAGTCCATACATCATGTATTTTAAGTCTATTGAAAGCTATATGATTTCAGACTAACATTTTAGTCGATATTCACAATGTGCATCAAATACATTTTTGTGAACTGGATCAAGATGAAAAATATCAGACTCAAACTAAAAAAAAATTTACTTATTATAAATTATTTACAAAAGATTCATTAAAATTGCTCAAACAAACATTCCTTGAGTAATATTCAACAATTTACTTGTAACACCTCAACAAAAGAAAAAAAATTATACTGTTTATACATGAGTGAGTAAATAATGACTGAATATACCCATAGTGACAGCTGACTGCTGAATCACTGAATCAGTGATTCATGAACAAATCATTCATGATGGTGTGATCTGGATCAATAGATTCATCAAACAGATCAGACAAAAACAAACAACTTATTCACCAAATCCCCCTACTAATGAAGTACTTTCATTTTATTAAAACGTCCACCATGTTCACTTTCAGTGCTCACTGGAAGAAAAAGACACAAGCGAGCGGTGAGCAAATAATGACAGAATCCTCATTTTTGGGTGAACTACTGCTTTAACATTATGTGTGCGGATGCACGTACACAAACACCTACCATTAATTAGCGTCGTTATCTCCACAGCCTCACTAAATCTAATTACAACTGGTTTGTCATTAACCGCGAATGATGGTAAGGAAACATTAATGAGAACAACTCGCTTCAGAAGAACACTGGTGAACCAACTAAATGAAACAGCCACTTCAGTTTGGGTCAATAGTTCAGTGGTTACAAAGACAGTTCAGCGACTCTTAGCAGAGGAACAGACCGTCTCGTCACCCGCGAACAGGATTCTGTTGTCAGGATGTTAGGTATTAGTTTTACGACAATTAACGTATACTAATACAGCAAATATTTGAAGATGACTTACTCAAATGGATAAAGGTTGCACCATTAGTGTGAAACATTAATAGTATCCACGCTAGGCCTTGTCATAAATCAAAGCAAGTAGCACAGCCCTCAACAACTAGCACAGCCGCCGTTTATCAGTAGTTTTAAGCGCAATTTGTGAATTAGCAGGGTGAACGGACATTACAGAGAGCCGAGGCCCGTCTCGCCCGATGTGTGCCAGGATGAGGTGTGTCTGCGTGTGTATGTGGATGACTGTAGATAATTTTAATATCAGGCTGGTGTGGATTGCTGATAGTGTTTTAAGGCAGGGCCCTGTGGACTGAGCACTGGTAGTACCTATCTGTAATTAGTAACCATTCTCTATCTCTGATAAGATAAACTCACCCTGACCTTTTCCATTTGGTCGCCATGGTAACGGGCCCTCTCCCCCCCCCCTCCCGATATTATTTTAGTGATTAAACAGCAAATAGCAGAGAGATGGAAGAAACCGATAGGGATGATTAATAATGGTGTTTGGTTGAAGTGAATGTATGTGAGCGTGTGCGTGAGGGGGGCCGCCGGTGTCAGAGAGGAGTGTGAATAGGCTTGGCTTTTTTGCGGTGAATAATGGAAATTTAAGATGAGGCAATAGGAAATAAAAGCATGGGGTGAGAGCGATAGATGTCTCGTTTCTTTCTTTTCTCTTTTTTTCTGCGAAACACTTTCACGGGAAAGAGAATATTAATGTGTCTGTCTCTTTCCTCCCTAACCAGCCAAGCCCTTTACCCACAATCCTCTCATTCTCATCATTCAACTCTTAAGACTTATCGCACTTCTGATTAATAAGAACTCCTGCACTTCAGTACCCCACTGACTGTAATAGTTTTTCCTATTAATGTGAGAACATGCCATAATCCACAACATTGGTTCGGCACATATATGTATGAAATTCATTTCACGTGATAACTAGGTTTTGGAAATATGTGCATGACGGTGGGTGTTGAGTTATTTTCCAAAGACTTATAATAACGTTGAATATGAATGCGAAGGATGCAACTATATAAACATTCTGGCTGATACTGATAAGCCAGTAGGGTTTTTATTTTTTTTGTTATGACCCGATAAATGTCTGATATTAAAATGGTGTCGTTAGAATAAAAAAAAAAAAAATACATTTAAAAAAAAAAAAAAAATCAACTTTTAAGTGATACAAGTGAATTCAGGCATCATTATATATTCTAACGTACTAATGGAAAAAAAAAATAATAATAATTTTGAGATTTGCTTATGTACTGACGCAGATCCTTGTTTTTTTTTTTACTACACAATACATTAATATAGGACATCCCTAATTAAAACATTAATAATAATTTTCAAAAATAATAATAATAAAAAAAGTTATTTTGTCTATGCAAATAATCAAGACAAATATCAGATTGAATTCTAATTAATTTTTTGGTCAGTGAAAAGATACTGATCAAAGAACTTCATGAAAAAGATAATAAAAAACCTTTCCAAGCCCTTAAATATAACAGAAACGACAACAGCAAAGTAATAAAACTAACACACTACTTCATATATTGCCCGCACTAAAACCAACACAAGCATCAGTTTTCAGGCAGGCCAGAGACTTCTCTCAGCAACCTCTGAGTACATTTGAATAAAAAGGAAAGAGCAACTGTGCATGCAAACTGGGTCCAGTTGACTGAAAGGTCACAGGGCGAACAAGAGCAGGGCTTGACAGCTCGTATCAGGCTGATCTCTGTTCTGATAGGAACACCTTCCCAAACCACGGCCAAGGGAGAACTCAAAGACCTCACACAAACTCTGACAATCTGACGACACTGCAGTAGATTCATAAGATAACACGCATTCGGACGGACACAAGCCTGTGTTAGTATACCGAAATCTCTACAGCCAATGACCCGAGCGGCTCTCTGGAATGTGACTGTCATCAAGGATTTTCTGCAATCTGATGAAGGTGAGCCATCGCAAGATATTTCAGAGATAGACCCCCCGCCATATCTGCAGAAAGGAATGCCTGGCCTCTCCGAATGGATAATGGATCCCATGCTTTCTCAAGTTTGAGATCTGAGATCTGAAAGAACACCCAACTACTGGAAGATCCCCAATAAATCCAGTACTTGAAGAAAATGACAGAAACAGATACCTGTGCTGAACACTTTTAGAGTAAATTTGGATTTGATACTGCAGTGCTAGAGTAAGCGTTCTTCAAACAGGGCCACAGGACTCACACCCAGACACACATCTGCACTGTAAGTCTGCTCTATTGCTTGAGTAAGCGAATTAGCCTCAGCGATGGCTGAGGAGGCAATAAGGCGACAGAAAAAAAAAGGGATAATCTTTTATCTCACAACCCTCCCCACTGATTTTTATAGTCCATATCACTTCCCTGACAGTTGATGTTCCACTTTTCTTTTTCATTATTTATTTATCTATTTTTGCTTTGTGTGAATTCAGCTAAAATACTTCTAAAGCCCTTAATGGTGCTATCGGGAGACGGGATCTGCTGCCATGCGCTGCTTTTCATTGGAGATATTTGCCGGGCCGACCCTAAAGAAACGGGACATTATCAAATGTCTAACGAGACTGACACGGCCAATTATTGACAAATTATTCCTTCAGAGCGCGCCTGCCTCCCTTGATGAGCAAAGACTTCCTTGATGAGCGCGCAGTCCCCCCTCTGTCCTCTGGGCCCGGGGACTGACGCCTATCAGATTCTATTAAACGCTCTGCACTTCTGCGAACAAAGCTACCCGCGCCCTGCGTCACATTAGCTTCCATTATATGCTCATGAACTTTGTCATGATCACAATGGTATACCAGTCTTTTAAGAGCTTTTAAGACTGAGAATTCCTTTCTGTTTATCGGGAGACTCAAAGACGACTTCTCATGAGGAGGGAATGAAAGGCATGCTCTTAAGAAGGTCAGATGTTGTCCAATTCAGATTGGGAGAGTTCATGAAGAATGAATTGTGCACACTTTGCTTATTTCCACCCAATTTCTGGATGTTTTAATACACAATTCTAACAATAGATTATTAGCAAAAAAATATATTAATAATAATAATAATCTCCACTGCAATCCAGGACCATAGTTTTCATACAAATTGGGCATGTTTGTAATCAAAACAATGATAATTCATTTCTTCACCAAATTTTGCAATTAGGGATGTGGCGATAATTAAAATCTGGTTAAATTATTTTCATATTAAAACAAATAGCCAATAAACAGAGAGTATTAAAATCATTTTATATTATTTTATCTACATAAAATGAAACATAAAATTATAAAAATGCACAATAATCACTTTGGAGTTTAAATGTTATTAAATTATTAGTATTTTTTAAGGTTACATTTAAGTGAGCATTAGATGACAACAAAGGTCATCGAATTGTAAAAATAGAGAAGATGCACACGCACAAATAAATAGTAAATACCGATATAGACTAATAATCAATAAATACTGATCAGTAGAGATAATCTAAAATGTAAAAATTGGGCAAATGAGTATTACAATTAAATTTTTAATACTCATAAATTTGTAACTATACTCCATATTTAGGCTGATAGTTATTATCACCTAGTTAAACTAGACTGAATATTTTTGCACTGATGAATCATTGCACATCTCTCCCAAGACTGAGCTGAGCTATTTTTGTTACACCACAACAAATCTTGAGTAAAGACTCAGAAAAGCTATTAGCCTGAAATTTGAACTCTAAGCACTTAATATCTGTCAGGAAAATAATGCTTTATCGGCTATTTGCACTGTGCACTTCTAAGTACTCGCTCTTATCAAATGCATCGTCATCAGGGGACTTTGAGGCATGACACACGGACTGATAGATGGGAGCAGCTGATGTGCTGGCTTTAGGCAGAGAGGTCACTGGAATGATGGGCCAGAGGACAGTGCAGGGGCAGGACATGCTGTGCGCTTGGTCTGGCTCCAGCCCTTCAAGGGATTGGAGTCTGGATATGAGAAGCTGGTTTTTCACAAGCACAAAATAATTAGTTAGTTAATGACAGAGGACAACAAAGCAGTCACTCTAGATGACATCCAGCTGTCCTCTGTAAACTTTCTCATGAGGGAAGCGACTGTACTAGTTTATTAGAGGCAGAGATAAGCACTTTCAATCTCCAGCTAAGACAGCCATGCTAAGACAGCAACTTTATCATCAAGATATAGTGATATACGTGGAGTTAAAATTAGGGCTGGATCATATAGCTAAAACAATTAATTCTATATTTTTTCAGCTTTCACTCGACACTGAAAAACAAAAATCTCTCTATTTATTACAATTATTTTAAAATGCTTTTTATAAATCAATACCGAACCATTATTTCAACCAAATCACTATTTTAGTTTAAATAACAGTTAATTTTTCCACAATGTTTTTATGTAGCAATACAACATTCATAAAATAATTCATATTTACCTACAAATATTTTTTCTAGATTTTTTTGCAGGTAAATTACACTTAACTCTAAACATATGATAAATTTATATTGCAAACGAAAGGAAAATATTTAGATTTTGCTTTTAGAAATGTCTATTTAGTTTTGGAATAAATAATTTTTGGTTGGAGAAGTCTCCAAATTCTTGTTGGTACTGCCATACATGTTTGCAGGGGTGTGGCAATGTATTTTAATACAAAAATGCAACAAAAAGATAAAAAAAAAGTATTGTGAATGTATAAAAAAAAATTAGGCAGATTAAATGTAGCCATTTATTTAGGCAAAACCATTATTTCACACATTTGAGCCTCCATGTTTATTATTGTAAAAAAAAAATGACATATGAATTATTTCCAAGCATATTGGTCTAACAAAATTCTGTATTTTTAAATAAGGAGAATCACAAATATTTCTATTCCAGTTAAATAAACATACTTTTGTTAACCGTTTATCATATGTCCATTTGGACTCCATTTTGGCTTAGTTTTACATACTATGAGAGCATCTTATCATGAGATCAGTGTATTGAACCGAACAGTGACATGAGTGTATTGTTACACTATGTCTGTGCACAAAATTCAGATTATTATATATTTTTTTAAATAAAAGAGACTAAGAAAGAGTGAAGGAAAGATAATATAAAGTGGAAAGCAGGAATGTCTGTGAAATAACAGGGTCTTGACCTCTAACCTGGCGACTGGCGCGGGGTGCCAACATTTTCCTTTCTCTCCCTCCTTTCATGTGCGGCCCCCTTCATGGTCCCTGCCAAGTCCACATCCTCTCTAACGAGGGTGTAGTTTCTTAACATTCATCATCGCTGAACTCTGAAACTTTATCAGCTCCGGAGCACGGCGCCATGGCCCCGGCCCGGCTCGCTCCAGCTCTCAGATAGGGCCGATAACACACTGATAGATTACAGCAGATTGTTTTACTTCAGGGGACACTGCTGCCTCTAATACTAATACTTAGACAAGACTCACTGCTTACGGAGGGAGAACAGAGAGAGGGAGGGATAGACGGCACAAAGAGGAAAGGGCAAAGGAGCCAAGTGTGCGCGCGTACGCATGTGTGTGTGCAAGTAAGGGATATTCACCAGGAGATTGCGATCAAAACGGGCTCTAACAGTAGCATAGGTTTAAAATGACAGTTTTCGTAGAGATTATACATTCCTTTCACTCCACAATCTGATTTAATAATGCTCAGTATCACAGAAACTCAAATGCTGCATATTGCCTTTGTGTGCCACTTCTCAACATTAAAAAGTGCCGAAGTATGTTTCAGCATAATATAGAAAGTACATACACTAAGTAAGGCATTAGGCAAAGACGTGGACTAAAGTTGCATGCAGTTAAACATCTCCAGCTAAGCAGCATGATGAATATGACAAAACAATTTATGAATAAGCCTTAAATGACATGTACAGTCCAGCCATAGTGCATCTGACATGTATTGTACGTAGAAAAAAATATTTGATCGTACACATATATGTTTAAACAACCAAAATATACACTTGAATCTTCTCACACACAGGCTGCTCTCACAAACAACAGCCTGAGGCAAAAAGACAAGAGGAAATCTGAAGCGTCCGGGCGGGTACAGGACTGGAGTACCACCTGACCTTCAGCTTAAAAAAAAGAGAAGAAAAAAAAAAAGGGTCAAGTGGAGATCACAAGAACTCCACAGAAAGCCTCCTGACTGGACTACACTCTGATGAGGGAGAACTTTGTTTAACCCAAGGGGACAAAAGCAGAAGATATTGTATATCTTCCAAAATGGTCATAAATTGAAGGTTTTGAATATGAATTGATAGGCATCAATCATATGCCATACAAACTGCAACACAGTAAACAACCAACATGGTTTCAGACAGATTTTTAAGTGCCCCTATTAAGCCATTTTTAAGGCTCCTAATATTGTTTTGAGAGTCTCTGACAATAGGTTTACATACGTTACAGGCTCGTTTAGCCTGTATATTTTTGGGAAGCAATCACTTTATTTATTGTGCACTTTCAGATTTACAATTCACATACAGCTACATTACACACTGTATGCAAAGCAATATTGGAATTGGCATAGTAGGGGCACTTTAACATTTAAATCAGTACATTTCAGCATCAAGCTTAAATTGATCAAAATTTACGATTTTTATAATGTTCCTACTTTTGTTCAAAGAAGAAAAAAAAATCTTAGTTTTCATAAAATATTAATGATGTCCAACACTAATAATAATAATAAATATTTTTTGAGAAAAAAAAAAAACAGCATCTAAAAATGATTTCTTTATCATGTTACATTAAAGACTAAAGCAATGGCAACTGAAAATTCAACTTTTCCATGACAGCAATAAATAACATTTAAGTAGAATTTTTTTTTCCATTTTAAAAATCTTACCGACCCTAAAGTTATGAGTCAAACCTGAGAAAAAAATAAACATAATAAAAAGGATTTAATTAGACAACTTTATTATACAAACAATATGAGCACTTTTCTGTTGTGTGTGTGTGTGCGTTTTCTTGAGCATGAAATCATCTGGTCACTAGAAACTAGCTGTACGGCAGGGGCCGCATAACTATCATTCCATCATATTTCCATTTAATTTTTGCACAAACTATCCCTTTAAAACACACATTTGGTCACAATGCAACTGTCAAAATGAAATATGTTTAGATGATTATTAGCCATTGAACTGAGCCTGCCAAAATACGTGTATAAGTGTAAAACAGAGTCAATTACATGGAACATCCCCTTCTTTTTGCTGGAAGTGAACTGCACTGCACCCTAACTATCACCCAATCAGCTGTCCTTAACAACAGCAGAAGCCTGTCGCCCACTGCAGCACGCCTGTCCACTGTGTTCGGCCTCTTTATTTGGGTCAGACTGAGGTTAGTCTTATCAGAGGCCAGCAGGTCTAAAAACGCTGAGGTGTGTGTGTTATGAAGGTATGTGTGTCTACTGAGAAACAGCTCAGAAAGGGTTAACTCAGGCCTAATCACTGACTCTTTTACAGATACAGAGAGAAACAAGCACACAAACTGATCTTTTCACGCTTCCCTCCTAAATAAAAAAAAAAATAATCCTGCAAAACAACTGCCATCGGAAAAAAAGCCTAATAGCCCCGTATATTCTTAATTTTTGCATCACCCGCTTTATCAGCAGGCCCCATGAATAATCCGTACGGTAATTTCTTTTCTTTCTCCCTTTTTGTTCCTGGCATTTTGGTAGAGAGAGATAAGGCATAAAAAACAACAGAAGGGCTAAGAGAGTGAAAAAGACAGATAGATAACATTGATATCAACTCCTACACAACGCAGTCATTCCCTTATCAGAGCTTTTTATCATGCTTTCGTTATTTTTTTCTTCTTCTTCGCCTCCACTCCCTGTTCTTTGTAGCCCAACTGAAAAAAAAAAGGTCTACTGCCCTTAAAAATCTAGGCAAGGTTTTGGTATCAAATTAACCTTATGCAGGCTTTTTACAGGCTCACTAATAATTCAGCACACAGGGACAGACGGCTGGAGAGATTGTGTGAGAGCAGCCGTGTGAGAGGAAGCGTCAAGATTTTGGAAGCAAAAACACTATACTCTCAAACATTTTAATTGCTGTATGAATTTTTAAAAAAGCTTTCCTAGCTAAAATGCTAGGGGAAAAATGGACAGGTTCAGATGTATACTAATAATTTCAAACACACTCATACTCCCACAGAAAGTAAAAAGCCTTTCTAATCTATCAAGGTCAGTTACAGTGCCCTGAACAAATACTGCGTTGTTTAAGGGAGCAGTTTAAGTGAGCTCTCTATGTAAGCAGAGAACAGACGCTCAGACAGAAAGACAGGAAGATAGAAGGACAGATAGTGAGGTAGACAGTACAACAGACAGAATTTCAACGCCAACCGGCCCAAACTTCCGGTTAAGTTATTGAAAAGCGACAGTAAATGCAGTGAAGGACAGCAGAAATATTCAGTTGCTAAACATTTTAGCTGGTGTTATTAAGAGTAGGGGTGGGCGATATGGAAAAAATATCATATCACGATTTTTTCTGGGGAAATCACGATTCACGGTTTTTATC
>JAUCMS010000034.1:19618609-19630889 GCA_032357445.1 Enteromius radiatus
TACGGATTAGCTGTACACACGAAACCGCAAGGGTGTCGTTTTCAGATTTATCCACTTTGGGACCCGGTTTCAAAAAAATAGCGGTTTCAGTCTCCTAAAACGCCGGATCCGTGTGGACGAAACGCCAATACAATAAAAAAATGTATACGTATACAGCGAGACGCGTCTCCGTGTGGACAGGCCCTAATATACACAAACATGTCCGTATCAGAAGAAATTCACAAAATAATTGTATGTCCTTAGAAAGCACATTAAATGCAAGTAAAGTGTCTACTTTTACACCATGTTCTAGCTACACGTGACGCGACAAGATTCCAGCGACAAACAATTTGAGCATCCACACTTCACACGATGCTACAGAATCAATCAAAAATCACAGCCAATCAGAAGCGTGTTTGAGCAGTCTCTCTCTGAAAGCGAACTGCTCTCGCAATGAAATTTTCAGGCGGTGAACAGAAAAAAAAAAAAAGTATATAATAATAAAATAATAAAATAACTAAAGAGAGGAACCATTGCTTATCAGCATCAAGAAAATGATCACATCTGTCATATTCTACATCCCTGATTCCACCCAGATAAGAACACACATGCATACCATTACCGCTTATGGGCAAAGCAGAAGGACACCCTATATTTAAGGTACGCCACTAGATTGCATCGTTAAAGAGGTGACCGAACAGTTTACCGGTTTCTATTAGTCTCCACACTGCATGAGTTTAACTGTTGCTAATTGGAATTTGACAGTGCTGGTCTGTGCTGTAATTCATGTTTTAATGCGTAAATGTTGTTGATATTTGATTGACTGTACAGCACCTTGGTCAACAATTGTTGTTTTTAATGGTGCTATATTAATAAAGTTGAGTTGAGTTAAATGGCACACCTCTGACATCAGCAATGTGATCCAGGAAGCTTGAGAGGAAAATCCACAGCTCAATGGGTGGAAAACACAGAAGCAATAAGGGAGAGACAGAATGAACATGGTTTTACTGTACACAAAAGGATGTGATCAGTTAGATCAGCACGTTATCTCGGTGAAGCAATCAGTGATAAAAAAAGCACCCTGGAAGAGCGTGTTATTGCAGATGGGAGGTCATCAGCAGCGATAGGGCTGCCCACACGCTGCCTAGCTATTTCCTCTGGTCCTTGGCGTTTCCAGCAACGCCAAACACGTGCGAATATTCAAAGTGGTCGGGTGACCCAGTGTTTCCGAGCGCAAGCGTTTAGGCAACGCTTGTTTATGCAGATGGCGATGTGATTGCGCGTCGTAGAGTGTCAGTCGACAAGATTCCAAATGTAATAGTCCCTGAGAGGCACTTGAATGGAGTCGTTCCCCCATCACACTCCCCCGCCCTGCAAAACTTTCTTATTAACCGCACCATCTCGCCATCTCTCCTACATACCCCTCCTTTCCCCCATTCCTCCTCTCTCCTTCTCAAATAAACCTACAAAGAAAGAGAAATTAACAGAGGAGACGTTTTTCTCCCTGCCGCCCCTCTCCTTTCTAGATAGCGCAGGAAGGAGTGAGAGAAACAGAAGGAGAGGGGGAGAGAGAAAGCGATAGAGACAGAGGAAAGGAGCAAAAGAGAAAGAGGGAGAGAAAAAAAAAACATAATTTATCTGTGTATTATCAAGAAAGGCAGACACTTTAATCAGTCAGCTATGAAGTCAGTATTTCCATTCTTATCTGTTGCAGGAGTGGAAATGGAGAGCAGATAGTGCGCTGGGAGCCCATCGGTGGGCAGGAATGATAATGGGAGAGAGAGGGCTGGCTATTGGACCGCTGTGTCAGCTCTATCTGCACCCATTATCAAGGGCCTTATCGGCGCTGCCATCAGCCAAGCTGTAATGGGGCCAGTTCAACTTTCCACATTATCATACCGCTAAGACCTGGTTCAGTGAGGCTAGAGGTCTGACTGGAGACAGGGGGAGAAGAGGCGGGAGAAAGGGGGGGCGAGGGGGCTACAGAGAGACAGTTGTTGTGGGGGGGGGGGGGGGGGGGGGGGGGAGAAAGAGTGAGATAGCGGTAGATACTGGGGACGGGAAAGAGCAGGGGTAATGGAAAGCGGGCCAGAAATGAAGGGGGAGAGATGGAGGAGGGGCTTACATAAAAGGGTTGGTAAGTCAAGACTTTGATTGACAGAATGAAACTTGAAAGGTAAAAGGAAAGGAGAGGTCGGGGAAGGCCTAAAGGACTGAAGTCCATGCTGCTAAATGATGTTTTAAAGTGATGATCCAACCAAAAATGAAAATTATGTCATCGCTTAGTGCTCATCCTCATGTCCAAACCTGCATGATTGACTTTTCTCTGTGGACCTTGATAGAATATATACTGGTAACCAAACATTTTGGATCCTGTTGAGAAAAAATACAATGGAAGTGAATGGGAGCCAAAACAGTTTGGTTACCACCATTGAAAAAGACATACATAATTTCATTTTTGGTGGACTATCCCTTTAATAGTAGCAGTCCTATTGTATAATCATCTGTGTAACAATAATATTTTCATTGTGATCATCTACAGGACTTTGGTTGACAGGCTGAGAGCAAGTGCTTTCTGGGTATGTAACAGAACGTCCAAAAGTCCACAATAACTAAATCTCAATGATTACCGCCTGTGACTTACTAACAAGTCTTATGATACAATCATCATGATAATGATAATATTTTCTCTGTGATTGTCTAAAATGATAAGACCCTATGAATGATGACCTTCGACAGGTAAGATTTCATTTTAGATACTGTTAAGATAACATTCTTTGGAATTGGACCAGAATTGCACAATAAATGGATTCAATAGAAGTCACAGACCAAACAATAAATTCCTAAACAGCATAATGGAGTACTAACTGACCTATTTCAACTAAAACACAATCCTCCTGACCTCTATGTTAGTATGACAGAGCTCACCTATTAGAAAGCAATGCTATATATTATTTTTACCTTATGGCCAATATTAAAATTCTATACTTTAAAATAAATTTTACTATTCATACATCTCATAATATAACATTACATGTATATTGTGCATCCCTATGTATTTGCCTGGTTTAAACAGGAAATGTCGTAAGTGCTTAAAATAGGAAACACTATTACAAGAACTACTAGAAGGGTGTTTAACACAATGTAAGTGTAAGTAAATGTTTGTAACTTCCTAAACTCACAATAGTAATCAACGAAAGAGCAAAAGTGAAAGAAGACAAATAAGTGAGAAAACCATGTCCAGAAATAGCACAGAAGAAACAAACAACGTAGGTTGCAAAGCCTAGCCAACTACTGCCTCAAAAATCCACAATATACTCTTTCATGTCAGTGTTTTATGTTAATTAAAAGGACACAAAAGGCTAAAACACTTTATAAATGTGCTAAATTCATGTGTCCTGTTGGCAGTTTTGCTACAAAATTGTAGTGTTTAAATTTAAATGAACGTCAGAACATTTGCAACATTTCATGTGGCTTACACACATTGACCGAACTGTTGTGATTCACACCTCACATAAAGATACACCTCTCAAACAGAAGCTGGAAGAGGTCGGAGGCTGATCTCTGGTGGTCATCCTTCTCTTTCTAGAGCTGGCCAAGTGGAGTGTGTGAGAGCAGAAAGAGGAGCCACTCTGGTCTAGACCACCTCTGTTCAGGGGTGGCTCCCTGGAGGCGGTCTAACCTCTCCTCTTTCTAGGGCCTTTGTCCCAGCTGCCCTTCTGTGCTTATCTCTTCTCTTTCCTCCTCTCCTTATGAAACATGCCCGGTGTTCCCTTCCCACAAGAGCCTCCTGCCTGGCATATAACACCCAAGCCTGAGCTCTCCGCACCGTGAGCAATAGCGTATACTAAAGACAGCATTATCTTTCACATTGTACAACAGGCCAGGAATAGTAGAGATGCGCAAATGACATGTTTTGAAAACCAACCATTCAATCAACTGTTGACCATAATCAATATCTTAAAGATACAAGTAAATTATGTTTTATGATTATGATTATATTTTAACAATTGCTAAATTTATTAAAATTAATACATTACATTTTTAAGTGTAAAATAGACAAAAAAATTAATAATTTAATTATTGCTAAAAAAAAAAAAATAATAATTTCACAACATGCATATATAAAATGTGTGCATGTATAAAAACATGCATGCATATATGTAAAAAAAAGAATAATGTTTATATATTAAATATTTATATTTAATATAACTTATATGAATAGGATTTTACACATGTATTTTTTTCCCAAATATATACTGCATGTCTGTGTCTTTATATATAAACATAAAACAAATATACACAGTACTTCTATATTATAAACAAAAAACATTTATTTTGGATTAAACATGCTTAATTGTTGCCCAGAACTAGTATTAGACACCTCACAAAAAGACCGTCAGCAAGCAAGCTAAACTCTTCTAGGAAGTGTCTAAAATTAAAAACTTGTGATGTGTAAAACTACATATTTACATATTTACTAAACCACAGGTTTCAAGTTCTCTTCGTCTCAATCTGACATTTTTAGGGCATTCACACAGAATACTTTATAGTGTTCAAAACGCTAGGTGAAAGATCAAATAACATGAGGAAAATCTAAAGCCAGTTCACCTCTAGCCAGTTTTTGTTTTAATTGACCTTTGTCACCCATTCCATTCTCACTAATCCAGTCGTCCAGATCATTTTGGAATCTATAGTGTCACTTTTGTGACTATGAAATGAAACACAAACATTAAATAATTAGTAAAATCCTAACCTTGTGCATTTGATTACATTTGCCTCTTGGCAGCCATAACAAGCAAGCCAGTGAGGACTGTTACTATCCCAGAGTGTTATATTTTACACTCTGGGACAGAAACTCACCTGAATGCCATTGGGATGTGACCTACAGATTTAATCTACGGCCTTATGGTTCAGACAAATACACCCAGTTGAACTGTTTGCATAAAGTCCCCCTTGAGATATCCGTACCGATCCTTTTAAAGGATGGAACAGTATATAGTGTCACTCTTGAACTTCACATCCTTAACACAACATCAAATTGATGGCCCACACCCCCAACCATGCCAATTAAGCACATCAAATAAAGAACATGACATCAAAACTCAGCGTGGAAATCAGCCAATCTAATCAACCCTGTTAGCCGTGATCCACATCAAATATGGCTCCTCCACATCGGACAAATTATCATATCTCCATTCTCCTTAAGACGCAACTCATTAACTCCAACCAAAAAGCACAGAAAACTCTATTACACCAGCCTTCTGGAAAAAAAAGAACCTCCCTCCTGCGATGGCAAATCTCACCTCCGACGTTCCTATCAAAACGGCACATAAAAATAAGTCCTCTCCATAAGATGCAATGTGATAACAGTGCATTAAAAGATTACTGCCCTGTTCCCATCTTGTTTTTAATTGCATTGGGGCCAGAGGCTACGGGATCCTTAATAACACATTAATATTTTATTCTCATCCACCGTTCCACAATCACATGCAACTGCGAAGACTTTATGCTATGTATGCATTCGGCGGGGTGTAGCACAACTTTAATGGAGTTGTACGCTGCTGAGAAAGATGGCATGTACTATCAGCTCCACCAGCACTGCATAAGACGACATCATAAAGGTTGATTAATCTTTCTTTTGCAAATGTTACATTGCATACAAGACAAAATCATTGTTTGTGAAAGTTTACATAAAATTGTCTGCTTTATTTAGTTTTTAGCTAAAGTTTTTAGGAGTCTACATAACAAAGGAAGAAGTGAGGATTTAGGAGTGCTAATGGGTCAGTGAGGGTTCAGTTATCATAACTCACTCGACTTCCCCTTGCGTAAACATTAGGAAAGAGCAATAATTCATCAAAACACCTAAAAGCCTTTCCTTTCACTGCGGCAACCAACAGACACTTCCTAAACTGTAAATTCTAATCCACAGTTACAGCTTTTTGACATTATTTCCAGTCCGTACAGATCAAACACTCTCACCCAATCAGGAGAGCTCATTAACACATTGACCAATTAACACGTTACATACAATTCTAATAAATAATTTGTAATAATCATAGCTATATGGGCAATTTGAAACAAATAAACCATTTCAGAAAAAAAAGTTATAGTTAAAAATTTGCTAATTGAAGATTGAGTGACCAAGACCTGTCAGCAGAAAGCACCAAAGAAACATGAACTAGAAACATGTATATATTTACTGACAAGGCATGCTTTGTTTCATGAGCACCAAATCAGCATGTTAGAATGATTTCTGACTGACTGGAGTAATGATGACTGGTGAAAAATCAGCTTATGTCACAGGAACCCGTTATTACTGGTTTCAGTTTAGTTGGTAAGCCTTGGTGAACATAAAAGACTTCTTTCAAAAATATAAAAAGTCTTACAGTCCCCAAAGTTTTAAACGGTTGTGTAAATTAAAAAAAACAACAAAAAAATATGGCTTTATCTTCATTTTACCACAATATAAGTCTCTATAAGCACATTATTAAGTAACAATCATTAAAAGCAGGACTTTGAAGATCTGAACACCCTGCTTTAAAGATTATCAGATACCAGAAATCATTGATAATCATGTTTTATCAAAATCATGAAAGCCGTCCTTGGCTTTGCAACGCATTATAAAGACTTTATAACTTTCTCACAGTGTTCATTGCACCTACTATCACTCAGTATCTAATATCTCGCTGCAAATCAACGTTTCAGCCATACTGCTGACGCCACACTCTTGTTTCCTTTCGCAAGGCGTTGAGCTGAGTACATTTTTTTTCTCTGTTTTTCACCAAAATGCACCCTGCAGATTAAAATCGACGAACAAAAAAAAACCCTTGCATCTCAATGCTATCTAACACAAGATCTACAGTAAGTAGTATGTGGAATTAGTTTTAATTAAATTAATCAACCACAATGGTTGTTAGGAGAAAAACACAAGGGTGGGAACCAAGAGGGTGGGGGAGTAACTAAGGGGGGAGAAAAAATTCATTCACACCTATCATCTAATTATACAACAACATTAATCACATTAGGGCTGGAACTGATTGCCAGGGTCCAGGGCCCTGCTGTTCTTACGTGTAGCTTTGTTATTGCAGCAGAGCCTCAGCTCCTGCCTGCTCTGTGCTGATAACAACTCTTATCGTATTTGGCGATCTCTATCTATACCGGAGATCAGGCCCCAGGCTTTATCAAAAGTTCACATCGAGCTAAAAGCAGAACAAAGAAGGAAAACACACAAGCAAAACCACCAAGACGCAATGGTGTGTGTGTGCGCGTATGTGTGAAAATATGTGTGCGAAAGCCTGTGATCTCTCATTCTTTTCAATATTTTTGGCTGAGTATTAAACTAGACCTCGGGGTCAAATGACCCAGAGAGGCTGAACCTGACAGCAGCAAAAGCCCTGAGAGCGCTTTCAACAAAAACAGGAAGAGATCCCATCAGTTGTCCACACTTTCAAAAGTGCAAGCCCAAGGTACAGGAGGTGGTAACTCAAACAAGTGCATTGTCTGGCCTTGGCTTCTCAAACATCCTCCAGCCGCTGACGCCAAATTCAAGGAGCTCATGAATAATTCATGCCAACCTCCATGCCGTTTGAATGATGTCACTCGGCTGTTATCTGTGAAGATCTCCTTTCTGTTATCTCTCAATCATCTCAACGGCTCGCTTATCGGCCCCTGCGATCTCACTGAGGCAGCTGCTTTTAAAACGCAGCATACATCCATCTACCCTTTCTGTATTCCTGCTTCTCTCTCCCCCAGCCCTTATCAGCCCTGCCATCCTACTCTCCCCTTATCTGCTTTTCTCTCTCTCTTTTTTTAACTTATCTAGAGATACACCCAGCCAGTCCCAAACAACAACAACACAAACATGACAAAGATGAGAACGCTTCAGCCAAATGTAATTATAATCCCAATCTCCCCCACCCCCCTCGACGTTGGGACTATCTCTATGGAGATCGCCGCCTCGACTATCTTGTCTCCCATCTCAACCGCCAAAAAATAAGCCCTGGGATGTGGCCCCACTAAGGCCGTAAGCTAATCTCGCCATCAGGGAGGGATGGATAATCTATCAGCGCGATCTTCACCAATGGGAGAGTGACGCACAAAAGACACACAAAAATATTTCCTCTCAACACAGTCCTCCATGATACCGGATACCTCTTTTAGAGGGGCCAGGATTGTAATCCTTCCAGTAAGAGTGTAACAAAACAATGCAATCGCACACTTTTTATACACAGTCATCTTTATGTTTACATACGCAAAAAGATGAGATAAGAGGGGCGATGTGACATCCATATGAGCTCCCGAGTTTGGTTATGGGGGGGCTCACCTTTAGGGTGATCTGGCACCAAATCTGAGATACTTTTCCATCTTCATTACTCCTAACGGGACATCAACGAGGGACTCGTGGCACTGGCGATGTGTACTTCAAAAGCCACCAGATATGAAATCTTCACGGGGTTCAACATTTCAGGAAAGATAAGGAATGTTTATACTGAATTGTTCAAAACATCAGCTACGACTGGCCTGAAGAAGTAATGCTGGTTCTACTGTTCGCAGCTGCCTCTAGGTAAGAAAATGAGTTCTGCAGAAACCAACCAGAGATAGCTCTATATCAGATAAGACATCTCAATTAAGAGAACGTCTTCATGGGTCAGCAGGTCATTGGCATTACTGGCCAACGTGCTCGTATAACTCTCCAGTCACTTAAACAAACCTTGATATCGTCCGTTTACACTCAGTGGTATATGCTAATGCTGCCTTATCAGACCATTTTTCTTTCCTATTCAAGAGTCGCTTTCTGCCTTTGAATCGCATTAATATTTATTTTTTTTGAGCAGCCCTTTCAAACTCAACCTCCAAGATATTGCTACTGTGCTTATCACCTGAAAGCATCTCTTCTGGATGAAGAACTGAAACAGCGCCTGGCACCAGAGCAAAACGACTTTTCAGCGCTGTTGGTTCTTTTCACAGAAAGAGAGGGAGAGGCAGGGGTCAATGAATTTGATTTTTACTTTAGGAATTTAGCAACCACAAAATGTTAAGGGTTACTTCAATCAAAAATGAATGTGTGTCACCTTCTTGTTGTTCCAAACCTGTATGGCTTTCTTTTATCACTGGAAGTCAAACGAATATCCTGCTTACTTTTTCCCCAATTACAATTAATGATAAACAAAAACGTCTAGTCTCAAAACGGATGGTATGATCATCTCAATAGTATAATAAAAGTGGCTGATAAGACTAGCACACTATATTCAAAGTCACATGGGGTTTTTTCCCCTCCATTTACAGAGTTGTCATTCACTAATAATGTTTCACTTTGACTAGTTCAGTTGAACTAAGGAACCAAATCATTCAGCTTTGAACAAATAATTCTGATTGGTTTTGTGAATTGTATCAAATAAATGATTGTCAGGAAAGTGAGAAGTTCAGTTTCTCCTTTTGCTTGATAGAACACTAGTCACTTTTATGATTATATTGCATAAGGCTTACTGTTATTAAATGGAAAGCAGCAACCAAGATATTCTTCAAAATTTCTCCTTTCCGCCACAGAAGTAAGTTATACAAGTTTGCAGCCTGCAAACAATAGCTAGACGTAATATCTTGAATACATTCGTAAAATGCCATTTTAAGACCAATTAATTGTGCCTGAACATTATAGGGTTAAAATGGATAGATGAAAAAAAGATCCAATTGTAATCCACTATCATGTGGAGAGATCAGCTGGGCGCGCTATCTGACGTCTCATCTCTGGAAAGAGAACTGAAAAGCCGGAGGAAAATGCAACAGCAGCCTCGGTGCAGCCACAGACAGAAAACAAATAAAAGATCCAATTTTATTCCTTATCTCGACTGGGATCGGATCGCTGTTTATCTGAACTCATATCGTCTTTTTCAGAGAACAGTGACGTTTCCACAACAGTATTAAACAGGAAGCCAGAGTTACACTTAGGCTGGAGCAGAAGAAAGCACGAATTAAAAAGTAAAATAAAACGCCTTTATTACTCACAATTATCGCCTCTGGGTTTGAAAAATGAAGCGCGAGTTTGTTCAGCGGCGTTGACATGTGCCGCGCGCTTTTACAAAATGAGCTGCGCGTCCTAAAAGCCGTTGGTTACTATGGCAGTTGTAAATAAATTTAGCCCTTTCTAATTTCCCTGTTTTAAAACCCAATGATTGTTTGAACAGATCGCTCACACATCTAGAGCGTGCCATTTGTCTCGTGTTAATAGAAAGATCTTGTCAGTTTCCACGAAATTGTTTAAACGCTTGACAACGCTTCGCTCAAAAAACAAGGCTATCCAGTCATATGAATAATATCACACACTTTTTACAACGAGTCACCATTCACAACAACAGCACCGGTAACGTTAACTAGTGAAACTTTAAACCCTTACGTTTGATCTGCCGGGGTTTGCTCTGCTTTCTTCGGGACATGCTTATTCCGTCGTTCCTGCTCAGCTTGCGGCAAAAGCGATCAGTCCACCGGGGTCACTAGCAGTAACAGCAGCACTGGATCACAGCTCTCTGCCCCCCCGAAGACACCCGCATGACCTGTACTTTGATATTCAGAGCCGAAAGAGCTACCTGTGGCCGAGTGAGGCTTAGTTACTTTTCGACGTCTTCCCAGAGGAACGATCTATCCTCTCCGTTAGTCACAGTAAAACTCTGCCGATGTTAGCCCTGACAGCGCATATGCTGCTGGAGAAAACTAAACCTTTAGCTTTTAATGATTTGTTTATGTCTACTCCGGTGAAGCACAGAGAGAGCGCAGTTCTCAACAGGGTTCGATCGACACATGAAACAGTGGCGCTGATATGTTATGACACGCCTCCGTCACGCCCCTTGCGTATGATGCCATGCCGTACGCCGCTCACCGCGCTCGCGCTCCCTTCAAGCTCTCGATGCCCCTAACATCACGCTTCCATCAGTGCAAAACATACAGTGTGTGCCTAGTTCACATGCAAAATAAAATATTTTTAAAGATGAGCGTATACGGAAAAAGTAGATGGGCTATTAAAAAAATAATGTTTTTTTTTTTTTTTACCACTACTCGTTTTAAAGTAAGTTATAAAATGTTGTATTGCCTAAATAATATATAAACGATTATATATAAATACTAATAATGCTTTATTATATTTTATAATAATATTTATTATCAATTTAAAAATTCTAAAAATAGATTCTAATCAATTGAATAGCCTAATATTTTTTTCATTATTCATTGATTCATCAATTATTATTTAATTAAGATAGATAGATAGATGGATACTTTTAAAATACATTCTAATAAAATATTCTTTAAAGGTATAAATAATAATTGTATTATTATAAATAATTATATTTTTTATAATTTAACAAAAC
The DNA here is from genome assembly GCA_032357445.1 of Enteromius radiatus. NCBI lineage: Eukaryota > Metazoa > Chordata > Actinopteri > Cypriniformes > Cyprinidae > Enteromius > Enteromius radiatus. The sequence continues at coordinate 19,629,949 of JAUCMS010000034.1, forward strand.
AAAATGTATTATATAATTTTCATACATTTAATAATACTTTTAAATGTTTTAATTACTATTATTATTATTTGTTGTTGTTGTTGTAATTTTGTAAAATTAGTAGTAGTAAAATTAAAGCTGTCAATCATGGTATAATTACAAAAAACAAAACCAAACTGAGAACTGTTTTCTTTGCACAGATGCAGACACTGTGACCTCCACAAAAACTCACTGCTTCCATCTAGTGACCAACGAAATATTATCTCATGCCTTACTGTAGAGGCCAGCAATAGTGAAGAAAAAAAGTAAAACACCATATTCTTTTTTTGTTGTGTAATGATTTAATATTTATGATTTGTTAGCAGGTTCAGAACAAACTATTTGGACTGTTAACTATTAATCACAATGATCAGTGTTTGGCTTTGATCATTTTGATGTTGGAGGAACATTGTTCATCATATATTTAATGATTAAACATGATGAAATCAGCATTTAAAACAGAAACAAATTATGCACTCATAATGACAATAATACAATAAAATAAAGCACTGAATATATCTATATTTTCAACACTGAATTGCTAATGCATTTATTACCAAAAAAGAACAAATGGTTCCTTAACCTATTGTATTTATTAGGTGTGTAAAAAAAAAAAAAAAAAAAAAGAAATAAGGCCTACATGCAGACATTATTTTAGATTTAAATATTACTAATAAAACAAATTAAAGAATAAAAAGGCATGAATAGAAATAATAATAATAATAAATAAATAAATAAATAATTTGACCAAATAAGCAGTGTAAAGATGAAAAGATTACTACTTTAATGTTTATGGTTTATCTATACCAGGGGTCATCAAACTCGGTCCTGGAGGGCAGGTGTCCAGCAGAGTTTAGCTCCAACTTGCCTCAACACCTGCCTGTAAGTTTCAAGTATACCTATTAAGACCTTGATTAACTGCT